>ML675604.1:672150-1022370 GCA_007922155.1 Mesoclemmys tuberculata | reverse complement strand
ACCCCCTGAAGTACCACAGCCCCCACTGCACCCAACCCCCCCCCATGAGTCCCCAGCACCCAGACCTGCACCCCCCCCCGCCCTCCCCCGGTTGAGCCCCAACCACCTTTACCTGGACCTCCCTTGCCTATGCACCTGGAATCCCCTGCACTCAGGCCACCAACCCACACAATCTTCTAAACCCCCACCTAGATCGCTCTACACTAAGCCTCTCCACACTTTGATCCTTCTGGTCTGAGCCTGCTTGGAGCCAGAGGTGCAGGGTCCCATGGTGTTTCTGGGGAGGATGAGGCCAGACTCTTGTGATGCGTTAGGGTCCTTAGCCCAGAGTCTGTGTCCCAGGAAGCGGGGTGGGGAGTGATGCAGCATGATGTCCCACTTCCATGCAGCCACTGACCTGTGCTCCCCACTGCTATGCTCAAGCCCTCACATTTATTTGACAAATTTACAGAAAACATGGTTACTTACCAGTAACTGTTCTTCGAGATGTTGCTCATATCCATTCCAGTATAGGTGAGTGCATGCCCCCATGCACAAGTCCCCCGAACTTTTTTCCCCTTAGCAGACCCCATAGGGTCAGCTCAGGTGCCCCCTGGAGTACCGTGCTCATAAGGCACGACTGACCTTATGGCCCCTCAGTCCCTTCTTGCTGACAGCGGGGATGGAGGGTGGGTGTGGAATGGAGATGGGCAAAACATCTCGAAGAACAACAGTTACTGGGATGTAACCATGTTTTCTCCTTCGAGTGATTGCTCATGTCCATTCCAGTATAGGTGATTACAAAGCCGTACCCTGGAGGTAGGTAGAAGTTACCGGTGAGTTGCCCGCAGCACGGCTCTGCCGAATCCCGCATCCTCTCTCGCCTGCTGAACGATGGCGTAGTGGGACGTAAAGGTGTGCACCGATGACCAGGTGGCAGCTTTACAGATGTCCTGCAGGGGCACTTTCTCCAGGAAGGCCATCGATGAGGCCTGGGCTCTGGTCGAGTGTGCTGTGATGACTCCCGAGAGTGGTACGCCCGCGCGTAGCAACACTTGATGCACGAGGTGATCCACTTAGAGATGTGCTGGGTGGAGAATGGGAATCTTTTCATCCGGTCCGCCACGGCAACGAAGAGCTGCGTTGTCCTCCGGAAGGGCCTCGCCCTCTCAATGTAGAAAGCTAGGGCTCGCCTCACATCCAGGGAATGCCACCTCTGCTCCTCCGAACCATGTGGTTTTGGAAAAAACACGGGGAGGAAGATACCTTCGTTATAATGAAAATGGGAGACCATCTTGGGCAGGAAAGCCGGGTGGGGGTCTCTGCTATACCTTGTCCTTAAAGAACACTTAAAGGGGGGCTTCAAGGTGAGTGCCCTAATCTCAGAGACCATCCTAACCCATGTAATAGCCACCAGGAAGGCTACCTTCCATGACAGGACCAGCGGTTGGCATGAAGCCATAGGTTCAAAGGGCCCCCCCCCCATCTATCTGGAGAGGACCAGGTTTAGATCCCAGGGAGACACCAGGTCACAGACCTGCGAGTATAGCCTGTCCACCCCCGAGGAACCTGATGGGCATAGGATGGGAGAACAGGGATCTCCCCTCCAGCAGCTGACGGAAGGCCGAGATGGCCACCAGGTGGACTTTCAGAGAGGCTAGGGCCAGGCCTTGGAGTTTTAGCTGTAGCAAGTACTCCAGGATGGTCTGAATAGGCGAGAGGCTGGAGAGCAACCCTTGAGACTCCACCCAGCAGGTAAACCTTCTCCACTTGGCCCAGTACATGACCTGTGTTGAAGGTTTTCTGCTGCCCAGCAGGATTTGTTTGACCTGCGCCGAGCAGGCTCTCTCTCCCTCCATCAGCCACAGTGTCTCCAGGCCATCAGGTGCAGGGAGTCCAGGTCCAGGTAGAGCAACCGGCCATAGTCCTGGGAAAGCAGGTCATGCCGTCTCTCAAGCTCCACAGGGTCGGCAATCGAGAGGTCCAGGAGCATGCTGTAGCACTGTTGCCTCAGCCACGCCAGGGTGATCAGTACCACGTCCGCTCTGTCCCTCTTGATTTTCAAGACTTTGGGCAGAAGCGGAATGGGGGGAAATGCATACCTTAGGGTCCCCGTCCATTCAATGAGGAACGCGTCGGAAATGGAGCCCGGCTCGCAACCCCGGAGTGCACAAAACCTTGGGCACTTCTTGTTCCAGGATGACGTGAACAGGTCCAGGTGGGGAACACCCCACTCATGGAAGATGAAAGCTGCTACCTCTGGATGCAGCGACCAATCGTGGCGGGCTAGAAATGACCTGCTGAGGCAGTCCGCCTCGTCGTTCCTGGCCCCCAGAAGTGAAAGTCAGATAAATGAAAGTCGCGCCTCGCTGCAAAATCCCAAAGTTGAACTGCCTCCTGGCACAGGCCCCCTCTCGTCTGTTGATAGAGAAAATGGCTGTGGTATTGTCCATCAGCATCTGTACCACTCTATCCATTGGGAACGTGAGGAACACTCTGCAAGCCAGTCTGACTGCCAAGTTGCCCCACATTGATATGAAGGGCTTTCTCCTCCTCCGACCAGAGACCTTGGGTACTAAGATTGACACTGATGTGGGCTCCCCACCCCACATCCGAAGCGTCTGTGATCAGGGTGACCAACAGGACCAGATCCCTGAAGGGGGCTCTCTCCAACACCACCCTGAGGTTCCACCACCGATTCAGGGAGCCCAAAACCACAAGGACTGTGACCACCCTGTGCAGGGAGTGCCTGCTGGGTGCACACACTGAGGCCAGCCATGCCTGGAGCAGCCTGAGTTTGAGGCACACTAGCCTCAGCACATACATGCAGGCTGCCATGTGACCCAGCAGCTGAAGACAACACCGGGCTGTTGTGGTGGGGCACCTGTACCACTGCACGATAATCACAGCCATAGTCTCGAACCTGGCTTGTGGGGGGAAGGCTCTGGCCCTTACCGAATTCTATCCGCTGCACCGGAGACAGCATGGACTTTCGCTCATTTATGAGTAGACCCAGCCTGTTGCATGTGGCGCAGGTAAGGGAAACACTATCCTGCACATGAGCCCTGGACTTACCCCTTATCAGCCTGCTGTCCAGGTAAGATCTGGACTCCCCGCCGCCTGAGATGAGCAGCCACCACCACCATGCACTTGGTGAATACCCTGGGGGCGGAAGAAAGGCCAAATGGGAGGGCCGTAAATTGGTAGTGGCAATCAGCTACCACGAAACGGAGGAAGCGTCTGTAGCTGGGAAGGATCGAACCATGGAAGCATCCGTCCTTTAGGTCGAGGGCAGCAAACCAGTCACCTGGATCCAGAGCTGGGATAACAGCGGCTAGGGAGACCATGTGGAACTTCAGTTTCTTTATGAATCTGTTTAGGCCACAAAGATCCAGTATGGGCCTTAGGCCCCCCCTTGCTTTTGGGATGAGGAAGTAATGGGAATAAAATCCCCTCCCTACTTCTTGCAGGGGAACCAACTGCACCGCCCCCAGGTTGAGAAGGTTGTTGATCTCCTGTATGAGGAGTTGCTCGTGAGAGGGGTCCCTGAAGAGGGATGGGGGAAGAGCCATTTGGCGGACAGGCCACTAATTGTATGGCATAAACTCCATGTACCATTTCTAAAACCCAGCAGTCCAAGGTAACGCTTGCCCATTCTCTGAAGAAAGGGTGCAGCCTGCCCAGGAAAGGACGGGATGGATCCAGAGGAGGAGGGGAGGTACCATCCTTGGACACACTGTCAAAATTGGTCCTTTCTATTGTTTGGGCCCTTGGATGGTCCTTGCTGGGTCCTAAAGGAGGAGGCCGTCCTCCTGCGCCTTCTCTATCCTCTATTCCTACCTCGACCCCTGCTGGGTGGATAGGATCTAGGCAGTGGCCGAGGTTGCCGGGGACTGTACAGGCCTAAAGAGCACAGGGTGGCTTGGGAGTCTTTGAGGCGTGCAGCTTCTCGTCTGTCCTGTCCGAGAAGAGAGCCGACCCATCAAAAGGAAGGTCCTGGATTGACTGCTGCACCTCCTGGGACAGCCCCAAGGACTGCAGCCACAAGCATCTCATGGCCTCCGCAGATGCCATAACCCTACTGGCTCTGTCTGCTGCATTACTGGCTGATGACAGGGCTGCACCAGTCATGATGCATCCCTCATCTAGCACCATGACAAAGTCAGCAGCCTGGTCCTGGGGCAAGGCCTCTGCAAACCCCCAGAGTTCCAGAGGTTCAAGTTGTACCTCCTCAGCAGGGCCTGGTGATTAGCTATGCGCAGCTGAAGGGCCCTCGTGGAGCATACTTTACGCCCAAACAAGTCGAGCTTCTTGTTGTCCTTGTTCTTCCTAGGCGTGTTGCCCTGGAACCCGTCTGTCCCTCTGGTTGGCAGCTTCCACTACCAGAGTACCTGGGGCCGGCTGAGTGAACATAAATTCAAACTTTCCGTGGGCACAGAGTATTTCTTCACTTGGAAGTTGGAGCTACCAAGGCGGGGGTTTGCCATAAGGCCATAGCCAATTTTGGCACCCTGTCATGCACTGGCTGGGCTACTCGAGAGGGACCTCGCATCCCATAGTCACCGAACAGAGGGTCCTCCTCCTCAGACAGTTCTTTGACTTCCAAGTTTAAGTTTGAGACCACCCTCTTCAGTAGTTCTTGGTGGGCCTTAAAGTCCTTTAAGGGTGCCCCCTGTTCCCTGAGGGCTGCCTCATTTGGGGATGAGGACGACGACTGGGGGTGCCTGCCCCTTTTACGGGGTCCTGTGGAGGGTCCCTTTTCCAGGTGCAATTACGCCTCTGAGAATGGACCTTGTGCCCCTTTTCAGTTGCAGGGGGCACTGAGTGGGCGGCAGACGACGGGACCAACACCATGCTTGGGCCTATGTGAGCTCCCCATGGTCCCCAATAAGGCCACTGCCATGGACTTTGGGGCCACCCCAGTGCCAGCATCAGTACCGGCTGCTGGGCGTCCTATGGGGGCTTGACCTTCAGGGGACTCAGGTCCTTGGAGCGACGACCTTTGCTCCGCCTCTGCTTGCTGATCCGCACCAGGGAGTGGCCCCTCGATGACCTGGAGGATGATCTGGAGCGCCGGTCCTGACAGGAGCGGTGCTGCGATGAGGTGCGCTCTGACGACAAAGCCGAGCATCGTCTCAGCACCAAAGACTTTCGGTGCCGCTTGCTTTTCTGTGAACTGGACCAGTGCCAATGGGACCCCGCGCTGTGCCGAGCTTGACTCTGGCATCCGGGACTTGCGGTGTGGTGCCAGGGAGCATATCGGTGCTGGACTTTTCATCAGGGATCTGGACCAGCGCCACAACGAATGGCTCAGTACTGGGGACCTCAAGCCCGAGGATGATGATCGGTGCCGACCAACTCTCAAGCGGCGTTTGGTGCCGGAGGATTCCGGTGCCAGGGACCATTCCCAGTGCAGAAAGGATGAGCTTGACAAGCTTGACTCAGAGCTGGACAGACAGCTTCCATGCTCTACCCAGGGTAGCCGTCTGGCAGGAGACTCTTCCCTGACCGGGGGTCTCAACCAGCCTACTGGGGCACCCAGTGCTGGTTTACCCCTAGACACCAGCCCCTCCTCCCTCGGCCAAGGGAGGCAGAGGCATGGGAAAGGCCATCAGGGCTATCGCTGCCCAGAAAGCCTCTGGTGTCGATGGCACCGGCAGAGGCACTCCCCCACTGCCAGGAGTTGGGGGAGGCCCTCTGCAAGGAGATGCGGGCATCGGTGCAAGCTCGACAGGCCCTGGCTGCATCTCGACACTCGACCCCACTGGTATCAGCAGTACGGGGGAGTGGACACGCACCATGCACTGTCTCTTTTTCTTCGGCATCGGAGACTTATGCTGTGACGGCTCCGGGGCTGATGGTGCACTCCGCATCGAGGAAACGCTCCTTGCTGACATGGAGGCTCAGAAGCAGAACATAGCGCTTTCGCCATAAGAATGGCCTTCAGTCTAATGTCCTGCTCTTTTTGAGTCTGTGGCTTAAAAGCCTAACAGATTTTGTGCCTGTCCTTGCAGTGCTCTTTCCCCAGACACTTTAGGCAACAGTTGTGGAGATCACTCACGGGAAAAGTCTTGCCACAGCCAGGCGCCTGTTGAGCACTAAAGGGCTCCTATATAATCCACTAACTTACTATTAACTGTTAACAATCACTAACTACAAAAATCGCTATGAGTAATGAAGGCGTAAGATACTTGCGTTAGCAAGGTTGTTCCAGTAACAGTCACAGGTAGAAAAAAGGAACTGAGGGACTGTAGGGTCAGCGGAGCCTTATATGCCACGGCATGAGCGCGGTACTCCAGGGGGCACCTGAGCTGACCCTATGGGGTCTGCTAAGGGGAAAAAAGTTCTGGGAACCCGTGCACAGTGGCGTGCACTCACCTATACTGGAATGGATATGGGCAATCACTCGAAGGAGAATTTTAAAATATTATGCGCAGAATCTTTTTTTGGCACAGAATTCCCTCAGGAGTAATCTAATAGATGAACAACTTCTTTTCCACCAATATAATCTTTCAGCAACAAATGCTTAGATGAATTTTTCCTACTTGAAACCTTGTACTTAGTGTAAGGTGTCTTGGGAAGCAGGTAATTCCACAACTGTTGAGAGCTCATTAGCAAAGTTAACACACAGACTACTGAAATAGAAGTTATTTCATGATGCTTCTATTCCTCTATCAACCCCCTTCCTCCCTCCCTCCCACCACACTAGCATATGGAACCTCCTACTAAATTTGTCATTTACTATTAGTCTAAGTTTTTGGGACATATCCCAGTGAATTATCTGTCCTCTAAAGACAATCTCCCTGCTCCCCAATATTACATGCAGAATTTAGTTTCTTCAAAGCTACTGTTTATAGAAAGCAGGAGAAAAACAATAGGATAATTAGAGAAACGCTATATATTGGTGTGAACAGATTTTTAATTTAGAGAATCCACATTCTGCTACAAATCCACACTTTTTTCACTTTTATTATAAGAATCATTGGTACCCATTATCATAAGTAATTTCTAAAACCTCTCTATTACCTTGACTTGTGTCCATTCGGTAAAATAGTAAACATGCTCCAGCAAATCCAGCCGTTTCCAAAAGTAGAACTCCTTTGAGGATCTTTCTTGTAGCAGGTTCCATGGAAAGACCTATCCTGTTTTTTAAAATCAGATGTGAATGAACATTTTACTAGTAAACAGTAGAGATGCCAACGTTTCCATTCCTGAACTACAACTAAAGCTACAATAAAGCTCTTACAGAATTTCTGCTTATTCTGAAGTGAGGGACTCAAGGTGGCGACAGGCAGTCGGAGCACTGCAAGGGTGGAGTGCCCCTAATACAGACCATGGGGTGAGTCTAACCTCCACCGGAGCCTATCGAGTTCCTCGGTGGGTGCGGGATCAGGCCCCGCGACGCGCATCCAGCACGTCACCTAAAACCCCGCGGGTGAGTTTCCGGACCCCCGTCACGTGGGCAAAGCGAAGGGGTAGGAAGTGGGGCTCCGGCTAGACACAGACCCACGTTTGTCTGAGCCACGTGCCGGGCAGGCCCCCCACACTCACGTGACACTAGCAGCTTAACGCCTGCTGGAGCCGATCCACAGGTGGCACCGGCCGCCCCGTCAGCCCGGCCAGCGGGGCCCAGCGCCCTCGGCTGCAGGTCCCGAGCCGCCGGCTCGCCCGTCCCGTCCCGGCCGCAATTCACAGGCGGCTTCTGCTCCCCCGCTGGCGCCCAGAGTCAACGCCGGGCGGCCGAGCTGCAAAACGCCCCGGCTCGGTGCCCGGCTGACGCTGCGAGCCGGCCCCGGCACTCGCAGCGGAGCCCCGCGGCAGCTCGGCCTGGCCGGCGCAAGGAGAGGCGCGAAGGTCGGTCTGACAGGGCGGGGCTGACGGCGCCAGGCCGCGCGCGCCCTTCGGCGGGACCCCAACGGTTCCTCCGGCCTCGCGCCCTTCCACTCGCCCGGCCCGACTCGCGCCAACAAGCCACGTGAGCCGGAAGCAGCGGGCACAGACCAGCGAGACATCCCGCTTCCGCATCAGCCCGCCTCCAAGGGCAGGGCGGCCAAGCCGCCCCCTTCACGCGCTGCAGCAGCCCCGAGGCACCCGCCCCGCCTCCCTGGACACGGCGCCGCGAGACGGCCGCCTGCACGCGCAGTTCCCCTCACCTCGTCACGCCGAGCACTCAGACGTCACCCGTTCTACGTTCTTTCTGTAGGAGGCAGGGCAGAGTCGGGCCCCGCGCGGCAGCACCCAACGTTCGCCAGACACAGGAAGGAACGTATAGCAGGGGGCTGGGACGCCGCTCCCTGCGGCAGCGCATGCGCGCGGCTCTCAGCTCCTTCCTCATCCACCCCGCGTCGGGGGTTAGCGGCTGTTCCCAGTACGGCGCCCCCTGCCGGGCGCGGAGCCGCCTGCGGCTGCCCGGAGCCCCGCCCCGCCCGGGGAGGCCGCACGCCCCAGGACCAGCCCCCAGATCCCGCCGCCCCAAACCTCCCGAGTCCGGCCCCTAGACCACCCGCCCCCCACGTGACCCGCTCCAGCCCCAGAGCCCCCACCCCGCCGCCCTCCCAGCACAGCTGGCCCCGCACGAGCCCCGCCCCCACCGGCCCGCTCACTCAGGGGGCAACGCCAGGCTCTTAAATTAGCTTCATAGGAGGGTCCAGGTTCCGAAGCCAATCACCCTAGCCCTGCCCCAACAGGGGCAAACACGCTGCCCCGGGACCCTGCCCCCGCCCCCGCCACATGCACCAACCGCCCCCACACCTGCACCGGGATCCTGTCCACACCAAACGCCCTGCCCCAGCCTCTGCACTGGCATCTTGTCCCCCAGTACACACCAAACACCCTGCACCAGATCCCCACCCCCAACACAGGCCAAACAACTCACCCTTGCACCCAGGCCTCACCCCCCAACGCATGCCAAACACCCCCGCTCTGCAGTGGGATCCTGGCCCCAAACAGCCTGGCCCCCTGCTGTGAACCTGCCCAAATACCCCATCCTGGCACCTGTGCTGGGACCACGACCACCAACCATCCACCATGTCTCAAAATTGTCAAACAGAGTGGGCATGGCAGCACTGGCCTGTTTCTAAAGGGACATTTTTGCCAGAATGAAAACATATCCACTCATTCCACACTCATGTCTGTGATACAGGGCCACTTCCCAAACATTACAGCCTGTGGTCCCTGGAGAGCACTGAACTGAGTAGGAATGGGGAAACCCTCCTGAAAGCATATAGAAAGTGAAGAATAGGTTACTGTGAAGAGAAGTGATTGTCATACCAACGTAGACCTATAATAATGTCTGATTACGGTTCACAGTAGTGTCTCAGTGTATAAATATTCCCCATGACACCTCTCTCTGTCAAGGGTGCTGCATAGCCCTCAGTAAGTTTCAGATTCATAAAGAACCAAGAGTTAGAATAATTCTGTCAGATTTCAATGCCAGCATTTCACAGCTCTAATCGTGGGCCTGAGCCAGAGGGGTGCTCAGGATCAGATCCACTGATATTTTTTATAACTTTTCTCTTGTTTTCCAAGCACTGAAGGCTTCTTTTCTTCTGAAGGTTGTTGTCCACAAACCGCACTTTCTGTTTTTTAAATACAGCAGGAAATGGGAGTGCAGGACGCACATTACATAGCAACTGCTGCTTTGTATTGCTTCTTTGTCTTGCAGTTGCTTTTGCCCAAATAGTGACCTATGCCTCAAACAACCTGTTAGAGGTCCAGAGTTAGGCCCTGAAACTATAAAGTGTGGGGGATGGGAGGGAGTGTGAGTGAAATAGAGTTGTTTTTCTGCATTTGTGGATTTTACTGGGTCCGGAAAAGGCAATATTCATGCTCTGCCAGGGCTGGTGATGGCAGCTGTGAACTTCCTTTCTTATAAGCAACTGCTTCCATCAGTAGAACAACAGAAATGGTGGCCCAGAGGCTCAGCATGTACTGTACAGAAGATTTTAATATTTCACAAATGATATGTCTTGCAATTATTCCCAAAGGACTGCACCAGTCCATAATGCAGTCACAGTAACAAAACAAAAAAATCACAGATACTCCCTCCTTCATGCTTACCAAATATAGGGAATAGCTTACAACCTTCTGCTTCAGTTCAATTTCCAAATCATCCTCAACATAGCCTTCAAAACTACAAGATGCTGTTTACCTGTCTGAGAACTTGAGTAGGAGTAGATGGAGGTGCCCTTGAGTGGCTCCATTCCTTTCTTTGCAAGTGGGCTGCCCTAGAGAGTTGCCTTGGGCAATTGTTCATCTACTCAGAGTGCTCTCTCTTGGGAGCCACTAGGAGAGTTTGTAATTAAGTATGGATTACAGTGTCTTCCAAAGGCTAATGCTACTCAGCTCTATTTTCTATTTCTATTCAGACCTCGCTGGTGTGACTGATAATGATCTTGGCACAGGTGAGGGCTCCTAGACCAGGCTAGTATCATATTTACAAGACGGGGAAACAAAAGAATCTATTTTGTTTTAAGAACAGATAAGTGCTGATTATTTTTCCCTTGCTCAATTATGTCTATCATTCCCTGCTGCCCTCCCTCCACACATACACATACACATACTCAGTGTGTGCCTCCCTTCATTGCTCCCAGTCTGCTAGCAGGGTGCAAGCAAAAGGATTGCTATGGTCTCTTATCCCATCAGACAGGGAAGGGGAAAGTTGCCACTGTGTGTTGTTTTCTGGTGGGCTCACTGCTGAGCCTGTCATTTGTGATATCCACCTGCCCTTTCATGTCTCTCATATTTTAGCATAGGGCTCACTGGGGCTTTGGCTGTTTTCCCCAACATTTGTCAGTAGCTCAGTCCAAACAAGATTGCAGGTCCAGGTGCTGCAAATAGACAATCACTATACAAATCACACACTGCTGCTAGAAACCTTGTCTTTCAACAAGGTTCTCAAACAAGGGCCTAACTTTAAGCATGGGAATAGTTCCACTGGAGTGAGTGAGGCATAAAATTAAGAAGATACTTAAACACAGATTTCTACTGCTTGAACTAATGAAAAAATCCCTTAGCTACTACTACTACTAGCAAATCCCACGTTCTGTCTGAGTCAGCCACTAAAGGGAAACATGATTATATACATAAATCCAGTATATTACAAAGGGATTTAAATCTTATGGGCACAATGGGGGGGAGGAAGCCCTGCTAAATGTAAGCTTTCAGCTTTTTATTGTCTCTTTACCATAAAAGAGGGACATTAATGTACAATAGCTTCCAGTGTAGGCATTGGAATTTTAAGCTATGATGATATTTTAAACACTATTTTAAAGTTATGATGTTAGCATTGTTTTCCTTGATTTAATTTTGAAGGGGGGGAAGTTTGCCTTATGGTTTTTATTGTACTGTTTCCTATTATTTGTTACCCATAGACTTTGTATCTGTTTCTTCTAAATCAGTGATACAGGGCTGGAAAGTTTTCTTTAATTACAAAAATAACTTGCTGCCAAAATAAAAACAACTTTATATTGATGTGAGAGGCTTGCTTCCTGTTAATGTTATATAAGATTAAATTTAATATTTTGCCTCTTATTCTTACAAAGTGTTTCATCTCTTATATCTATCTCAGTGGGCCCAATCCTGCCACAGTTTTGGGTCTTCAATAGGAATACCTATAAGAGTAAGCCTTACTTTTAGGACTAAGTGTTGCTGAATTGGACACTTCCTCCATTACCAAGAGGATGGAAAGGAAGGAGAAATGTACTCAGTTGGGTTTGCGTGTGAAGAACAAGAGGTATTTTGTTCTCAAGAAAATAATGGGAGTAGTGCCAGGATTTCTTACTCCACCCTTCAGATATATCCATTTAAAGGGACTTGTTGCTCTAACACAGCAGTTTCACTCAAAGGAGACAAACATGGCAAAGCAACAGAAGAAATTAGCTGATGAAATAGAGGAAGCATTTGAGAAGTCTAAAGGACTTTCCCTTAAGGATCTGCTGTTCTTCTATCAGGGAACCCCATACCCCGTCACTGTATGCAGTGCAGAGACATTCCAGGCCCTGGAAAACTTCGAAGCCAGAAGAGATGATATGGTGTTGGTGGCTTACCCCAAATGTGGTGAATACAGTAGATGTTATTACTTGCTACAATGTAAAATATAAAACATCATAAATAACCACGATGTAATCAGCTGCAGTTTTAGTTCTGCATATGTTTTGTAGGGATATTAAATTGGTCATTGCTGATATAAACAGAGACTCTAATGTTTTATCCTGTCATTTTAACTGTGCATTTATTTGACTGTTTCTTTTCAGTACAGTTTGCCTTTCTGCAAGGATATAATTTATTTAATTATTCAGTACTACAGGTGACTCCATTCTAGAGAAGAGATACATTAAAATAAATTCTGCTAATTTGATAACACTTCATTTGAAAAGATGGGTGCAGCCTACTCTGCAATCAATTACATGTAATAAGACAAGAATAATTGTTATTAATTATAATGGGAAAGTGACAGGACATATTGGCTGTTTTTGCAGATTTTAAGCTTTAACATTTTTACATTTCAGGTTGTTTTTTTGCAGATCTGGTATGGTTTACTTAGTGACTACGAAACAGTCCAGACCAGAATGTAGTATACCAGTATCCATATTCCTTTTTTTGGTGGTCTGCAGAGAGAAACATTTTGAGAACCAAGCGGTGGGGATTTAGGATTTTAGGAGATAATGGGTACCTAAAAGAGGATTTCTGCTTTTTACAAAGTGGTCTGGAGAGGAGCACCTACGCAATTTTATTTCAGTTTTTGTTGAGAATGAATAAATGATGCAATCCATTTGGAGCCCAATCATAAAGACCTTACTGAGGGCTAATTGTGAGATATGCTAATCACCCACTGTTCCCATTTATTTCAATAGGAGTTATGGGTACTCATCACCCAATCCTAACTCAGACTCAAACTCCCAATGACTCAAATGAGTTGTTTTGCCTTAGTAAGGTTTTAAGAAACAGACTTGCAGTGATTAAAGTAAATATCTCAGCCATGGAGAGACTGGAAGCCAGAGCAGTGAAATGGGACAAATATAAAAAGAGAGGTGGGCTGAAAATGTGGATCTGTATTTTTGGGATCCTAAGTTTTTTGTCTGGCCCAATATGAGGATAAGGGACCATTTATATAATTTGGTTTGTTTCAGATTTCAAACACCTCTGCAGTTTGGAGATATACAGAAATGGAGGGGTTGGTTTCAACCGATATTCAGGGTGTTGTTTAATGAACCACACCTGGCTCAATAGCTCTGTCTGTGCAAGGTGGATTTTCAAAAAATTCCCCCTACTGCTAATATTAATGCAGCTAGTGATAAATCAATGGTGGGAAATTTTAATAAGGGACAAGATGCTGCTAATGAGTTCACAGGAATGAAACTGCAGCACCCTACAGGATTCCAACACCTATAACAGAGAGGGGCAGCATGAGAATTCTGAAACCCTGCTACAGGGATACATCAGTGAAAAGGCATTTGTTAAGGGTTACACTGAACACTGGAGAAGAACAGAGAATACTACATGTGACTAATGTGAAGTAACCCATTGCCAACAAAACCGTAGTTTTCTAAAATTTCCTGACATTTGAGTGCTTGATCTAGAATTTTTGCATTTAATTTTCCAAGTTTTATAGAGATGAAGGGAAAAGAACTAAAAGGAAAACAGGAAATTGGCTGATACAATTTAAAACTGTCTTTGAAGTGCTGAGCGCCCTTAATTCCCATTGGTATGATAACCAGAACGGGTGCTTAGCCTCTGGCAGGATTGAGTTTAAAGATTCACAGGTTAGCCCTACAGGTCTAAACATTTATTTACAGGCATCTTTACTACATGAACAAATAGAGTCTAGCTCTTTGGTAACACTATAAAAACAGGTTTCTCATTTCCTTAGCCAGCTTCTCAAATGTCTCTGATATGAACCCAGTGTTGCAAGGAGCTGAGCAACCTTCTATCCAGTGCTAAACACCCACAACTTCTATTGACTTCACTGGGAATTTTGGATGTTCCGCACCTCAGAGGATTAGACCTGATGAAAACTCTCACATGTGAATCCAAACTTCCCTTCATCTTCCAAACCCTTACTGTTGTTCTATTTCTTGTTGTTTGTTTGGTATCATGACAGTTAAACTACAGAAAATCTCACTACGTGAAATGCTTCCCACATCTTGGGTACCCACAATAGAAGAAAATATGTTAACAGATGTGGAAAATATTTGTGACGTGGTTAAGGGAAACATATGTAGAGTCAGAAGGCAATACTCTCTGCTATTAGAACAGACCTTAGAGAGATGGTAGGGAAACTAGAGACTTGGTATTTTAGGCCTATCAAGTAATGTCCTTAAGAATTTAATTTTTATTTGTTCATTGATTATATGTACTGGGCAAGTGAGGGCATTGATTTGCTGTTGCTGACTTGAGTCTGCATTTGAATAAGGAGATGAATAAAAGTTGAAATAAGGAGATGAATATAGCTTTATGAAAAAATAACTAATTTGCACTTCTGAAGCACCTTCTATCTGGGGATCTCAAGGCATTTTACAAAGAGTAGGGTGAATACACCTCTGGACAGAGGGCCAATGCAAGTCCTGTGAACCACTTGAGACATAGTGCCTGGTCCTTTTTTGGCTCCTAGTGGTTAAGTAGGATTTAAATGGTGCATAGGCCTTGTATAGGGGTGAATTTCACCCATTCAGGAATTTAGCCTCATAACACCCATTAAGTAGAGAACTCTCTTTTACAGAGACTCACACGGCAGCACAGATTTTGTTTACAAAGCAGCACAGGCATTTGTGGTGCTTTACAGGTAAATATAAAGGGAAGCTCTCTACCCCAAAGGGGCTAACAATGTAAAGCGAATATGAAAATGCAAGAGGACAACAGACTGAAGAGTGAGGAAGTTAGGAAGAAGACTGGACAAGGAAGGATAGCATCCCTTCAGGCACCACTTTCCACAGAAAGCATGAAGTTAAAGCTGTTTGCATTGTGCATTTCTTATTTCTGGCATGCACCGAGACTTCTCAGTGCACAGAAGGCTCTGGCTCAGCCAACTACACAGCACCATCTCCATGGACCCTGAGGAAAGCCTTTCAGGGGATCTCCACCAGGACCAGGGAGATGATGCCGTGGACCAAGAATGCACATTGTTATAATCCATTCTCCCCACCCTTCTACAACAACTGGCAGTGAATCATGCTGCATTACCTTTAGAGCAGAGCATTCCTGGAAACCTCTGAAGAGGTGATTCCAAAGAGCAGAAACGGATGAGGAGTAACCTAACAATATATTTCCAGTGGAGCACCCTGTCAGGTTGCTGGAAAGGGGGCTCCAGACCCAGTGCAGAGAAGGATTTGGACAAACCGTGAGTGTAGTGCTCCTTGTTTGTTTCTTATAGAGGGAGGCGCACACACTCTCCCTGACAGAATGATCTAAGCCTCTTGATGAGCTTCTCACACCCCAATCTCTTTCCCAGGTTATTGCATAAGAAGGAGCTAGGCCCCCTTTGTTGTTGTTTGTGTTCCAAATATTTTTTTAAAATATAGAAATACATCAATGACTGTTCTATTCCTATTCCACCCAGCACTAGTTCTCAGTAAACCTGATCCTTATGGGATCTGAGCAGAATAAAGCCCAAAGTGCAGGCGGTCAAGTAGCTGTTCAGGTTTCAGTTTAGTTTTGTTTTTTAAGATTTTATTGTATTTAGTCATTTGAGAGTTTCAATAGTATTATTTTCACATTGACAAACATATTATATTGTATTAAGTAGTGTAGTGAGAAGATTCTCAGATCTTTGATAAGCTTCTGGTCTGTTGTATTTTTTTTGTTCATCCAGGTGCTAATTGGCTTATCCAGCTCTTAAATGACTTGGTATTTACAACTTCCCAGACTAAACATGAAAACACGGAACTGCCATTTATTGAATGTGGAGATCCAGAAAAATATCAGGTTAGTGTGGAGTAACTAGTGGACCAATTAAAGTCTGTTATTTCTCTCTCTCTTTCATGCCTACATGTACACATTATTGAAATGAAATAATGCAGCATGCATGGGCTTTTCTCAAGAAAAGGCCTAGATAACTACTGTACTTTGATTAGTATGAGGAGCTATTCCACATGTGCCAACAATGCAGATCGCTGTTGAACCGATGTAACAAAACTATTCTCCCTTATTGTCCTATTTATATTTAAAGAGGATGAAACAGTTTCCATCACCAAGGATTTTGGCAACTCACCTCCATTATGATAACCTCCCCCAGTCTATCTTCAAGAATAAAGCCAAGGTAAGTTTCCTGTCTGTCTGTCTGTCTGTCTCTATATCCACGTGTAAAACATTTGAACAGCATTTTAGAGCCCACATCATTCACTAGGGCCAGGGCCAAGGATGGTGGTAGTGAAAAGGTGACTCTAAGCCACTTTTACACCTCCAGTCCTGGGGCCAGATTAATATCTGGTGTAACTTAAAGAGCAGTATTCAGGTTGTTCTAATTGACATCAGCCTCTAGAGGCTGTTCCACAGGCTAAGAATCACTGGGGTGCAATGCTTTACAGCTGCCTTCTGTCCTTTGTGCCAGAAGGATGGGAGGGAATATGGGTATGCTGATTTAGCAACACCTGTGGATTCCCATATACAAATGAACAAGCAGTTGAAACCTTAACAGTTTGCTACAACCCAACAACATTCCATGACTGGTAAATTAAGGAGAGGAGCTACAACCAGGAGGAGGGTGATCAAAGGGAGATGATTGTATCCATTTTGCAGTTGATCTTTTGTTAAATTTTTCTTATTATCTACACACATCTCAGGTGATCAAAAATGCTTACAATAATTATCCCAAAGAGTGGAAATAATAGTTGCCATAACATAGAAAAGGGGAATGAAAGGGGATAGCACAGCTACAGTTTCCCAAAGGAGAAAGCAATACCGCTTTGCACAATAACAGGCTGTAACGTGTAGTACAGATTCGCCAGGTCTAAGGCGGTGATAGGGAGCAAAGCCCTTTGGACAGGGCAGAATTTCATGACAGAGATACAGGCTTTTTAGTCTTTCATTGTTTCTTTGATTCTTTGACCAGAAGATTAAGCTTTAAAAATGGCCATGAGGACTTTATTATGGCTATCATTTTGAGTTAGCATTTCATGTCTTACACATAAATGAAAATATTTAATTTTAGAATATTTAACTGTACATTACTAGTTACAGAATGTTTGGTTGTACTATTACTGTAGTTATCCAGGGACATAAATGATCTAAAATGGCTAACCTCTTCCTCCCACTCCAGATACTGGTGTTGTTCCGAAATCCTAAAGATACAGCTGCATCATTTTTCCATTTCCACAGCAATGCCCCAAACGTCCCCCATTATAACTCCTGGGATCAGTTCTTCTCAGAATTCATGAATGGAAAAGGTAAAATTACTATTTTCAAACATATCTGAAAGACTAAGGCTCAGAAAAAAATGTTTTAAAGACAAACTAAATGGGCCAGTGTGAAAACATCTGTGTAGTGCTAAGATTAATCGACAGTTATTCTTCATGATAAAATGGATTGAACTCCAGAATGCAATGGAAGTTCTAAGATAGCACTGCTTCTAGGCATTATGTTCTCCTTTGGGTCATGAACTTGCATGGTAGTTTAATGTCTTGTGCAAAATCTCTACCAACTAGGGATAGCTTCAAGCAAGATGTGATCAGAATCAAAAGTGCTAGTGAAGACAGCTCAGTGTCTGCATCTGGGACCAAACCAAAATCCCAGTTCTAAGCACTCCCAAAGGTAGAGAAATTTAGATCTAGATAGAGATCTGGACTGGGCTACTCAGAACCATCTGTAATACCAGCACTAGTATATACTTATGGAAGCTAAAACAATAGTATAGATAGAGAAGTTCCTGTTTCAGGACATAAGCCTCTTGCCTACAGGAGTCAGAGAAAAATCTCTCCTCAATTGTACAACACTGCACAACTGAATAGATGCTCTGTTACACTTATCTGCATGGGTGTAACCTGAAGGTTGCAGAAAGTGATTCTTAGAGAGAAATGAAGGCATAATTATTAAACATACAGGCTGAAATTTGTTTACTGTCTCCTTTTCAGTCATCTGGGGATCCTATTTTGACCATGCAGTCGCCTGGAACAAACACATTGAGGATGAAAATGTTATGATTATAACATATGAAGACCTGAAAGAGGTAAATCTTGCAGGCAAGATTTATCTGAGCCTGCTCCTACTAAAGTCAATGGCAAAGCCCCTTCTTGTGACTTCAGTGAGATACGACTGAGCCCAAAACATCTTATAGCAACAAGTTCAGCCTGGTTACAAATCTGTAGCAGTGAGCATCAAGTAAATGTAAAAAAATGCAGTGTGTGTGAAAGTATTTTGTATGGGTCAAGGTCACACACCTGTCAAATAGGGAACTCCTTTTTTCAGAGCAAGCATATTATATTATCCCTTTCACTACGTTGCTTTCAGAACCTGGCTTCTGGAGTGAAGCAAATAGCTGAATTCTTTGGATTCTCCCCAGCGGCAGAGCAGATTCAGTCTATTGCAGACAGAGGCAGCTTCCAAGCAATGAGAGAGAGATCCCAGGAGATCTATGGCTCAGTTGGCCCAATTCTCTTCCGTAAAGGTAAATTTGTTTAAAAACAATCCAAGGATTGTCAATGGTTACATTTAATTTAATTCTGACAGCAGTCTGGAACAGGAGGCAGTCGACCGTTCTTCCTTTCTAGTTATCTAGGTTAGAAATGATTTGAGAAACACCAATGGTACTTTTAGAACAGCAGTCCCTAAACTTTTTAGGTCACACCCCCTCTTACCCCTGTCTGTGCCCTCCACTCCCTGCCAGCTGGGGCTGTGAGCGGGAACACAAGGGCCAAAGGCCGAGTCAGAAACGGGCCCAGGGCTGCAGCTGGAAGCAGGCCTGCGATCGGGGACTGAGGCCAGGAATGGGGTCATGTGGCCGGGGGCCAAGGCTGTGGCAGCTGAGGCTGGTAGCGGGGCCATGGGCTGAGCTGGGAACCACGGCTGGTAGCAGGAACCAGGAGGCTGAAGCCATGCCTGGGAGGCAGGGCTGGAACCGGAGCAGAGCAGGGCTGGGTGGCGCTCCCTCCCCACCCCCTCCATGGGGATTGGCCCTGGCCCTGCTCCCCCCCAAACATTCCTCCGCACCCCCCTAGGGGGGCACATCCCACAGTTTGGGAACCTCTGGTTTAGAGGGTCACTTGATTTTTCTTCACACGGGTTAAAACCATTAAATAGACCACTTCTGTTTCCTAAAAGCACAGCACGGCTGGCACTCTGGTCAGTCCTGGCCTTCACCAGATCCAATTAAAGCGATGGAGTGATTCCCACTGACTTCTGTGGGAGATGGAACAGGATCTAAAACTTGATTTACGCCATTACATCTTTAGAGTTTTCTTCTTGAGTTTCTTAGACAATTACTGGGATTAATTATAAACCTGAATAAAAATCTTGGATCTAAACACTCTATAGGTTGAAAACTATCTTTGGAATGGGCCAGATTAATGTCCCAGATCATACATCCTCAGATCTGGGGATGTTCAAAATCTGGATCCAAATTTTGCAGGCAGGGACAATCTGTCGTTGGAGTTGCGGGTCATGCTCATGAATGCTTTGGACCTTTGCACTGCACCTTGTAAAGTCTTTTACACCACTGCAAAAATAACCAAAACAGGACAGAAGCATTATATCTACTCTTTATACTCGCCTTATAGAGACGTAAATGACTACACAACGTGTGGGCAATGGTGGATCAGGCCCTGAATACACTTCTCCTCGTCTCAGATGTTCGTTTTTGGCACATAAACATGCATTGACCCCAAATATCATAATAAAGGAATCTGACATTCTTCTTTTAAACCAGTCCCTGCATTCATCGTAGTCAAGGGTCTCCTTTTCTTACTTTTCTTTATTCCAGGTGCTGTTGGAGATTGGAAGAATCTTTTCACTGAAGCTCAGAGCCAGGAAATGGATGCCAAATTTAAAGAGTGTTTAGGGGGAACTAAGTTGGAAGCAAATCTGAAGTATAATGTGTACTGCAAAGCCTGAGAATAGTTACAGAAAAGTCTCACTTCCATATATGCTTTTTTTGTTCATTTTTATATACTCTAAAAGGAATAGGTTAAATCAGGACAAATATCTTGGATGTAATTTGTAATGTGTTAGGGTAATGTTGCAAGATTACATTTCTACTAAGTTTGGTTCTGTCATAGCATCAGCATGCAGGCTTCAGTTTGGTAAAGCACTTAAGCACATACTTAACTTTAAGATCCTGCTTCAATCCCAGTGTAGTCAATGGGACTACTCATAAATTAAGCAAGAGCTTAAATGTTTTGCTGTTTTACTTGCTTTTAAGTTAAATTATGCTTCCATGATTTGTAGAATTGAAGCCTAAATGAAGGAGGGTTATCTATCCACATGTAGATTGAAATTTTGATGTAAGCAAGTTAAGACAGACATAAATGGCGCTGCACAAAAATTCACGTCACTGTTTCTGCTAAATTGGGAAGTGTTATGCAAAGACTATTGATGGTAGAGAAATAATAAAAAGGGAACTAGAGCGAACTAGAGCACAAGATAATAATAGGTGCAAATTGGGATGAAGACATTTAGTGAGAGAATGAAGGTACTTGGAAAGCAGTAATGGGAAAGAGACATAAGAGTGGTTATAGGCTGCAAGTGAGCTATGAGTTTGTAATGTGACATTTGTAACAAAAATGCCAATTCAGTTTTGGGCTGTAAATCGACAGATTTTGTATCATGGACGTGACATGCCTTCTGTGCGTGACAGTGGGGAAATCGCACCAGGGTTACTGCTGTAATTTAGTACACCCAGATATCAGAAAAACTTAGCCAAACTGGTGAAAATTCATGGAAGAGCAACGTAAGTGATCAGGGAATGATAAGGAATGAAATAGTGAAACTATGCACTGCAGATTGTTGTATCTCCATTATTATGCTAGAATAGAAAGAATGGGATTGATTAAGGTGCTGACATAGCTAGGAATAATGAGATGAAAGTGAGGAAAGAGATGCTTAGAGTGCATATGAGAAAACATTTCTTGAAGTCTAATTGTGGAAGTTTCCCAAGGGTTTTCTATAGCTTCTTATCATGTGCATGATCTAAAACTAGACAGGAGAAAGCACTTGAGCATATACTATAAAGAACAATTATACAGAGGTAGGTGAATGGATTAGATCTGCTAGGCATTTTCCATCTCTGATTTGTGTAACTCAAGGAGTTATCAGACTGTGCTCACTGATGAAAATGAGCTAGGTTTCTACTATTATTAAAATGTACTTAGGGCTAGATTGTGCCTTAAGTACATCCCCTCAAGCGTCATCCCGCCAAAGCACAATTCCTCCCCTGCTCCCCTTTTGCTGCAGATAAGGAGTAAGATACACATCAGCCTTTGAAAGGGTGTAGTTTACTTCACCCTCTTGCATCAAGCCAGCTACGCCAGCCAATTTATGGGGGGAGAAGGAATAGAGCTCAGACTCCCTCCCCTTGCTGCCCACTTGCTTGAAGTAGGAAGTGTCTGAGAGCAGGGGCTGAGCTCCACAACAAACCCAGACCCAAGACCTAGCTAGGCTGGGGACAGGTGGGGTTTTATTTGCTCAGCTGATAAAACCAGGGCACATCTGACCCTCTGAAAACACATGAATTTTGATTAATAGTGTAGTAAGCTACAGGCTTGTAAACTTAAATGTATATTAAAGGTATACATGCACAATCAGTTTGATCTATCAATCCTATGTGAGTAGCGCCATTGCTTTCAATGAAAGTACTTGTATGACCAAGAATTGTAGACCAGATGGACTAGACAACCCTGCAAATGCCACAGTTCTAATGAAAACATGATATTTACAGACTTTCCAATCATTTGCATAGATCTGATTGCTTTAATCATTTAACATCTCTCTTATACCTTGTTTCTTTCCTTTTATGATAAACCTTTAGTTTTAGTTACCAAAAGGATTGGTTGGCAGCGTGGTATTTTGGGTAAGATCCAAACAAACATTGATCTGGTCCTGTGGCTGACCCTTTGGGGTCAGGAGAAACTTTTTGATAAAGAGCAGAGAGTTATGTAACTCATCTCTGTACGGGACCTAGTGGCTGACTGGGAGCCAGAGACTGAAATGCAGCAAAGGGGGCTGTGTAGATTTTGTTGCAGCTTCTTGATAACCAGCGTAGGGAACCAGATGCACTGTTTGTGGCTGGTTGGAAAATCTGACTTCAGCGTTACCCCCCCGGACTGGGAGAATCTGCTCTCCTTTTGCAGCCTGCCCTCACCTTGGCCTCTCCGGGTGGCCTACCCTAGGCAAGCACAGCAAATAAGCCAAGCATGAACCATCACTGCCCAAAGCTCGGCTGATGCATGAGATATGGAGCTACCTACTGCATCCGCCATCCACTCTACATCAGCCCCACTGGATGAAAACAGACGTAGACCAACAGGTCCCTTGGCCGGTCATCCCACCGCCACCACTGTATCACCCAGTATGATTCTTGTCCCCGCCTAGGTATTGCAGACTCTGAGACAAAGCCTGGGGAGATGCAGGCCTAGAGCACCTGCCCCTCTCTTATGAAAGGAGACGGTACAAGGAGAGGCGAGGAGACAGAGATAGTGTGTTGGCCAAAACTTTAAAGAGGACAGAGAGGGAGAGAGAAACAGAAGAAGGAAAGGAACTCAGCACCTAGTGTTACCCTCCTGGCTCCAACCTTCTGCTGGGAAAACACACCACTCCCGGCCAGAGAGAGATGAGCAGCCCCTGAAAATGGGGACTGTGTCTGTAGTAACGACCCTTTTCTTACAAGCCGCAGCCAATGGAAACTCCCTGCCTGGAGCGCTGTCATGACCAGAAAGTCCTCACTAAACTGGACACTTATCTCACAGACTTATCTCACATCCATTCCTACCTGGATAGGTCTTGCCAGGTATCTACCATGCTTGTGGTCTCACTGCTCTGGCTCACTTTCCATCTCCCCTCAGGGCTGGAATCTGACTCTCAACTTTTGTCCCCTTGGTATCAAACAGGGAGAAACAAGAAAGTTGTCATCAGAGCCTGCAATGCCAGGTAGGCTCTTCATCTCACATACCCAAGCCCTTTCCCATTATGCATTTACAGCTATGATTTGAAAGCACACCATAGCATCAGCCCCCAGAACAGACATTGCTACAGAGACCCGTTCACAACCTGTATACTCATGGGTCTGACACTCCCCTCCTCAATCTAGCCTGGTGTGTAGCTGTGTCATCCCAGTTCCTCATTCCAGGCCCTCGCCTTACCCCACTTTGCTGTGTGAACCACCCACTCCTGGGTCAGCCCACGTCCACAAGTAATCCGTTCCTTACCGGGTGAAGGAGCGCTTCTGGTCAGCTGCTTCATTGACTGACTCCTCACAAACACTCCCAGGCCCAGATGGGACCCCAGGAACTGCCCTCTTGAAGGGTTCAGTGCTGTACACTCTTTACAAGCTCAGGACTGCTCTGATTAGAACGATGTCCCGTCTGCACAGATGCACTTCTTCTACCTTCTCCTCCGGCTGGGCCTCCTGGACGATTCCCCTGCAAGAACCGAAAATAACTTTTCTTAGAAACCAAGCCCCAGCTGAAGGGAAGCAGCAGTCTCTACTCAGCCCTTATCAGACATTTCTTAGCAGCCACTCAGGTAATGCATGGAGTGCAGCAGTGACCGGGTGGTCACTCAGAGTAATGCACGGAGTACGTCTGTCTTGGAGAGGCAGCGACCCCTGGTAGCCATTCCAAGTAATGCACGCAGAGCATCTGTCCAGGTGCAGCAGTGACCCCAGGTGGCCGCTCAGGGTAAAGCTCAAATTGTCTGTTCTGTAGAAGCAGTGATCCCAGGTGGCCATCTGCGGTAATGCACAGAGTGCATCAGTCCAGGCAGGGACATTTCAGGATAACTCCATAGCACCTGTCAACTCCTTGAGAGGGCACAAAGGGCTCCCCCAAGCTTATCGTGCCCCAGTTAGATCAAAGGGCCTTTTCCCAGGGGAATCGCCTCATACCTGCATAACATTCTTTCCATCGAGACGTCTTTGCAGCCCTCTCTTAATTCTTACCTTAAGGAAATTTCCAGTGGGTTTTACTGCACAGCTCACTGTCTGATTTCCACCCCCCGGGACGGGCTCAGGGCACTGTTCATTCTTTCTCTCTGCTACAGGTTGACCAACCCATCTCTCATCTCCCCGCTCTCATTCGGAGTTGAAAATAAAATAAAAACACAGCAGGACTCAGCCCACCATGGATAGCATTGGGATGCTGGGAAGCAAACATCCTTGTCCACCACAGATGCAAGGCCTTTACCACCTCCCCCTGCAAGAGCCCGCACACAAGGATCTGCTCCCTCTAAGTGACGTCTCATGTCTCTCACTGAGGGCTCTAGCCACTCATGTACTTGATACAAAATTTTGGGGAAGCAGACAGGTCCCATCAGCTGTAAATCACATCCATTAGATCGGAGGCAATAGCAACAATAGGTCACTTCTCTCCATCCCCCAGTAAGTCTGCACCTATTTCAGGGTGGCAGCAGAAGCACAAGCATGGAGCGTGTGCGTTGGCCAACATATTAAAGAGACAGTGGAGGGACGTGGGAAATAAACTCAGAGCCTGTGGACACTTTCTGGACCCAGCCCCTCTACTGGGACAGAGGCATTACTATCTGTCTTGGGAATCAACATCCCACCCCCACCCCATGGGGACGTTCTCTCGCCCTGCAGCCACAGTTAATCAGGAACCTTTTCCTAGGAACCCAGTCTGTATCAGGGATAGTGGCCTCCCAAGCTCCCTCTTGTGATCTGGAGTGGGTCTGTAGAACCCTCCCTTGGTTTCCCTGTCTGCTCAGTGCCCTTTAATAAGCCCACACAAGCTGGGTAATCAAAGCATTCCCCTTCTGGGGTCTATTTTAATAAAACTCTCACCTCCCACCTCCTTTTAATAAAGTCTTCACCTCAGTGCCAACTTGAGCATGCATCCTCAAGCCCCAAGCATCTGTCTTTCCTGCAGAATTAAAAAACACTCCCTGCCCCTAGTCATGAGTCCCCAGCCCCCTTCCCAGGGCTGTTCAGTTCAGTCTGTCTCCTCCTATCTGGAGCGCCCAGCTCTCCTTCTCAGAGATGGGTTCTCCTCTTTCCTTCCCTGCAAGAGCCAGCTTTGCCCCTTGCAGCACACTGCTACAGTTACTTCCTCTCTCCAGCTACAGCTTCACAGGCATCTGCTCCACCTGTGACTCACGTAACTGACATGGACGACCTGTCAGCCAAAGCATCCATTCGTAACTAACCAGCCATTAGTGTTCCAAAAACATTAACAAAAGCTGGTTTTCCCCCCACCTTGTTCTGTCTATTAAAAACTAAACAAACAAAGAGTAAATACCCTTCTCATATCACAACTCAAAGTAAAACGGACCCTTTCCTTTTCATCCAAAAATTTGTTATGAAAATAAAAAAAAATGGTTTGCCTCCAAAACCCCCCCAAAACTTTAAAAGTTGCAATTACATTTTTGCATAATCACTCAATTTCAATATAAACGTGTTTTAATTTCTTGTTCTTTCTTGTGTTTAGTCAATAAACTTTCACCTTTAAAATAGGGATCTTTAAGTGACTGCCAAAAAATTCAAATAAAGTTAGGGCCTTTATATCCCTTCTGTATCACCTTTTTATGTTCATGGGTTGCAATATTAACACCTTTAATATGAGATCCCAGCATAAGAATACCAATTAGAGCAGACCCTTCCTAGGACACCCTTGAGCTATGGCCAACTTGGTCCCTGGAGCCCACTTCGAGCCCTGCCCACTGTGGTGGGGGGGCTGAGAGCTCCTCCAGGGCTGCTGGGGAACATGTGTATGTGGGGGGGTGATGAGGGCTCAGGCCCCGGGACTGCAGCAGGGGGCTGAAAGGGCCTCCGACCCCAGGGCCACCACCAGGACAGAGTGCTCCACTGGCCCCAGGGCTGCCACTGGGGCAGAGCACTCCTCCAGCCCTGTGGCCAGGACACAGCACCTCTGGGCTGGGGTGTGTCAGGGAGAGAGGGCTCCTCTGGCCAAAGGAATGGCCAAAGGAATGCTGTCGCAGGAGCTGTCTCCTTCACCCACCGCCTCACTTTAAAAAACCCCTGGCTATACCAAACCTGTGGCTTGGATCCTCAGGAGTTTGGGACAGCGAGGGTTTACTGTATGTATTGCCAGGAGGGTTTAGATTAATAGAGTTTTCTAGTACAAAAATATCCCTCTTCTTCTTCCTTGAATATCATGAATCCAGTGGGGAAAAGTGAAGAGGCAGCTGGGGAGGGCAAGGTGATAGGATCTGTCTCAGAGGGGCACATAGGCAGGAATTGGATCAGACTTTTAGTCATCTTTGGTGTTGGGGCTATCCCCCTTGGACTCCAGCTGTAAGAGGGAACAGAGAAGGGCTACAGGTACAAATGCCCACCCCCAGCTCTCTGTGGACACTAGGCTCATATATAGTTGTCTCCCCAATCCTTGGCATTGTCCAGGGTGTCCCCCTCCACAGCAGTCACCTGGCCCAGCCTCAGCCATTATCTTAATGTTGCCTCCTTCCTGGAGCCACTGCTCTGCTCCTCAGACGTGTCGTTCCTCAGCTCTGCAGGCAGAGGGAAGGTGTCAGGGAACCCACACAACACATTCCAGACACCACGTAGCATCTTCAGGGCCACCAAACCAAGTCACCTTCAGCCAGAAGCCACACTCTCCACTCAGAGGGAACATAAAGCCTCTGTGAGCCTGCATACAAGACAGGGAGGGATTGTGTCACTTCTCAGCCATGTCACATCTCCAAGTTCATGACAAGCCAAGAAGGTCACTACATGGGAGCCTCCTCCCCTCCCACCCTTCACCCGTATGTTTTCTTCAGTTGTTCAGAGTCTTTTGAAAGAGCAGCACCGATAGAGAATGCACTTTGGGCTAAGTCAGCTACTTTAATGTTCAGAAGGACAATCCCTGTCACTGAACACGAGAAGGCCAAGAGAACAAGAAGAGATCAGCCTCCAGCCCCAGATGTGCCCATTCCAACAAGCTATAATCAGTCCTGCAGAGACTAGGGCCTGGCAGAGCTCTACACCCAAAACAGACAAGATATGTTAGGAAACACAACAGCACACAAAGGCCAGCGTGTGCCAGCCCCATCGAGTCAGTGCCATAGGCTCAGTGGGGGTCTGACATACTGATCAGATTGGGAGGATGATCCCTGCTGTCTGATCTTGGAGCTGAAGCCACTATGCACTGGGGAAAGCCACTACCATCAGGAGGGCACCACAGCCTAGGCAAAGGGTGAGAAAAACACTTGAAGGAGAAAACATGGTTACATACCAGTTACTGTTGTTCTTCGAGATGTGTTGCTCATATCCATTCCAGTATAGGTGAGTACACGCCACCTTGCACGGGTTCCCAGAACTTTTTTCCCCTCAGCAGATCCCGCAGGGTCGGCTCCGGCACCCCCTGGAGTACCACACTCATGCCACATAAAGCACTGCCGACCCTACAGCCCCTCAGTCCCTTCTTTCTGCCAACTCTGACAGCGGGGATGGAGGATGGGTGTGGAATGGAGATGAGCAACACATCTCGAAGAACAACAGTTACTGGTATGTAACCATGTTTTCTCCTTCGAGTGATTGCTCATGTCCATTCCAGTATAGGTGATTACAAAGCTGTACCCTGGAGGTGGGTAGAAGTTACCGGTGAGTTGCCCGCAGCACGGCTCTGCCGAATCCCGCATCCTCTCTCGCCTGCTGAACGATGGCATAGTGGGACGTAAAGGTGTGCATCGATGACCAGGTGGCAGCTTTACAGATGTCCTGCAGGGGCACTTTCTCCAGGAAGGCCATCGATGAGGCCTGGGCTCTAGTCGAGTGTGCTGTGATGATTCCCAGGAGTGGTATGCCCGCCCGTAGCAGCACTTGATGCAGGAGGTGATCCACTTAGAGATGTGCTGGGTGGAGACTGGGGATCCTTTCATCCTGTCCACCATGGCGACGAAGAGCTGCGTTGTCTTCCGGAAGGGTCTTGTCCTGTCAATGCAGTAGGCTAGGGCTCGCCTCACATCCAGGGAATGCCACCTCTGCTCCTCCTCTGAACCGTGTGGTTTTGGAAAAAACACAGGGAGGAAAATATCTTGGTTATAATGAAATTGCGAGACCACCTTGGGCAGGAATGCTGGGTGGGGTCTCAGCTGCACCTTGTCCTTAAAGAACACTTAAAGGGGGGCTCCGCGACCAGCGCCCTAATCCCAAAGACCCTCCTAGCCCAAGTAATAGCCACCAGGAAGGCTACTGTCCATGACAAGACCAGCAGCGGGCATGAAGCCATAGGTTCGAATGGGGGCCCCCATCAGTCTGGAGAGGACCAGGTTCAGATCCCAGGGAGGCACGGGTCATGGACCTGCAGGTATAGCGTCTCACCCTCTTGAGGAACCTAATAGACATTGGATGGGAGAATAGAGATCTCCCCTCTAGCGGCTGATGGAAGGCCAAGATGGCCGCCAGATGGACCTTCAGAGAAGCTAGGGCCAGGCCTTGGAGTTTTAGCTGTAGCAAATACTCCAGGATGGCCTGAATAACTGAGAGGCTCGAGAGCAACCCCCGAGACTTCGCCCAGCAGGTAAACCTTCTCCACTTGGCCCAGTACACGACCTGTGTTGAAGGTTTTCTGCTGCCCAGCAGAATTTGTTGGACCTGCGCAGAGCAGGCTCTCTCTTTCTCCGACAGCCACAGAGTCTCCAGGCCAGGTGCAGGGATTCCAGGTCCGGGTACAGCAACCGGCCATAGTCCTGGGAGAGCAGGTCATGCCGTCTTGGGAGCTCCACAGGGTCAGCAACTGAGAGGTCCAGGAGCATGCTGTACCACTGTTGCCTCAGCCACACTAGGGCGATCAGTATCATGTCCACTCTGTCCCTCTTGTTTTTCAAGAGGACTTAAGGCAGGAGCAGAATGGGGGGAAATGTATACATGAAGGTACCCGTCCATTTGATGAGGAACGCATCGGAAATGGAGCCCAGCTCGTGACCCCGGAGTGAGCAAAACCTCAGGCACTTCTTGTTCCAGGATGACTCAAACAGGTCCAGGCGGGGAACACCCCACTCGCGGAAGATGGAAGCCGCTAGCTCCGGATGCAGCGACCAGTCGTGGCGGGCTAGAAATGACCTGCTGAGGCGGTCCGCCTCGTCGTTCCTGACCCCCAGAAGTGAAAGTCAGATAAATGAAAGTCGTGCCTCACTGCAAAATCCCAAAGTCCCTGACTGGGGGTCTCGACCAGCCTACTGGGGCACCCAGCACTGGTTTACCCCGAGACACCGGCACCTTCTCCCTCGGCCAAGGGGGGGGGGCAGAGGCATGGGAAGGGCCATCAGGGCTCTCGCTGCCCGGGACGTCTCTGGTGTCAATGGCAACGGTAGAGGCACTCCCCCACTACCTGGAGTCGGGAGAGGCTCTCTACAAGGGGATGCGGGCACCAGAGCAAGATCGATGGGCACAGGCTGCATCCTGACACTTGACCCCACTGGTACGAGAAGCAGGGGGGAGTGGGTGCGTGCCATGCGCTGCCTCTTCTTCTTTGTCTCCAGCACCGGAGACTGATGTCTCGATGGTGCCAACAGTGCGCTCTGCACCGAGGAAACACTCAGTGACGACGTGGAGCATGAAGGCTCAGATGCAGGACGGAGCGCTTCCTCCGTAAGAATGGCTTATAGCCAAATGTCCTGCTCCTTCTGAGTCCTTGACTTAAACCCTTGACAAATCTTGCATCTGTCCTTTCTACGTTGTTCCTCCAGACACTTCAGGCAACGGTCGTGAGGGTCACTGACTGGGAAAGCCTTGCCACAGCTGGTGCAAAGCTTAGCTCCAGGGGATCCAGGCATAGCCAGGTCCCTAGTGAGCCCTGAAGAGCTCCTATCTAATAAACTAACATTCTTAACTACACCAACTATTAACTACAAGAAACTGCAAAAACACGAAGGGGTAAGATACTTGGGATGGCAAGCTCGTTCCAGCAACCGTCACGGGCGGAAAGAAGGAACTGAGGGGCTCTAGGGTTGGTGGTGCCTTATGTGCTGCGGCATGAGTGCGGCACTTCAGGGGGCACCTGAGCTGACCCTAAGGGATCTGCTAAGGGGAAAAAAGTTCCAGGAACCTGTGCACGGTGGCATGCACTCACCTCTATTGGAATGGATATGAGCAATCACTCGAAGGAGAACCTGGTTACTGCAGACCCCCAGCTGTCCCAGTGTGAATACCCCAGAGCAACAGCACCCCACTCATGCTACGAGGACCAGCCAATCTGCACAGCCTGCTCCAGGGCACTACAGCTCACAGCAGTGTCCAGAGCCTTGGGGAGAGATACACTGCCTCAGGCTTTCAACCTCCTAGGCTGTGGCCTATTAGGAGGAGACAAGGTAATCACCAAACCTATCTCAGTGATCCTGCTGGAGGAGAAGCTGAGGGAGAAAAAGCCCAGGCTCCAGGTGGGCTGGCAACCCAGGGAGGAGGGTGCTGGAGGCCTCTCAGCATGGACCTCTGTGCGCAGCCATACTGCAGGAGGGAAGGGCAGCTGTGCTGAAGAGTCACCAGCACTTGCCTCTCCCTATCATCCATCTCCCAGCAACAAACTGGCACAGGCCCTACAAGCACACACAGATCCCGGGGCTGGGGGCATGTAGCTCCCGACCCACACCGGACATACCGAGCTGGGAGTCACCGTCAGACGTCGTTCCCCGCCCGGGCAGACAAGCAGGAGGTGCCATGTGGGCACAAGAGCAGTGCAAGGACACACAGAGCCAGACTCACAGCCTAGCACAGGCAGGTGGGGCAGGGACCGACCAGCCCCTCTTGCTGTCCCAGGCTCCATGCCGAGCGCCCCAGGCACCCACTCACCGGCTAGGACAGGCCAGATGTAGCTAGGGGAAGCCCGCCCAGCTCAGGGTTCACACCCACAGAACCAGGCCCGGCTCGGGGCAGAGCCAACCTCTCCCGGCCGGGGGCACTGGGCCCAGCCACTCTTCCTGGGGCAGGGGTGAAGAGCGTGGCAAAGGCGCATCTCCACCCTGCCTCCGTCCCACCTCGCCAGAGCCACCCGGGCATCGGGGCTGTGGGCAGCATCTCCTCCTTGGCTCGGTCCTTGGCTTGCAGGGGTGCACCTGGTGCACTGCCACGGCTGGGCCAGGCCGCTCCACTGCCCCCGGGGCACGGCTGTGTGCACCAGGCACCGAGCGCCTCGAGAGCAGGGCCCGGGCACGAGGCACGGACGGCAACGGCCACTTAGTTCTGGCCTCACAGCCACACGCCCTACGAATGAGAACTCGCAGGACCCGCCCACCCGCAGTGGATGGTGGAAAACTACGTCTCCCAGGGTACCTTGGGCCCTGCCATGGCTCATGGTTAAATCACCCACAATGCCCTTGATCTCCTGCCCACCACAGACGCGAGTCATGCAGAATTCTGCTCTGTCAGACTCCCCCGAGTCCCTCCTTCCCGCCTCACTGGTTTTTGTGTGTTTCGGGCTCCCCGCCGGCAGCCGGAACCGGAGGTTCCAAATCCACCATGTTTGCTCAGGGAACTGCCCCTTCAAAGGCCGCCATTTTGGCTGAGGGCAGCTGGCAGCAGAAAGTCCGTGTCGGCCATGTTTGTTCAGGGCATGGCTGGACTTGGGTTTGGCAGTGTGTTTCTGGCACATAAGATGCGCAGGGTCAAAACCTGTGACTGCCGACGCAGTCTCTGTCTCGTCTCTGTTTCTAGCACAGGATGCCCAATACCCAAACCAGACAAAACCGGTGACCGTGCAGTACTGCCGGTTTCTGCAGACACCTGTGAGAGGAGAAGCAAAAAAACCCCTCAGCCCCCTCACTATTTTTGCACACAGGGCAAGTTACAGATGGCTCATCCCAGCAGGGTCACTGCTGCCCCCCCCGGCTGGGGTTTTGCCTCTGCCCTGGGCTGGCAGCACCTCACTCCCGGGCTACCCCAGCTCATCCCCCTCCCCTGATTTTGCCCCACAGCCCCTCTCCCGCCCCTGCCTCCATTGGCTTAACCCCCCAGTCCAGTAAAATTCTGTCCCCTGATCAGATCCTGCCCATCCCCACCTCCAATTTGCCCCCTTTGCCCTTTTTTATCCCCTCTAAAGAGCAGGCAAGGGAGTCTGACTCCAAGTAAGGGCAGAATGAGGGCAGCAGCTGCAATAAATGTTACTGAGCATGCTCAGTACAGCCTGAGTCACAAAATCTGTCTGTTCTCAGTTTTTGGCACTACAGTGGCCCAGAACCCTGGTTTAACCCACAGCACTGCTGGGTGGAGCTGGCACCGTGCTGTGCACCATGGGGCTGAGAGTGGGAAGCTGGGTATGAACTTGCCTCTGTGTGACTCTGAATCCAGCCTGGGCGCCCAGGGCGTGTCACATCCTCCTGGCACAGTCCCAGTGGGGCAGCTCGAGTCCAAGAGCCCTGCGCTGGGGCAAGCTAACGCCTAGGACAGACACTTCTACCTGCCCCTTTGCAGGGCAGGAGGGAAGGCAGTAGGAGCAGGGGAAATGGACCAGGAGCAGGAGAGAAGGCCAGGGACCAGTCCAGGGTTTAAATCAGGAACCGCCCAGGAGAATGGGGCAGAGAAGAGCCATGCAGGAGATCCGTGCGGCAGGAAAGCAGAAGGGAAGGCGATGGACTGGCCCAGAGCCAAGAAGACGGGCTCCAGGACATGATTTCACATTTCCCCACACAAGCAATGCCTAGCCGCAGTCTTGGGCTGCAGCCCAGAGTGCCCTGCAGTTGTAAAGAAACTGAAGCAAGGGAAATAGGTGCAGGGGTTATTCATTTTGGTTTGCTCTGTAGTCTCATGTTTTGTATCATTAAATAAAAGACCACTTGTGAGAGGCTCGGCACAGTATCAGATGTCTTACATGCTTCACGTTCACAAGGCCAGAAGAGTTAAAGGGTAAACTAAATGCTCACACCTTGCGGTGGAGGCCTCAGGGAGGAGTGTGTGTTTACCTTTCTGAAGTACCTTGAGGGTCAGCAATAGTCATGGAAGCCCTACCATTTTCATGAAAAGGTAGCAGAGTAAAAGTCAGTGCCTGGGAAATGTGCCAGATAGGCAAAGGGAGGTTTCAGTGGTACAGCCTACTGCAACCCAAGGAAGCCTATAATACCAGGGGACCCACAGTGAGCGAACAGAAGGGGCTGTTTGTCTAGGATCTGCAACACAAGGATATTGCACACAGAGTGGTTGTTTGATGGGTCAGAGCTATAAGTAACACTTCTAAACTACTCTTTCTTCCAGCTGCTGGTGTAGGGCCTGTGACCAGAATTTAACTACCCTTATATAATCTCTAACCTAAATCTCCTTTCCCACACATTAAGCCTATTACTTCTTATGCTACCTTTACTGGACCTGGAGAACCACTGATGACCCTCCTCTTTAAAACAGCTTTTAGCATATTTGAAGTCTCATGAGGAGGGGGCCGTCTTCTTTTCTCAAGATTAAAGAGGCCTTTTTTTGTTTGTTTTAAACTTTTCCTCCCAGGTCAGGTTCTCTAAACCTTTTATCATTTTTGTTGCTCTCCTCTGGATTCTCTCCATCTTAACTGAAGAACAAAGATTTACACATGCTTAAGATAATACACTGTTCTATTGTTAGCTGGGCCCTTCTGCCCTACCCCCCCTGCCCCCTCCAAGTGTGTGTTAGTCAGACGCAGACTCACGTTACATCTACGCTTAGATTGTAAACTATTTCAAGTCCTGACTGATTCATATGACTAACAATTTTGAAAATTACAATAAATGTTTCCTGTAATGTTGTCTGCTCCTCACTGTTTCCCTTTCATCTTTTACCTACATAAAGATTTCCTGTGAGTTTCTGCCAGGGAATTAGTTATTCTCATACCTTTGATTGTTTAAACTTTTCATTTTCTAAACCAGTTCTCTCAAATTGTTTGAGTCAGGAGTCATAATTACCCTTCCTGTGTGCACTATAAATCAGAAATTCTACGTACTTGCTTTCATCTACTTGAACAAGAGCAGTTATAAATCTAGAGATTGTTACATGGAGATGTAACAGAATGTGGATTTGGCATATTTAATGGAAGGAAGTCTATCACCTGGAAAATATTCCACCAGGAAAAAAGCACAAAGATAGAGGCTTTGGTTTACATGGATGTTCAGAAATTTCCCCACCTTTGCTCTGTCATCAATGCAGCTACACTAGGACTAAACCAATAGCATGAAAATTGCTAAAAATTCTGTGTAGAAAAGGCTTCACAGTCCTCACCAGCAAGAGTTGGGGACACTGGGAAAATACTAGCAGCTCTGGGATGGGAAAAGGGAGTGCCTTGTGCGGCTGCAGTTACTGTGACAGCTCGTACTTCTCTTTCCCTGGCACAGCCAGTAATTCAGAAGAGCAGCTTTCTTGCTCTGCTGGGTGAAAGCTATTGCTAAGGTGGAAGACTATATAGAAGAGTGGCAGGAATGCTCAAGAGCTGATCATGTGTGAAAGGAGGGAAGCTGGTTGGGCAGCGGGGGAGGGGGGAATAAACAAATTGTGTGAAGGGGAAATTAAGCATCTTAAGAAAGCAAAAGGAAAAGATTTGACCCTTCTTTCCTCGACTCTCATTACTGATGTTCATGAAGGACTAGTGTGTTTTTAGCGGGGAACAAGAATTGACCAGGGGGAAGCCATTTGTGAAAGGAGGGACACTGCTCACTCAGGAAGACGAGGTCTCCTAAAATAAAACCGCACTCATTCCGGCTATCATTTAATTTCTGTGGGAGAAATTTAGGTTTATGATGCAAGAAGGATGAGGTTCTGAATTATTTGGAAGTTCGGGGGGACTAATTCGCAGGAAAACTATCACTTTAAGGAAGTATAGTAAATAGCATGACTGGAACCTAGGACAAGGAAAACTTAAAAATTGCTTTTGACTATAAAGCAGAGTCAAGAAGATCAATATCACCAATGATGGGGTAAGATAGCTATGAAGATGCACTTAGGAAGAGATTTGAGCTGTACGACACTTCAGAATGTCAATGGAGTAATTCCCAAAAAGACAAGATTTGGGAAGAGACGATTAAATAAATTCCAGATATGTCTGTTATAGACTATTTCTTTTAGCATTTATATAACTTTGTGAGCAAAGCCTTGTACAAATATGAACTTTTAATATATCCTTATTACACTATTTTGAAGAGGTATGTGTTAAGTCCATTTTAATAATGGGGAAACGGGCAAAAAGTTGAAGTAACATGTCCAAAGCCACGGAGAAAGTCAGTGGTAGAGCTAGGATTTGAACTCAGGAATTCTTGACTCTCAGCCCTGCACTCATCACACATCCCTTTGATAGTCAAGTTGCAAGGGGACTTAAGAAAATGATTTATGGCCTACATGAGCTTCATTAATGGTGTAATAAGATCCTATTTATTAAATTGGACAGTGTTGATAGGAAATATACAACAATAAAGGTATCTTATTCTTTTTCTAACTTTAAAATTAGGAGAGAGCAGTTTAAGGCCCAAGTGTAGGGCTCTCCACTTCCAGTGTCCTGGGAGATAATTCAACACGACATTTGAATGGCAAAGTTGTGAGTGAGGCAGACTACTTTTCTGGTTGGAGATATTGGAGGCATAACAAATTCTTCATGGAATCAGCTGGAAATCTGTACTCCCGTTCCAATCAGTCAAGTTAAGGCAATGTGATATAGATTACAGTAAAAATACCAAATTTTGTGAAGACAAATATTTTGTAATTTTACTACTAGTATAAAAACCGTTAACTAGGCTATATATCTGCTGCCAGAAGTTTTCTGAATGAACACTAGCTTCAAACAGTTTTGTTCCCCCGCAGGAAGCAGAGAATGTTTTCCAGCAGATATTTGACTCAAGCAGGGGTTATTTTGGCAGCTGCCTTGACCCTAGTGATAGCTGCAACTGGATGCCAGAGCTAACCAGACAGTTTTTTCTATATTCCCACCATCCCAGGGATAAATGTTTAGTAACTGGCAGACTGGCCAACATGAAGTGCTCTTTCTTGGAGCACAATTAGCTGTAAAAAACAGACCTTAGAACAAACCCTGTTGCAAAGAGATTATGGAGGATAGGAAATGCAGGTGATTAGCAGTGTCTGCCTTTGATACAAACATCCTGCTCCTCTGCCGTCCCTTTGAACTAACTTTGATATGCAATAATCAGGAGTGGCTCAGCCCCTGAGGAGAGGCTGCTACTGCCCTACCTCCTTGCTCATTCTATTGAATCCTTGTTTTGAACCATTAATCCAACGGCTTTGAAGATATTTGAAGTCTGTGTGGGCTGAAGAAGGAGGAAATGAGGGGAGAGGAGGAGGAGATAGAAAGGAGGGCAAACTTGGCTATAAAAGCACCACAAAGGACAGAGCTCCTGTCCACAGATTCTCCTCTTAGTTTAGAGATGCAAAATGTAACAAGCTTTCTTCAGGAATTTTTCTTAAGGGATTCACAAATATCCTGTATTTGCTAAGTCTGTGTTGCTTGTTTTGAATCTTCAGCACATCTTAGACAACAGCGTTAAGAGCTGTAGAACTCCCAGGGGAAAACACAGATCAGCCTGCCTGAAGAATGGTGGTAGTCTTGCTGCTGGGGCTCAGCTGCGTCTGTTCCCCATTGGTAGCCCTGGTCCTAGACTACAACACAATCAAGAGTTCAGCTGAAGTGCAGGGCACCAGAAAGGTGAGAACTCTGGAGCTCAGCTGGGGGGTCTGAATGGAATTTCCAAGGGTTAAATGATCTCAGAATATTAGTAATATTTTGCAAAAGCGTCAGGATTGATTTCAGTTTTTAAATAGAAGGGTTGCAACTGCTTGGAGTATTGCTTGGCCCAGAAAGTGTTAGAATTGTTAGAGGAAACAAAAAATACTTATCTTCCTGACCCCAAAAGACCCAGCTATGTGATAACTAGTGATGGATCATCCATCCTAGCAGATAGGATTCTAATATTGTCATAGTTGTTGTGTATTTCTAAATTGGATACATTTTAAAATTGGAAAAATGTGTCCCTTTGGGAGAAGGGGAATGACATGAAGAAATCACCCTCTTAAAATACAAATGAAGAGCAAGCAGTCGCCTGTCAGCACGGATCAGCGCTTCAGCAGAGCACTATGCTCTAATGCACTGAGTGCAGGACTGGGTAAAGAAAGGATGCTAGAGTTCTAATTCTGATTTGGGAAGTGATTTGCTGTGTAGCATTACACTAGTTACACTAATGCCATGAACAAACAAACAAACAAACCCTTTTTAATTATTGGTTGGTTGAAAATGAACGTGCGCTAGCTGCTGCTTTAAAAAACCTGTCAGTTTTGTTCACGAGATGTTACTGTGACTTGCTGAAGATCACAGTTGCACTGGCCCCAGTACAGGTTGCAGAGAGGTGCAGCCCTTGTCCTTGAGAGCTGGCAATCAAACAGGAGATCATAGACGAGACCCAAGAAAAATTATTCCAAAAACATGTTGGATTGCTCAGTGAAGGGGACAGAAGTTTTTCTGGTGTGAGCAATGTATATTCTATTCTAAATATTGCCGATTTACACAGCATTTTCCCCTCTGAGGAAAGTTATTTTTTTCTCTGTAGAGTTCACAGTGCATGACGGACCAGGACTGTAACGCTAGTAAATTCTGCCTCAAGTTGGAAGATCAAGTGCCCTTCTGTGCTACCTGTCGTGGGATACAAAGAAGATGCCAGCGTAACGCTATGTGCTGCCCAGGGACTATCTGTCTAAATGGTAAGGTAACATGAACCAGTATCTGTGATATTTAAAGGTTGGTAGAGATTAGAACGAGACCATATAAATTATAAATATATAAACGCAAAAGTGGTCAGCGCCTGTTTTAAAAATTCTTTTTCCCCCTTACCTTCTGCTAATGTTGAGGTAATTGAGCTCACCAGCTTTTCTTTAAAACAAGCAATTATCTTTACCATAAGGCATCTGTAAATTAACACAAGTATTAGAAGTCCTATACATGCAGCTGAACACATTTAGAATAGGGAAGCTGATAGTAATGAGGTCAAACTGGTTGTTCGGAACTGTACACAATTCATAAAGGAAGCTAAAGGTATCAATGAAAAAAAAAAATCTATTGCCAGTAGGGTTAAGGACAATCAGAAGAAATTCTTGAAATATATCAGGTACAAATTAAATCTGAAAATTGCATAGGTCTGAAATTAGATAATGATGGTAAAATTATCAATTATGATGTAAAAAAAGCAAAAATATTCAATAATTCTGGGAAGTGGTACAATGATGTATTGATATTTTAGGTGATAAGATGACATGTTAACATCCTCTCTATTCCATTAGTAAGTAGGAACAGCAACTATGAAATACTTTTTAAATTGTCAGGACTGGATAACCTGCATCCAAGATGATTAGAGGATCGTCAGAGTTCTCTGAACCATTAATATTTAACAAATCTTGGAGGACTGGAAAATAAGTTACTGTGTCAATGTTCAGAAAGGGTAACTGGGATGATCCAGAATAACCACAGATCAGTTAGCGTGACACCGATCCCAGACAAAGCCATGGCAAGGACGATATGGGAGGCAATCAGTAAAAATAGTAGAAAAACTGTGATGCTCAATATGGTTTTATGGAAAACAGATCTTACAGATGATAAAGTGGGTCTGCAATCAGAAGGTTTGTTGATAAAGATAGCTGTATTGACATGATCTACTTCAATTTCTGTAACGTTTGACTTAGTCCCATGTGACATTCTGATTAAAAGAAAGCACTATACAAAAATAAATATGGCCCATATTAAATAGATTAGAAACTGGATTAACTGACAAAACTAAAGGGGGAATCATCCTTCTGTGGGGAATGTTTCTAGTGAAGTCCCACAGGGATCTGTTCTCAGCCCAGTGGTATTCAACATTTGTATCAATGATCTGGAAAGAAATGTAACATCAAGGGTAAAAGTTTGCAGACAACATAAAAATGGATGGAGTGATAAATGATGGAATGGGTGAGTTATATAGACCAACCATGAATCCCTTGGTAGGGTGGGCTCACTTGAACAATGTGTGTTTTAATACAACCAAATGCAAGGTCACAAACATGTAGGAACAAAGAATGTATGTCACACTTATAAGATGGGAGCCAGTTTTCTGGAAGGTAGTAATACTGAAAGACTTGGGAGGAATGAGAGATGCATTGATCATCGTCTACAACTATCTATATAGGAAAGTCTTCAGATAGCAGACAGCTGGATCTTTAGCAGAAAAAGGTGTAACAAGATTCAATGGTTGGAAGCTGATGCTAGACAAATTCAAAGTAGAAATAAGGGGCAAATTTTTAAAGTTAGGCTCATTAACCATGAGAACAATTTACCCAGGGACATGGGGGGTTCTCGATCACTTGAAATCTTTAAGTCAAGACTGGACGCCTTTCTAAAAGATGTGCTATAGCTCAAACAGAGTTTATAGGTTTAATGCAGGAAGATCTATGGTCTGTTATGCAAAAGGTCAGACTAGATGATCATAACGGTTCCTTTTACCCTTAAAAAAAAAATCTATGCAGGTCTGAACCTATAAAAGCATAAAAGTGTAATATAGGAGGGAGACAGACAGAAGGCAATTTGATCCATTATGACATCATTTATTGTCTCAAAGCAGCTGTGTCAGCATCCCATCTCCGTCCCCCTCCCCGCCCCACTTATGTCCATAATTACAACCTTGCAATTTTCTACCAGATGTTTGCAGCCAGACTGAAGAGGTTACTCCAACAGAAGGAAGGAGGACTGATGAACAGGATGGTTCTGATTCAAAAGGGACAACTCAACACCAGATCCAAGAAAACAATTCTAAAGAAGGACTTGTCAGATCTCAAAGCAGTAAAGGTAAAATGGTCTTAAAAGCAGGGAAATAATTATATTCAATCCTAGAGGAGAAATGTATCCCAGATCAGAAAAGTAAAATTATACAGAGGGGTGTGTATGTAATCTTCCATTAGGAAAAAGAGGAGAGCATTCTATTACATAAAGAAAATGAGCAGATTGGCACTATTACAACGGCCATGTAGAAATAATGTGGCTATCCTCAGTGCATAATTTTAATGCATGCCGAGACCAATCAGAGAATTAGGTGTTTTGAATATTTAATTGTCAGGATTTATATTAAAAAATACAGAGAACAATAATTCCCATAAAATCTTGTTTCTGTAAAAATATAAACCGTTAAATATTAGGTTTGGATGCAGTGTTGCTGCAGCCACGTCAGTCCCAGGATATTAGAGACACAAGGTGGGTGAGATAACATCTTTTAGATTCATGCTCTACGTCAACTCGAAGGCTTGTCTCTCTCCCCAGCAGAGTAATAGATGATAGTACCTCACCCACCTTGTCTCTTTTCTTACTCGGAATATTTTGGCTAGATGGTGGGACCCACTCTCGTGTTGCAGAACTGCCAGAATGCTGGAAATTCCCTTCTCTTCAGGAAAAGCAGCTCTATGCCATTCCCTACCTGGCTTTCGCACATCCTTGTTCTAAGGCTATTCCCAGCTTCCAACCACCCTTTTGAGCTAGGAACAGAGCTTTGGGGCCTTCAGACAGTTCTCGAATCCAGGTGCCACAAAGCTGAAGTACAACTGACTTGGTGTCTCGTCCGGCCCCTGGCTGCACTAAGTGCAGTGTGAAATTTGGATCTATTTCACCATTTATGCTGTGCTCATCATTAATTGCCTTTCAAAAGTCAGAATCCACCTTGGCTAGTTAATGACTTGTTAGAACATTCAGCAATGTGCGGTTCTGCATTTATTTAAATTGGGACCTCCAGTAATTGCTGAGAAATAAACGTTGTTAGAGTAGTTTCTTATTTACAAGTTTTCCAAACACAGGTGACCTCCAGAATGTGAAGTTCATGTTAGAATACCAGTCTTTGGGGCTGTCTTCACATTGTGTCTAGTTCAATGGCAAGCACATTGTCTGTATTTAGTAACAGATAATACCTAGCTCTTATATAGTGATTTTCATCAGCAAATTTCAAAGCACTTAATAATGCAGGTCAGTATCATTACCCCATTTTACAGGTAATGTAACATGAATCTCTCTGAATGCAAAGAACTAAATTTGTAACCTTAAAATGACATTAAATCAGGGAATACGAAAGCTCAGATTAATATAACATTAACCTAGGGAAATCAACACTATTAGAAAAGGGATCAAACAGAACCAAACCAGCAGCAGCAGAGGGCAATAAGTTCTTAAGAACTGCTATTCATAAAGCTCAAAGGAACTAATACTACTATTAATTATTTGTACTACAATAGCATATGCTAGGTCTGAAATTGCAAACACTTATGCATGTGCTTAAATGGTTGCAGGAAGTGGGCCACAGAGAGGAAACAATCCCTTTCTCAAGGAATTTTCAACTTACAAGTAAAATAAGCAGGCATATCAAATAGAAGATTTAGGGAAGGGAGGGTGAAGTTACTCAGATACATTCTTGCACAGACAGGCTGTGTGTACAATCTGTAGCCAATTCACGTTGTTTATTTTTAAATATGAGACAGAAAAACACAACCACAGCGATTGTCCTAGCTGCCATTGTCAGTTAGAAACGTTCCACAAGAACCACGCTACCTACTAACTTCTTCGCTGAAAAAAATCAGATCGTTTCAAATGGGTAAAGCTGGGAGGGAAGAGGAACCCAAAGATTTTTAATCACTTAGAAAAAAATTCCTCATATGAAGGAAGAGTCTTGCGAGCCTCATCCACAATTGTGACTGATGTTTAACCATTAGCATGCCTGCTGATATTTAAGCTGGTGGGTCAGCTAGAGGTCTATGCAAGGGATGACAGACTGCCCTCTGCAATAGGGCAGAACTGGACTGATCTGGCAAGTCCCATCCCTCTCTGCTAGCAATCATCAGCCTTGTGCTCAGTGCAACTTTTCTCTGGGCTGCTGGCCCAGTGCCTACCCCTCGAGCCAAGAAGCTGGAAGACATGGGGTACATTATACATTTTATTCTGCTTACTGCAGGTCAAGAGGGAGAAAGCTGCCTTCGCACATCAGATTGTGCCTTTGGGCTTTGCTGCGCTCGCCATTTCTGGACCAAAATCTGTAAGCCAGTTCTGAGGGAAGGGCTGGTCTGTTCCCGCCGGGGACATAAAGATGGTGCTCAAGGTCCAGAAATTTTCCAACGCTGTGCATGTGGCCCTGGTTTGTCTTGCCGACCACCACTCACTGGGATGCCACAACGATCTCGCTTAAATATCTGCCAAAGCAGCTAAAGAGCCAATGAACACTGAATCCAAAGGGAGAACAGGGGATTCACTGTCTTCTCCAGAGTTATTTATGTGCTATTCTATAAAACTATCCCTAACCTTCCACAGGCCAACACAGCCCTGCACTGGAGGAAACATCCAGCTTAAAATAAGGTCTGGGCAATGGGCAATCCTAGATGTACACTTCGTTCATATACCCTATGGGCACTGCTACATCCTTGTAGGCTGCACCAAGTAGGTATTAGATGCTTACAAAATCGCTTCTGCCTTCCTATAGCACAAAGGACAAAACGCCTTGTTTTTTTGTCTGCTCTCACAAAGTATCTAGGGTCCTTTTTTATAGCTATCCTAGTCATAGCATCTATAAAAATTCTCTGAGGTTCTCCAGCTGGTTCCCAACTATTTAGTCACTTACTAAAGGAACTAGTAGATTCTTTCACAGGAATTATAATTTACTAGTCAATAGGTTCAAATTATTTCCCAAACGTTCTCAGGATGTTCAGAGCCATAGAACAAAGTTGTTTCCATTTCTGCCTCTGTCTCTGACTCAATGACAGAATTACATATAAATGTCAGTTGGTATAAAAAGTGCATCATAAACTATTTATATAGAGCAGCACAGAGCTGAGAGACAGCTTTATCTAGGCCAAAAGGCAGAAGCCACTTAACATACTGCAAGCTGCACCCAGAGAAATACAATATTTTGTCAGTGTTTTTGGACAACTATTCTTGTGAAAAATGCTCTGGAATCTTGAATGCCACAGATCAAACAGGACCTGGATTTCTCAAGTTTTATCGAAATGATATCTTTCCATCTCCCCACAAAAACCCAGTAAACCTCTCCCTGCCTGGACTCAAGTCTCTAGTTCTAGAGAAGCTTGTTTAGACCATTAAAACTAGCAATGGGAATTTGAGAAAGTGATGAATAAATAAAAACTGAGGGTTATAATGAAAGTTACATTGCAACCTAAACTAACCCTAACCTAGCCAGCACTAAGTCAATCACTTTTCCATTCTTTCTCTACAGTATTTAGAAGGTATCTGTCACTGATCTCTAACTAACTGCCACTAACACAAAACCTGTACCACACTTCTCATCTAAAGATGCCATAGTGCTCTGTCTGCCAATGTATTCACTGACTGTATAATTCAATGTCTAACATTTCACCTGCCACTTGAAACAGTCACCACTGAGATGGAATGTGCAGCCAGTTTACAGTGCACAACTATAGTTCAGGGCAAGAGGTGAAGACCAATAGAAATTGACTTGATTATCTGCCAAGTCCTTTCTCTCTCTCTAAGGGCTCAATATACAGTAAAATAGCTATTAAACCAAACTGTTTCCTTATGCAATTGTTCAGCTGTCACATTTAAAGAGATGAGTTTAGTGATGAAGATCTCCAACATGTTTTTATTTATATAGAAATCAGATTATGTTAAACTGAAAAAACATTGTTTATGATGACTCTGAAGTCTGGAGATTTTACCTTTGCTTGCAGCACTTCACAGAAACTAAAATGCAGTTTTCTTCACATGGAAAGAGTAACCATGGACTAATGCTGTTACTGTCAGAGAAAAGAGGGGATATTGTGACTTTTGCTTCCTTATTTTGCAATAACTAACTTGGCCGCACATAAATCTGTTCATGTGAGAAATATTTTAAATATAAGTTATAATAAGTACATTGGCTTTTATGAAAGACAAATATAATATCTTCATTTAGAAGTTACCATTGAATACGATGACTTACAGTACCTGCCCTTGTTGAGCAGCCCTTTTTTTCATGGAAATTGTAGAGGAAGTAATCAAACACATATATTCAGTACCCCAAGGAGAAAAAGGCAAAGTGTAGTCTATTATTAGGAGACAAAACCACACCTATTCCCAATTCAAGCAAAGAGGAATTGTATCGTGAGGGAGCTGCTTGGTTCCTCATCTTCACTGCAGACTCATGTTAGCACCTTAGCAAAGGGACTAATTAAAATGCAGATAAAAACACGTCTGTATTAAAGATACGTTTGAATAAAAGGAAAGTCATTAAGTTGCAAAGTTAGGTGATTTAATTTTTACATGACATTCTATTCTAGTGCCAGGGAGCTGTTGTTTGATAACAATGTTAGTAATACACACCTTCTGAAGTAATGTTCAAGCAATAAATATGCACACAGTCTTGACTCTCATGATTATTCATAAAAGCTACAAAATGAGCACTACCTAGTGGATCTACGAAAGTACATTATTCACTCCGTTCTTTAGGCTCTCGATACTTCCACTGTATGTAATCAAAGATGTCCTTTTCACTCTCTACGGGGAGGGGCTCCCCAGCAACTCCTGCAAAACACAATAAAGATGTCAGACTGGTGAAGGACAGCAACTTCATAAGGCATTTTGAGGAGTGGCAGTACTGTGCAGACATCATTTTATAAAGCAAGGCCAGGGTTATCTCGGAAAAAATACTGATATTTGCATACCAAGCGACTGCATAAAGGAATGAAAGGGAAAATAGGAATCTGGTTAATAGTTACACATGGTCTGCATATTAGAACTTCTGTGCAAAAAAACCTGACCAATACATCACAAGGTGTCGAATGTATCAGTGTACATGCAGCAACTTTATATCCCAACCTCAGAGTGCCTATCCTAGACCACGGTCTGTGACAGTCTTATAAATATAGACCGTCTGTTAAAATTAGACAGCATGCCCATCCCAAACTAACACTGAGCTACAGTCTTCTTATAGTGCTGGAAAACAAATACCTGCTCTGTGGGGCACAAATATACCAGTTCTTATTCTCACTGAAGTCAATAGCAAAATTCCATTGAGTTGGATCAGGCAGACCCAAAGGGGAGGTATCTTGTGTGGCAGCACTGCTTGGGTGCTGGAGAGAAGAAAGTTGCCTCCTCATACTAGGTAGGTCTCTGATATCAGAGAGAATAGCATGTTACATTTCATTAACTATAGCACTTGGCAGTAGCTCGACACATTCTGAATATTCGTGTATAGGTCTGTTTGGAGAAGAAAGGTTCACACTTGCCCTGGGAACCTAATAATCCCTCAGTGCCAATTGGCAAAGGGTTCACTGTTCTGTAACAACTCCTGGCAGTCCTGACTTTTGTAGAATGTATCCAAAGAGAGTGAAGTGAAGTATCTAATAAAAGCATGTGTCAAACTGATCCTCATAAGTGTTGGAAGATCTATATATGGATATTTCAGGAATTGTGTGTATGTACTGAAAATATGTTTTAAGAAGACTGTGTCCAACATGGTGCTGACAAACGGGTTTCAAGTCACACAAAGGAAGTTTATTCACTTGTCATGTTGCTGGCTATGTACATTAAAGCATTGTAAGCCAATGTTATGGAAACCAAATCTGCACATGGAGTAAACGGGGATGAGAAGACACCAGAGATTAAGCTACAGGGAGTTATCCTGACTCTGGGGACAAAATTAATTTGGGGATATAAGGAGAAGGCAAAAAAGACACCTCTTTATCCATCACTGAGGACAGTGCTGTTTGGATTCATGAAAGGGGATCTCAGTCATGTTGGATGGAGATGATGGGAGGTTGCATAAGATGAGAAACTACTTTAACAGACTAAAACCTTTGTCTAACTCTAGAAAGCATTTTATATGTACTCATTTCTGCTTCCATTGTTATCCGTATTATCTCTTAAATGGTAGGTTTTGATAAGGAATTTAGGACAGTTTTCACTGTAACAGATCTCAGTGCTGTAATGTTATAGAGGAGTTAAATCGTAGGTTTTGATAAGGAATTTAGGACTATTTTCACTAACAGATCTCAGTGCTGTAATGTTATAGAGGAGCTAATTCCCAGTTGAATCACACACGTGTATGTGCTGGGGAGAGCGGATCTATTTATTTCTGTGAACATCCAGTGACAGAAGTGGAACACTGCAGGGTGTGGGCTGAAGACTCTGAGGGTTGGCGTGTGCCCAGAGAGAGGGGTCCTGTGGAGGCCAGGAAAGCAATCTTTGTGTGGCCAGAGGTGTTTGGTTTCAGGGAGCTGAGCTACAGCAGGCATAGACAAGACCACTTCATGCTAGACGGCAGGTAGTCTTGACGTGCCTCCTAACCCTGAGTACCCCCAGGGAGTGTCACAGTGAGAGAGACTGGACAGAGCTCTTTGCAAGGAGACCAAACTTACCAGTAACTCCCAAGGGCCGGATTGTGTACTCGTTGATTGTGAAGCCCATTTCCAGGGCATGAGTTCTCATGTTCTTATTGAATATGTCACTGCCCGTGAAGTACAGCACCCCACAATAATACTGATCCTTGGGGATCAGCCTAGAGTAAAAGAATACAAAACTCACAGTTACAACTTAGTTGGAATTCACCTGAGATGCAGGTTCTCTAGTCTTGTTGCCAATGAAAAACTCCAGTGCTTTACTGGCACCACATTACAGTACTCTGTACAACTATTCCTAGAACAGAGGGGATGCAACATTCCTGAAAACCCATCTCCTACAGGCACATACAAAAGGAAGGGGTGGTGCAACAATTCTTGCCATTTGACTACTACTGAGTGGTTAGGGCACAGTACCCTGACAAACCTCCCTGTTCAGCAGCTGCTGGAGGGGAAGAATAGCACGGAAGATCCTTTTTCTGGAATCAAGTGACCAGGGGGCTTACTTTGCAGTCAGGGGTTGGGACACAGCACTCCCACAAATGCCCCATCATGAAGTTGAGTGAGTTGTGCAGTCCTGTTTTGTATGATGCATATGAGGTGAATCATGACAAATGCCCCCATTCTGTTAATGCTTTAGCAAATGCCTGTTCTACTCTAGAAGTACAGGACTATTCTATTTAAGTTTTACCTGATATCAATTCTCCTGTATGGATAGCTGGTTCCATCTTCTCTGCTTGGCAACTGACATACACCCTAAAAGGACACAAGGAAAGCATAAATTATAAAATGAAATGAAACAGTTTTGAAATTGTCTTGGGCTTCTTCTTTCTTTTTTAAAAAACACTAAAGTAGTTTTGAAACACAGCCCATGGAGTCTGTGTAGTTATGGGATCACGCACAGGCATACTGTGTGAGGGGCAAATAAGAACTTTTGCTTATTAAACTTGCTTGTTTTGGCTTATAATTTCCCCCTGTTAATAACCATGAAGATTTCTCCTGGAACATAAGAATTAGAGAAAATCCAAGAGGAACAAGTAGAATGATTAGGACAATATATAAAGCATAAGACACCAGCATTTTGTAGTACTATATAACTGGCACCTTGCTCCAGTCCCTTGGACTTATCAAACACAAAGTTGCATTTAGGGAGTTATTGAAGTCACTACACATATTAAGTCTAAAGCGTGCCTGAGATCAGGATCAATGACCTGATATGCTGGAAAGCAGGGTTAAATATGCATAAACTAATATTTGTGCAATACTAAGAAATGTTGATATTAAGCCACTGTGACCTTATGAATGACACTTTTGGGTGTACAGCTACAGTAAGGCATGTATCTGTGCCATTCCAAGTCTCAGGCCATTGTGATATCACCATCCTCACTCTACAACTAAATTTAGGTGAACAGTGGAGTCTTATTAGCATGAGTCTATCATTCACACCTTTGGGGAAATTTGTAAGCTTGCTGATTAGCTCCGTTTTGATGGTAAACCCAACACCAGCTTCATGTCACTCGTCTTTAGCATAGCCACTCTAGAAGAAGGTATAGCTGGCTCCTTTTTCAGTTCTTCAGCTAGGTGAGTTTCACTCAGGGCCGCTATCGGGATGTTTCATCGGGCCAGTTCTCTACTAACTAGAGCTGTTTTTCTCTCTGGTGTATCTGTGGTTATGCAGTTCATTAATGTGCACACATTCCAAGCATCAATAGGTAAATGGTGTCACCTTTATTTTTGTGTGTGATTTTTTGACCACTGGCCAGGGTTAAAGGGAAGCAGACAATATTTAGAGCACCTTTTCTAGCCTCTTCCTCATACTATGGTGGTGAGCACTGTGATCCTAAATAGGATTGCTCGGTCACCCAGGGGGCTGCCAAATTCCATGCTGCTTCAGTCCAGGAAAAAGCGACCCTATACCTTGAGTCGCCTCTCTGCAGATTGGCAGCTACAGCTCTCAGTGCACCTGTACCTCCTGCTTTGCTATTCATCCATCACACAGAACCTGAGGGGGGATGAGTAGCTGACGTCATGAAGAGCGCACAAATTGGATTTCAGTGAGGGAAAGGCTAGGGTGTCCACGCAGCTCTCGCCATCCACCTTCATAGGTGGGGGAGATAGGCATACCTAGATTGACTGCCTAGTCCACCAGAGAAGACTTTCCAGAGGGAGCCAGGCGTAGCTATCCACTCTGGTCAATGGTCACAGGTAATACTGTCTACTGTTACTTACAGTAGCAGCCACAGCCTGGCCTGTCTTGAGAAGTTTGGACCGTGCTTCGTCTGGAACCTCAGCTCAGACCTGTTTACCAAGGATGGCCCTACCAGGAGTACAAGACTCCAGACGACATAGTGCCAGTACGAGGTGCTGATGGCATCATGCCACTCACTGATAAAGCAAAGATACTGCAAAGGTGGGCAGAACACTAACATCCTCCTCAATCAACAATCACCTATTAGCGAGGAGGCAACAGACCAACATCCCAGATTAATACCAACATATCTCTTGCTGATCCCACAATGCTGATGGAAGCTTGAAAGCGATTGACCTGCTGCCAAATGGTAAAGCATCTGGAGCAGATGCTATACTAGCAGAAGCCTGTAAGGCTGTACATGGCTTTGAAACTGACTGAATTTTTCCAGTCAATGTGGACTCAAGGAACTATACTCCAGGAATGCCATTGTTCACTTGTACAAGCAGAAAGATAACACAATCCTGCAACAACTATCGGGCATTTCCTTGTTGTCAACAGCTGGCAAAACTCTCACCAGATTTCTGCTGAATTGTCTTGGGCAACTCACTGAACAAAGGCTTCTGCCTGAGAGTCAATGTGGCTTCAGGAAAGGTTGTGAGACCACAGACATGGTGTTTACAACTGGTCAACTTCAGGAGACATGCCTGGAACAGAGCTCCAACCTGTATATGCCTTTAATTGACCTGAGAAAAGCATCTGAGTCAGTTGAGAGGGCCTCTGGAAGATCATGGCAAAATTCGGTTACCTGCAGAAATTCATCTCAATGGTTCAGCAATTCCACGATGGTATGCTCACACGTGTTATGGAAGATGGTGAGTCATCCAAACCATTCCCTGTCCCCAGTGCAGTTAAGCAGGGCTATACTCTCTTCAGTATGGTGTTTTCTGCTATGCTTACAGATGCCTTTCATGTCTGTGACACTGGGATTGGTATCAGATACCAGACTGATGGCAAGCTTTTCAATCTGAGGAGACCACAGGCAAAGACAAAGGTACAGGAAGTGACTGTTCTTCTGTTTGCTGATGACTGTTCTCTGAATGCCAAATCTGAGTCTGCATGCAGCAGAGCATGGACTATTTCTCTTCAGCTTGTGACAATTTCGATCTCACAAATCAACATCATCAAGACGATATACCCGCCAGCATCAAGGAAGCCTCATGTAGAGCTTACTATCACAGTGAATGGCCAAATCCTCATAGCAGTGGACAAGTCCACCTACTTCGGCACTACACTGTCACATGCAGTTCACATTGATGGTGAAACCAACCCCAGAATTGCCAAAGGAAGTGTGGCCTTTGGTAGATTACGCATTAGTCAACAAACTAAACTGAAAGTCTGCAAAGCCATCATGTTGCCAACTTTTATGCATGCATGTGAAACCTGGACGGTGTACAGATGCCAGGTGATGAAGCTCAATCACTTTCACATGGGCTGTCTGAGGAAACTAATGAGGATAAAATGGCAAGACAAGGTTCCAGATACCGAGGTTCTCATATGGGCAGGCATTCCAAACATCAATATTTTGTTGATGAAATTACAGATGAGATGGGCAGGCCAGAATGTCAGATAAGTGACTGCCAAAGAAGATCATTTATGGTGAGCTGAAGGAGGGAAAGTGCTCTCAGGCCAGAAGAAACGTTTCCAAGACTCCCTCAAGTTATCCTTGAGTCATTTCAACATTGACCCACGTCTATGAGCAGAACAGAAGCACCAACAGTGTAAATCTTGTAACAGCAGCATGTCCACTGCTAAGAAGTAGCCCATAGCAGCACCTCTTGTTCAGTGTGTCAGACAGTTCAAAGCTCAAATTGGCCTGATCAGCCACTCACGTGTTCACAGAAACCAAATCAATCGACGTGATGACAGTCATCTTTGAACTCTAAGGACCAACAACTCTACAGCTAAATTTGGGTGAAATAATTTCATTGGTTAACTGAGGGAGTCTGCACTGATAAGGGATTGCATAGCTCAACTGTCTGCCATATCAGTGTGCCACAAAATATCCCCAAAACACACAGCTCCTCACTGCAGCACACACCTCTCAAATGTTATACAAATCAACACAATCTCCCAACACAATACCCTCAGACAAACAATAACCCCAAACACACACAGACCTTCACCTCAGCAAACACCTCATTTGCCACCTGCACAAACCAATGCAAACACTTGCCCACCCTCATGCTCATTTACCATAAACTTGAGCAGCAAAGCCGTGAGTGATTGCTAATTTATAATAAAGCTGTTTTTGTTTCCAAAGGAGATTCCAGGAAAACATGTTCATCCTAGGACTCAATACTATCACTTACCTTTAGAAAAGTCTGAGAGTTTAGGAATACAGAGGACGTTGTTAGAATTTATATGGAATACGAAAACATCAAGTGTGAAATCAGTAATTTTGTACAGTTCCATCAAACAGGATGGACAAGCTGTTCCAAATATTCTATGGTACTATCAAAGCAGCCAGGTCAAAACAGTAACGGACTGGAGATGCCTTAACGCAGTGAAACACTGGGTCTTTAATGAACAAGAATATTGCGGCAATGTATACATATATACACTGCTAGACTACCATGGTTAATAAAAATCACACCCTCCAGAAATTTACACATCCTTTAGCAAAGGCTACATCATGGCCTTTGGGCCGAACTAGAGAAAAAATAAGGTCTTGTCCTTGCCACCGACACCAATTGCAAATAACCCAGATTTTATCACAAACCAGAGAGCTTCAAATGTTGGGAGAGCCATGGAATATACAAGGCTGGCCAGCTATTCAGTAAGGAAACTTTTTAAACTTAGTTATCAAAACTAGATTTAACTGACCCACTCTCTCTGGTACCTGTACTCTCAAGTCAGGTATTAATGTTTCTAAACTTTCTAGACAACCCTTTCTATGCAGAAAGCTCATTTTAATAGAAGTGATGGCAACTGGTCAACCAGGAAACAAAACAAAAAATATAACTAATTTAAATTAATCTTTGCAGACAGCTTTTCTAACAAAAAAAAAGCATCCTAGCAACCTCACTTTGTAGCACAATGAAAGAAAACTTCTTGAAGATACTGTTTCAGTGGTACCTCATGCCAGTCAGGTTAAAAAATATACACAGGTTGAATAGGGATCTAAGTTGGAGAAATTGTGGTGAAGGAAGAGATTGTATGCATATATAGTGGACATGTCCAGTGAGAGTGTATTAGAATGCACTCACTAACCAAATATCACAAATTTTTGGATATTACTACCAAATGATACTTTGCTAATCCTCCTAGGTCCTTCTAATGGAAATGGTCACAAAAAATGGAAATGAAGAATTAAATAGTAACTATCCAGCTGTTTGCCGCCTCACATTGGAAAAGAAAAAATAGCCCAACCATAGAAAGGTTACAAAAATACAGGTGGCTGTTATGGAAAAATTAACACATCACTTATGTACCCAGCAAAATAGACAGAGGTCAAATAGATATTTGGTTATCTTTAATTCAGTACTCAAAAATACCTCCACCTGCAAAAGAAAACCAGTATACCTGTCTCCCCCCTTTATTTATTTATTTTTTGAAAAATATTAAACATCAGATAGATATAACTGTTTTGGTTTCTTTAAAACAAAAGAGAACAGTTGTAATTGTTTTGTTTCTGATATTCACTTGGCAAGGACTTATAAACTTGTTAAAAAACCTCATCTCTCTCTCTGCGCATGCATGCACATGATAGATAATCTTTTTAAAAACTATCACTAAAAAGTATCATAGCACTCAAGGCTGAAACTAGTCTGGTGGCTCAAACTTTTAACAAACCAGGCCACTTTCCCCAGACTGTATGAACAGTCCTTTGATATTAAACTGGAGAGTTACTAAACATGAGGAAGCCCTTTTCCTTTCCTAAAGACACATCATCAGCAAGAATATAGTTAAGTGAAGGACTCAGAAGTATTTGAGGTACCCTAGACATCACAACTATCCCTCCCTGCCTCTGGGACACAGGCACTATCAATTCCATATCAGAGCAACAACTGGTATAATCCCCTAACAGGGCAGCTAAAACAGGAAGAACAGAATAATTTGTACGTCTGTAACATCTTTCACCTGAGGAACTCAATGAGGTTTTAGAAAACAACTCAAAATACAATACCTGCCACAGAGTAGGTAGGTAACTGTTTTGAGGCTGGGGAAGTTGAAGCACAAGAAAAATAAATGGACTTGTCCCATCACAATATAAATCAGGGGGAAACAGAACTCCAGAGTCCCAATGCCCAGGCCTTTACTTTAGCCATTACAAGTATGATGAGAGTGCATGGTCATGAATGAAAAAATGACAGGTAACAGAAAAGCACAGGGAATGCATGGGTAAAAATAAGAGCCAATGCAAGTCCGAAAGGAAAGGCATTTTTTTGACTTTTTGTAAGGGCAGGGGTGTCAAACATGCAGCACGCATGGTTAATTTTTGTGGCCCGTGCACTCTTTTCCAATATCGTATTTATGTCCCATATTGTCTTGGAATTCTCTTTTAAACTAAGTGGTCTTTTTAGCAAATAATGTACATTCATCATATTCATGCAGAGGAATGAGTACCATCAAAGCCAATTACAGCTCACTGTACCATATCCAATCAAATGGCACGTAGGATGGCATTCATAGAATGGCGTGACAAAAGGCGCACCATTTTAGTTTAGCGTTGTGAAGCTCATCTATAAAAGTATAGGCTTACAGCATTTATTTTACTTTCTGTAAAAAATGAATTAATTTATTAATAAAATTTAATATCTTTTGCCAAAATTCCCCCAAAATGAAAAATGCAGGAAGGGCACAGAAAATCCAAAATCGCTGGACAGATGAGTATTTTTTTAACTGAATAGGATGGCAAGTCAGTATGTCTAATTTGCAATACTTCGGTTGCTATAGTGAAAGAATATAACTTAAAACTAAACTATGAAACACTGCACAAATCAAAACATTCTGAATTTACTGGTAAAGTTTCTGCTGACAAAACTGCAAAGATGAAAGAAGCTATGGAGCCTCAACAAAACATTTTTCTTAAATTGAGGAAAAAACGAAAGTACTGTGGAGGCCAGCTATATTATTTACTAAGAAACTGCATGTTCCACGAAGGCATTTTCAGATCATGCTTTTGTTAAAAAAATCCATGGTTAAAGCAGACAACGTAGCATGCCCTGAAAAGAGAGTATTTTTCTAAAATCAGTTTGTCTCGAAACACAGTTGCTAAGCAAACGGAAATGGTAGTTGATATTAAACTACAGCTTAGGAAAAAAGCCAAGGAGGTGCATTTTCTGTTGCTTTAGATGACAGCAGAGATATTATGGACACAGCGTATTCTGCAATTTTTGTAAGAGGGGTAACAAATGACTTTAATGTTGTTGAAGAGCTTTTAAGTTGGTCACACATGGACAACACAACCACAGGACAGGACTTTTTTTTTTAAACTTGAGGAATCCCTGAAAAAACATGGTTACTTACCAGTAACTGTTGTTCTTCGAGATGTGTTGCTCATATCCATTCCACTTAGGTGTGTGCGCGCCCTCGTGCACGGCCTCTGGAGAACTTTTTCCCCTAGCAGCCCCCTGTAGGGGCTGGCCTCGGCGCCCCCTGGAGTGCCGCCCTCATGCGGCGGCACATAGGGCACTGCCGGCCCCTCCCCTCCTCAGTCCCTTCTTTCTGCCGACTCCGACAGCGGGGATGGAGGGTGGGTGTGGAATGGATCTGAGCAACACATCTCGAAGAACAACAGTTACTGGTAAGTAACCATGTTTTCTCCTTCGAGTGATTGCTCATATGCATTCCACTTAGGTGATTAACAAGCCATACCTGGAGGTGGGCAGGAGTCATCGGTGAGCTGCCCTCAGCACGGCTCTGCCAACTCGCGCGTCCTCCCTCGACTGTTGGACGACAGTGTAGTGTGCGGCAAAGGTGTGCACCAAAGACCAGGTGGCAGCCCTGCAGATGTCATCTAGGGGGACCTGTTCCAGGAAGGCCACCGACGCGGCCTAGGCCCTCGTTGAGTGCGCGGTCACCACTCCGGAAAGTTGGACGCCTGCACGCTCGTAGCAGAACCTGATGCAGGCGGTGATCCATCTGGCGATGCACTGGGTGGAAACCGGGGATCCCTTCATCCTGTCTGCCACCACAACGAAGAACTGTGTGGTCTTCTGAAATGGCTTCATCCTCTCCAGGTAGAACGCCAGCACCCTCCTTACATCCAGGGTGTACATCCTCTCCTCCTTGGACCCGTGCGGTTTAGGGAAAAACACAGGGAGGAAAATATCTTGGTTATAGTGGAATTGGGAGACTACCTTAGGCAGGAACACTGGGTGAGGCCTCAGCTGCACCTTATCCCGGAAGAACACGGTATAGAGGGGCTCCGAGGTCAAAGCTCTTAGCTCAGAGACCCTCCTAGCTGAGGTAATGACCACAAGGAAGGCCACCTTCCAGGACAGGATCAGCAGGGGGCAGGTGGCCCAGGGCTCAAAGGGGGGACCCCGTCAGTCTAGCGAGGACCAGGTTCAGATGCCAAGGAGTCACCGGGTCACGGACCTGCGGGTACAGCCTCTCAACCCCCTTGAGGAACCTCACTGACATGGAGTGGGAGAACAGGGATCGCCCCTCCAACGGCTAGTGGAAAGCCGAGATGGCCGCTAGGTGTACCCTAAGAGAGGTTAATGCTAGACCCTAGAGTCTAAGCTGCAGTAGATACTCGAGAAAAGCCTGCACGGGGACGTACCAGGGGTTATGCCCCACGACTCCGCCCAACAGGTGAACCTCCTCTACTTGGATCTGCAGGCGACCTGCGTGGAGGGCTTTCCGCTTCCCAGCAGCACACGCTGAACCTGCTCCGAGCAGGTTCTCTCCTCCTCGGTCAGCCAGAGAGCCTCCAGGCCGTCAGGTGCAGGAAGTCCAGGCTGGGATGCAGCAGGCGACCGTGGTCCTGGGAGAGCAGGTCCGGCTTCCTTGGGAGCTCAATCAGCGGGGCGACAGAGAGGTCCTGCAGCATGCTGAACCAATACTGCCTCGGCCACGCTGGGGCAATCAGTATGACGTCCGCTCTGTCCCTCTTGATTTTCAAGAGGACCCTGGGTAAGAGCGGGAAGTGGGGGGGAAACGCATGTATGAGGGTCCCTGTCCATTCGATGAGGAACGTGTCGGAGAGGGAGCCCGGCTTGCGACCCCGGAGCGAGCAGAACCTCGGGCACTTCCTGTTCCAGGACGACGCAAACAGGTCCAGTCGGGAAACACCCCACTCGTGGAAAATCCTGGCCGCTACCTCCGGATGCAACGACCAGTCGTGTTGGGGTAGAAACGACCTGCTGAGGCGGTCCGCCTCGTCGTTCCTGACCCCTGGGAGGTGAGAGGCAGTTAAACAGAAATTGTGCCTCACAGCAAAGTCCCAAAGTCGAAGCACCTCCTGGCACAGAGCCGAGGAGTGGGCCTCCCCCTCCCCGCTTGTTTATATAATACATTCCTGGGGTGCTGTCCGTCAGCACCTGTACCATTTTGCCCAATAAACAATGGAGGAACACCTTGCATGCCAGCCAGTCTGACTGCCCTCAGTTTTTACATTGATGTGGAGGGCAGTCTCCTCCCGCGACCAGCGGCCCTGGGTGCTCAGGCCACTGCTGACATGGGCCCCCCAACCGAGGTCCGACGCATCCGAAATCAGGGTGACCGAGGGGGTCAGGTCCCTGAATGGAACCCCTTCCATCACTGTCCCAGGGTTCAACCACCAACGCAGTGACCCTAGTACCGTGGGGGGCACGGTGACCACTCTGTCCAGAGCCTACTGAGCACATACACCATGGCCAACCAACCTTGGAGAGGCCTGAGCCTGAGGCGGGCCAGCCTCACCACATAGGTGCACGAGGCCATGTGGCCCAACAGCTGAAGGCACTGCCTGGCTGTCGTCGTGGGGCATCTCTGAAGTTGCGATATGATCGCTGCCACGACCTTGAACCTCGAGTGTGGGAAGGAGGCTCTGGCCCGCACCGAGTCTAGGGATGCCCCTATAAACTCTATGCGCTGTACTGGAGACAGCGTCGACTTCTGCTCGTTGATGAGTAGCCCCAGATCGTGGCAAAGTGGCCTGGATGAAGGAGACCGCCTTGCGCACCTGCGACTTGGTCTTGCCCCTTATCAACCAATTGTCCAGGTAGGGGAATATCTGGACCCCTCTGCGCCTTAAGAAGGCCACCACCACCACCACCACCACCACACACTTGGTGAACACTCTGGGGGAGGAAGACAGGCCAAAGGGCAAGGCCGTAAATTGGTAGTGGGCACCAGCTACCATAAACAGATAGCACCTGTGGGCGGGAAGGATGGAGATGTGGAAGTACGCATCCTTCAGATCGAGAGCAGCAAACCAATCTCCTGAATTCAACACGGGGATAATGGCCACTAGGGACACCGTGCGAAACTTCAGTTTCTTTATGAACCTGTTTAACCTGTGCAGGTCCAGTATAGGCCTGAGGCCTCCCTTGGCTTTGGGAACGAGGAAGTACCTCGAGTAGAACCCCTTCCCCACCTTGAGCGGCGGAACCGCTTCTATGGCTCCCTTGTGAAGGAGGGAGCAGACCTCCTGAAGGAGTAATTGCTCGTGAGAGGGGTCCCTGAAGAGGGACAGGGAAGGGGGTAAGTGAGGCAAGTGAGACAAGTTGTAGAGCATAACCCCGGCACACGGTGTCGAGGACCCAGCGGTCCAAGGTGATGCCCTGACACAGGCCAAAGTAGGGCCTTAGCCTGTCCCAGAAAGGCAGGGAAGAATCCAGGGTACAAATGTTGGTGCCACCCTTGGGTGCACAGTCAAAAGTTATGCTTTCCCTTGGAGCCCTGGGAGGGTCCTTCCTGGGAAGCCATGGATGACGTGGGGCAGTCGCGCCATCTGGAACCCCTGCTCCTATCCCTACCCCTTGCGGGGGGGAAGGCCTAGGCGGTGGCCTAGGTTGCTGCCGCTGTGGCGGTCGCTGCAGCTGCTGGCGAGTCTGTAACCTCGCCGCCTGAGGGGTATATAGACCCAAGGAGCAGAGTGTCACCCTCGAGTCCTTGAGGGCATGCAGCTTGTCATCCGTCCTCTCCGAGAAGAGGGCGGCTCCATCAAACGGCAGGTCCTGGATGGAGTGCTGCACCTTCTGGGACAAGTCCGTGGACTGTAGCCACACTGCTCGCCGCATGGCAACGGCGGAGGCCATCACCCTGCTGGCCGTGTCAGCAGCGTCAGAAGCAGTCTGCAGAGCTGTGCTGGCTACAGTTATTCCTTCCTCCAAGACTGTGGTGAAGTCTGCAGCCTGGTCCTGGGGCAGGAACTCTGCGAACCTTCGCAGCGAGTCCCAAAGGTTCAAGTTATATCTGCCCAAGAGGGCCTGGTGGTTAGCCACCCTGAATTGGAGCGCCGCCATGGAGTAGACCTTTCTGCCGAAGAGGTCTAGTCTCTTACCCTCCTTGTTCTTAGGGGAGGTGCTCTGAGCCCCTTGCCTCTCCTTCTGGTTGGCAGTGTCCACAACCAGAGTCCCAGGGGCCGGGTAGGCGTACAAGTATTCATGCCCTTCGTCTGGCACGTAGTACTTCCTCTTGGTGCCCTTGGAAGTTGGGGCGACCGAGGAGGGGTCTGCCAGAAGGCTTTCGCCAGGTGCAGGACCCTCTCATGAATGGGGAGAGCTATTCTGGACGGTCCTTGAGTCCCCACACGCCCGAAGAGGGGGTCCACCTCTTCCTCCAGAACCTTGACCTCCAGGCCAAGGTTAGAGGCCACCCTTTTCAGGAGCTCCTGGTGAGCCCTGAAATCAATAAGAGGGGCCCCCTGGTCCCTGACGGCCGCCTCGTCTGGCGATGAAGAGGACAGGTGGCGGGGTCCAGTAGAGGGGCCCTACCCGGGGTCCAACTACTCCTCTGAGGAGTGGTCCCTTTCCCGCACCGAAGGTGCCTGCTGGGAAGCTATCTGAGCCACAGAAGCAGGGGCCGACATTGTTCCCTGCCCCATCTGGACTGCCCACGGACCCCAATATGGCCATTGCCAAGGGGGTTGAGGCCAGCCAGGTGCCAGTGGGTGTACCTCCTCCTGGCGGCGGGTCCGGGATCCCGAGCCAGGAGATTGGTGCCGGCAGCGTTGCTGGGAAGAGCCACTCAGGGACCCGCTACCAGACGATCCCGACGAGCGACGTTGTCTGCGGTGCTGACAGTGGGGCGATGCGGATGAAGATGAAGACTGGCGCCAAGGGACGGACGACTTGCGACGCCTCTTCCTGGGAGCCGGCGAATGGTGCTGAGCGGCATCTCGGTGCCAGGCTGGAGCTGGATCGACGTGATGCAGATCATGAGCGGTGCCACCTCGAAGCTCGGGAGCAGTGCCGGGACGACTCGTCTGACGACAAGGAAGGAGAGGAGCTATTGAGCTCAACTCTCCGGCGTCGAGTGGTGGGCGGCCATTCCTCCAGTGCCGGGTGCGCCCATCCTTCGGGGACACCCAATGCAGGCTTGCCCCGGGACACAGGCCCTGACTCTCTCAGCTGAGAGAGGGCCGGAGGCGTGGGCAAGGCCAGCAAGGCTCGAGCCGCTTCGAACGCCTCCAGCGTAGAAGGGTCCTGGACAGGAGGTCCCCCACTCCCAGGAGTCGGGGGAGGTTCCCTGAAGGGCAGTGCAGGGGCCGGCACATCTGACAAGAGACGCACCTCCAGGCTCAACCCTGGCCGCTCCTGCGGTGCGGGGGAGTGCTCCAAGCACGAACGGTGCTTCTTTCTCCTCGGCACCGGGGATGTCCAGTGCCAAGGTGCCTGCGGTGCCGGCGGAGCGCTCTGCACCGACAAGACGCTCGGTACAGAGGGAGTCCGCATCAGCTTGGACGCCGGATGCAGGGCAGACTCCATCAGAATGGCCTTAAGCCGGATCTCCCTCTCTTTTTGGGTCCGCGGCTTAAAGGCCTTGCAAATGCGGCACCGGTCTTTTCAGTGCTGCTCCCCCAGACACTTTAAACAGCGGTCGTGGGGGTCTCTGACGGGAAAGTCCTTCCCGCAGCCAGCACAGGGTTTGAACCCCGGCGAGCCCGGCATAGCCGGGTCGCCCAGAGCCCTAAGGCTCCTTCCTACACTAACTAAATGCCTTAGCTAACTGAAAAAACTAACTTAGTTCAGGGTGAACTGCTAGCTAACTACTTACATTAAGGGGAAAAGCTTGCAAGGAGCAAGAGTTGTTCCCGATGACCGTCACGGGCGGAAAGAAGGAACTGAGATGGGGAGGGGCCGGCAGCACCCTATATGCCACCGCATGAGGGCGGCACTCGAGGGGCTGCTAGGGAAAAAGTTCTCTGGAGGCCATGCACTAGGGCGCACACACACCTAAGTGGAATGCATATGAGCAGTCACTCGAAGGAGAAGCGCAGTTACCTAGGGAGAAACTAACAAGTATTACAACAGATGGGGCAATATCCATGACTGCGAAAAAATCTATGGATTGACTGGCAGAGTGATGGCAAAAATTAAAGAAATAAATGCAGAATCACAGATTTTCTTACACTGCATTCTGCATCAGCAGTCATTGTGTGGAAAAGTTGCAGAATTAGCACATGTAATGAGCCCTGTTGTTAAGTGTGTGAATTTCATCCGTAGTCGGTCTTTGCAACACTGACAGTTTCATGCCTTATTGAATGAGCTGAATCACAGTCCGATGATTTGCAGTATTTTACCCATGTACGATGGCTAAGTCGGGAGACAGGGCTGAAGCAATTTTTTTATTTTTATTTGCATCAAATACAGGACTTTAAGGCAGAAAGGGGGAAACATCTTGCGGAGCTCAGTAACCCGCAGTGGTTCCTGGATCTTGCATTTCTTGTTGTCCTCACAGAGCGAATGAATATTTTAAACAAGAAGCTCCAAGAGCCTAAGCAGATCGTGACATGAATGGATGAAGAGGTAAGAACTTTCAAAGCCAAGCTCAATTTGTGGCAACAACAGGGAAATGGAAATTTTGTTCACTTTAGTGCATGCAGAGAGATTCAAGACCTACATAAAGATACTTTTGGAGATGAAGATTACAAGTGCTATAGTGAAAAATTAACAAATCTGACCCAAGAATTTTATTGCCGATTTCAAGACTTTCAGTCTCATCAAGATAGGTTTCAGTTGTTTGCAAACCCCTTTACCTTTGATGTAACAATAGCTCTGCCAGATTTTCAAATGGAGGTAATTGAGTTTCAGAGCAAACAATATCTTAAGGATATTCAGTGAAGTGCCATAGCAAGATTTCCATCCATATGTTTCATTCAAAGACTTCCCCAAATTGGCATATCTTTTTGGAAAAATCCTGAGTTTATTTGGAAGTACTTATATTTGTGGACAACTCTTTTCTACAATGAACCTAATTAAATCAAAATACAGATCAAGGATTATAGATGAACATCTGGCTGCTGTTTTGCGAGTGGCCAACCCCTAGGGACTTAGAACCAGATATAAAAACACTGGTGCGAGAGAAGAAGTCTCAGGCTTCTGGGCAGAAGTCATAAAAGGAAAATTTAACTTGCATTTTCACCCAGAAAAACTCAATTTTAGTTCAAATGTGGTAATACATTATGTACTCTGAAATCTGTTTTATATTAGTAGATATTTCAATTGAAAGTAAAATACTTAAGTTTTTCATTTTATTATCAATAATAAAATACAGTATTAAGCGGGTATGGAAAGTGAGTAAGTGAACAATTGTGATGTACTTCTTTGTTCTAAAACAGCTTCCAGATATGCATATTCATTGAGTAATATTTACATTGAAATTATTGACTGAAAGTTTTAGTATGCTTTTTAAGTTTATTTGAATAATGCAGTGCACAGTAATATATTATTTGAACTTGTATATTGACCTAATTTTTATTATTCACTCACTCACTATCCATACCCACTTATTCCTTATTCAGGGCTATGGAGCACTGGCGCCTATCTTGCCTGTTAATGGGCGAAAGGCATGGTACAACCTGAACAGGTCACCAATACATGACAGGGCACACACGCACGCACACACACAATCTCACAAGGGACAATTTACAGGAGCCAATTAACCTAACCAGCATGAATGTGGGAAGAAAACTGGAGCACATCATGCAAACTCCACACAGACAGAACTGGAAACAGGGTTTGAATATTGGATGCTAGAGCTGTGAAGTGACAGTGCTACCCGCTGTGCCATTGTGCAGCTCCTTGAATTATTTATTTATTTTTAACAGTGCAGCCTGCCAAGCGAACAATTTTGACTTAAATGGCCCTTGTGGCCAGATAGGCTCTTACACAGGGGTGTCACTGTTCTTTGCTTTTTTAAAAATATAATTAAGAAAAAGAATCATTGTATAATCCATTTAATCCACCTTCAATCTTTATTTTATGTCTAGTCTATAACTGTCTAGGATGTGAGAGGAGAAGAGGAGTTGCAATGAATGATTACAGCTATTTACACAGGAAAGCCAAAAAAAAAAAAAAAACCACCCTCACAGAAATGGACTTCAGCTCCACTATAAGATTTCCCTTTCTTTCCAGATTAAGTTTGTTCTGAAAGCTCAACAATTCTGTATCCTTTTGGAACGTGTTATGGATTCTTTTATGTGCTCTTCTGTCTTCACTCTGGGACATTTCTAACCACAGGTGCAGTTCTGATCCCACTTTTCCAAGATCCCAACACTTCCTGCCATTTCCACTTATTCTAGCCTGACATATCAACCGTGTCCTCCCTAGTAATGACTGTTTTACAGGGCACATATTCAGTTAAAGTATCACATTCTTATAGATATGTAGATTGGAAATGCTATACACAGCCTCTACCCTTCAGGTCACAGATTTAAATTCAGAACAAGTTGGTACTAGTACAAGAAGGGCTGGCCATGGTGAAGCTGCAGCTACTCCTACAGGAATCAAACTTTATTGCAAATCCATTATCACTTACTTAATAAATCTGAAAGGCAGATGAACCAAAAAGCAGCAAATTTTGTCTCTCTTAAAATAATAAAAAATAGACTGTATAGTCACAAGACACGGGGAAATGAAGATACTACAGTCCAAATATCACCACTTTGTTTCCTATCACATTGTTTCATTAGCAGAAAATAGAAATATTTCTGATCAGAGGAGCTCTGAGGCTAAGAGGACAGAGAATGGAAATACCTAGGTCAGAGTGAGACATCAGACAATTCACTGCTACCTTACAGAATTCTTTTTTGTTTGGCCAGACATCATTCCTAGAGTGACCAGTTTCTGTAATGGAACCAGATCTATGCCAGACAGCTTATCCCAAGAACTAATGCTCCTTATGGTTTCACCTATTAGTTTAACAGTGATAATCCACCAGCTGGATATTTTATCCAATGGTCACTACTTTGGGTGGGTCCCTGCAATTTCTGCTCACTAATTAAAGGCCCTTCTAAACATGGCGTCTGGTGATCTGCTGTGGCTGATAAAGTCCTCCCTCTCCACTTTTTGCTACTTGAAAGCCTCACACAAGAACATACACATATGCACTACAGAGTCTGGGGCAATCAAGCAACTATCCTGGACATGTTCTTCATCCACAAAAAGACAATCTATTAAATTAGCAGCTGGGAACATCCCAGAATGAAGGTCAATTTAATTCTACTTTTTTTTTTGGTCCCACTCATTTTATCCTTCTCAGAAGAAATGTCAGGAAAACCAACAAATTTAATTTCACAAAAAACTACACAGAGTTCGACTGAAGTGAGTACAGAAATCCATTTCAGATTCTCATCCCCTTTACTTCAAGTGAAAACATACTGAAAAATCTGATACAGTAGAACATAAGAGTTACAAAATGAATCAACCACACACCTCATTTGGAACTGAAAGTAAGCAATCAGGGAGCAGCAGAGACCCTCCCTCCAAAAAAGCAAATTCAGTACAGTACTGTATTAAACATAAACTACTAAAAAATAAGGGGAAAGCAGTATTTTTCTTCTTAGTAAAATTTCAGTGCTGTATTAAGTCAATGTTCAACTGTAAAGTTCTAAAAGAAGCACCATGTATTTGTTCAGAGTTATGAACACTTCAGAGTTATGAACAACCTTCATTCCCAAGGAGTTTGTAATTCTGAGATTCTATTGTAATACCTTTCCTCTGTAACAGCCTCTTAAGTCTCAAGAATAGGTATTTATGACCACATGAAATAGTCTGTGTGTAGGATCATGGTTCATATTTTACATTCTTTGTTATGATTTACCTGAATATGTTTTAGTATAATCTTAATGGTGATCGTTTAGCAAAAAGTGGCTTCCCACAGTATTCCCATGCAACATCAGTCAAACAAATCTGGGGCTTCTAAAGATTATCATTAAGATAATATCAATGATTGAGTGGAACTCATAAATTACTGTCTCCAGTCCAGTCAGAACTGTTGCTTACAGTTTTATTCATGTGTTGGAATTAACTTTTCACAAGCCTTTAAGAACAGGATATTTGGAGCCTGTAGAGACAAAATGCCTGGTGGAAATCAGACATGATAGGACTTGCTCAATACTTAAAAAAAACAAAACAAAACAAAACCTGTGTTCTGAAAAACAAGATCTCTATCTAGAAGAACAAGCTGAGGAGTGCAGGGTATCCTGGAAAGGTACATTACAATCAAATATAAGAATCCGGATAAAGACTTAGAACTTTTCTGTGGTCAAAGATTCTTTTATTGGTCTGTTCACAATATTTGACAAGATGCTTTCAGACAGAATTTTTCAGAAGAATGTCACATTTCTGAATGTCAAGCCAGAGAGATTTTTTCCTTTACTTTGATTTAGATGTGAAATTCATAGAAAGATGTCTGGGCTTAGCTACACACTTCTCATATGCCATAAACTGCCATCCAGAACTCAAGAGGATACAGTAATTCACACCAGAACAAACTACATCTTCAAGCAACAGAGGCTATTATCAGCATAAGATGATTTCTCTGAATCTTGGAGAGTTTCAAATACAATATATGGCTATCTAGACCAAATTGTGAATTCAAGATAAATTTCATGATCATCATTGGGGGTAGGCTGAGACTGCATTATGGGCTAAAGGCAGTGACAGTAAGGTGAGAATGTACTTAAAGTCTGAGAATCTAGCCTACAATATGTGGTAGTTATAATAAAGGGTTGTGTAACAGGGCACGAGCAGGGACAAGGATGTGTGTGGGAAGCATTAAGGAAATTAGAAAGTGAAGTTGGTAGGAAAAAAATTCCACCTCCTTTGGCTACTGCAAACAGAGACTGTTATAATATTAACTCCCTACAACAAAAAGGTATTATTAGCCAATTATTACCTGAGTTACTGCACAAACTTTCCCCTTTTTAATCAGAAATCTGTAACACTAACTGCCATGTATTTCTTGTATATCAATCACCAAGACATTGCTTTTTACATGAAATAGTCTGAAAAAACTCACCATGAATTTTGTATCACCCTTTGACAATGTGTCTGTAACGAAGTGGATTTTTTCCAATTGTTCTACAACTTGGTGCAAAAGCTTTGGCTGGAAACAATAATTAATGTCAAATATAAATAAAGTAAAATGAAACATTACATAACTAAGAAAATTCTGTTTAAGAGCAACATTAACTCACAAAAGGTATAGTATGCCCTTGTAAAACCAAAGAGATTTCACTGATGGAAAATATTTTTTCAGGACCAGATTTTGAGACTTTGGCAGAAACTGTATAGCACAAATAGATCAATATACAATACTTGAGAATCTGGTTAAAGAAAATTGTTCTCTCACACCTATACTGTATTGCCAGACAAAGAAGAACCCTGAAGTATTTTCATTAGACTTGATAAAACCTGTTGTACAATTTTAAGTCTTGTATTCCTAAATTAATGACCTTCTGTGTTTTTGTGGATTGGTAGTTTCCACAGGTCCATTAAAATGTTCTATGATTTAATCTAGGGCATAATATACAGTGGGAGACTCGTTTCCCATTCTATTGGTTCCCTCCAAGTACCTCGTTCCTCTTTAAGAGCTATTTAAGTTTTAAAAAGTTATTAAAAAGTGTGATGAAGGTATAAATGTATGCAACCGCCTAACAAGAAAAAGTCCTTAAGAGAACAATGCAATTATTTCAAGGCACCTCAGAAAACTTCATCCTGGAAATTCTAAAAAGTTGAGATTACACTTAAACAAAACGTTTGGAAGTACAAAATCACAGGGTCACTCAAACTACTTTAAGTCTGCCCTCATCCTTTGAGCTTCCACCATCAGTGTCTGTGATACTGAGTTGAAGAGAGACATTGATTTTAAAAAGTTGTGATAAAGTCTTTGCTACTTATGGACACTTCAAACCCATTACTTCCATTTTAATTGTGTAGCTTGCCTATAGAATTAAGGAACTCTGAAACAGAATGTAATGACACTGATACGTAAATTAACTACATTTCTGGTCTGCCCCATAAGAGACTCATTGCTTCAGATACAATTGACAAGTCTGCATTAAGCATCTTGTGAAACAACAACTTTTTTCCATTTTAAAACACACGTTTTTTTTGGGAGAGGTGAGAGGATGTCCTGAACATGGTTGTTTTTGGAGAAGAGATAAAAATCCTGTGTTTTTCCAGGAAGAACGTATGGTCTTAAAGAAGGCAGGGCCATTTATTTTTGTAGTGGTATAAATAAGGTGCACTATAATGCTATAGAAAAATAGAATCAATCTATTTACGCAAGATACCAAGCATATTATACTGAACAAGCAGTTGTCTGATTACTCTGTGCCCTCCATGTCTTGGTCATGGCCACTGTCCTCCCAGCTGAGAACAATAAGTACTTTGGAGCATTTCTATAGTATTAGGCAAAAGGGATCACACCCACTGCCCCATAGGGACTAACTACTAATTCCCTGGTGGCCTGAGAGCAAGAGACTGAAATACATTTTTATCTTCCCCACAGCAGTGCAAAGCAGCTATTGAGCCAGGCCCGCACGTTATGCTCAATATGTATGTGTGAAATTTCTTTTGTACGTATATAATAAAGTTATGTAAAAAACTTCTACAAAATGATTAAAACACGTAACACCCAAGCATGTGAAAGGTAGTTTGCATAATCCTCAATAATATAATGCTTAGGTAATATAGCCAGGATTATTATTATTAAACTATAAAAAGAGGTATTTTGGTGTCAAGGAATAAATGCAAAAAGCTATGACAGGAAACCAAATGTAAAGGAATCCATGATTCCATGTCTGTTGATAAAAGTTTATAAACTCAGCTTTTAAACAGTAGTAAGTTGTATAGAGAAAGACAGGCACCTGTTTGGTCGATTCAGAAGTGAAACACGGATGGGTCAGGAGAATATCCATATCCCCACTGGATTCTGCACCTGGGAAAGTAAAGAGTGAAGAAGAAAACACCCCTCGCTGTAAGTCTTGATATCAGGTAAGAATGTACCATGGAAGGTTGTGTTTGCATCTTAGTGCTAAAGAAAATAAGAGATGTTCCTTTCTCCACAAAACTAGCATAGAATAGGTACTGAGATTTTTAAACAACAACAGGCTAGAGAAACACCTGTCAGGAATGGTGCAAGTATACTTGGTCTTGCCACAGCACAAGGGGCTTGACTGGATGACCTCTCGAGAGCTCTCCCAGCCCTATATTTCTATGAGTCTATGATTAATAGGGCAGCCTCTACAGTATCTCAAACCTAATGTACTAAAGCTAAGAAGTGATATATGGGATCAAAAACCATGTTTAATTGATTGTAAAAGCATTTAAGGTCTTTCTCATCTGCAGACTGTTGGATATTTTCGGCTGTGTGCTTCCACCAGTCATCTTTCATTTTACACAGCTTATTCTGAGCAGACTGCCTAGAGCTGTGACAGGTGGCTTTCTTAGTGGTCGAGCTCTTGTCAGATAACCTACTTTATGTGCCTCATGCAGCCAGTTAAGTACATGCATTATCTTGCGGCAGCATTACCATCCATAGCACAGATGGCACTATACTAAACACAAACAAGACAGACATGATCCTTCGGTGGACTGAACACTTAATCGTCCATCTGCAATTTCAAAAGCTGCTATGGACTGGATACCACAGTTCCTAATACATGAAGAACTCACTAGACTGCCAAATGTTATCGGGACAGAAACCACCACCAAACAAGTGTTACAAGGAAAGGCACCTGACTTAGATGGAATACTGCCAAAAGTCTATAAGCACGATGGTTATCAAACATCTCAAATGTTCACACGGCTCTTCAACACCTGGGAATAGAAGACCATGCCTCAAGACTTCAAGGGTGCTTCAGCTATCCACACACACATAAGTGATCGAGTAGTCTGCAACCACCAATGTGGTAGCTCACTTCTTTCCATTGCTGGGAAGATTCTGGCTTGTGTCTTGCTCACCAGACTCTCCTACATCACCACTAACATCATTTCAGAAAGTCTATGTGGCTTTCGCTTGGAACATAGAACAGCAGACATTATTTTTGAGACTCACCAAATACAAGAAGAGAGCCGGAACAAAACTGTGACCTCTATATGGAGATTGTATACCTCATGAAGGCCTTTGACAGTTAGTCATGAGGGTCTCTGGTGGATCTGGACCTAAGCTCACCCCACAAATTCATCATCAGCATGTGCTCATTCATGCTAGCTTGCATGCTGGAAAATGTCCTTCATCAGAGCCTTTCTTTGTCACGAACAGTGTGAAGCAGGGCTGTGCACTCACACCTGCACTTTTTACCATTGTCTTTCTTGCTATGCTGCTAGATTCTTTCAAAGACTATGCCCAGATTATTTAAATGCAGTTCCGCACAGGATGGCAGCATCTTCCATCTCCAATGTCTTTGCACTCACACTAAAGCAATTGATTTGTTCATTAGGGAGTTCCCCTTCACTGATGACTGTACACTCACTGCACATACTGTCCAACACATGCAGCATCTGACAGACTGCTTTTCTAGATCGGTAAAGTGACCTGGACTCTATCGGCCTCAAGAAAATCAAAGTGCTTTACCAGCCTGCTCCAAGAAAAATGTATTCTGTCCCATAAATAGTAATGGATGACAGTGCTTAATTCAGTAGAAAAAAAGTGTATCTTGGCAGCACTTCATCTGATATTGCCATAATTGAGGATGAAATCACACAGTACACATCTAAAGCCAGTTCTGCCTATAACTGACTTTGCTGCTGCCTGTGGAATGAGAGAGACATTTGACTTCACATCAAGATTAGTGTCTACCATGCAATGATATTAAGCACTCTTCTCTATGGCAGTGAAACATGGACACTCTACAGCCGGCACCTGATGCAACAAGAGTATTCACATGTGCAGTATGCATCTCCTCTGCAAAATCAAATGGTTGGACAGGACACCAAATATTGATGTCTTGGACCAGTGCTGCATAACTAGTGCTGAATTCCTAATCACACAGGTGCAGCTTTGCTGGGTTGGTCACCTTGTACATATGAATGATACACAGCTCCGCAAAACCATATTTTATGGACTGTTGAAAACCAGAGCGCATACACTGGGAGGCCAACAAAAATGACATGACACTCTGAAAGCTCATCTAAAAGTTGGCCAAGTCAACCCAAACACATAGGAGCTGACTGCTGCTGAGAGATTAGTGTGGCAGCAGACCTGCTGGTCTGCAGTTAAAGCCATCAAGAATAGCAGAACCGAAAAAGCCAAAGAGAAGAGGGAGCAAAGAGGCACGCTGTGGTAAAAACATGCAGCCACATCTGCTCAACATACAAATGCATGTGCAGATGCCTCATCAGCGTACATTTGTGCAAGACACTACACTGAAACAAATCAACTCTCATACATTGACTATGACAGGAGACTCCAACAGAGCTAAGGAGTGGATTAATTTTCCTGGGACTCTCTGTCAAGGCGTTTGCCAATTAGTGCCAATTTTGGTGGCAACTTGTGTGAGGTGAATGCTTGCCATTGAATACTGAACTGAGATCACCGACTCACTTCATAGAGGCCAACCAACCCAGTTAGTACTTTGTCTACTTGATTATGCAGCAAAGCATCATCTCTTATTCTTAACATTTACATAGTGTCATGGTGTTTAAACACAGATCATTTTTACTCAAACTTGCATTTCTTAAATAAGAACAACTTCTAAACTGTTTAACTATTTTGTACCAAATCTATATCTGGTGTTGGTATATTTAAAATAAAATTTAATTGGGGAACATGACATACCTAAGCCTTTCTGCATTCCAATGCTAAACTACTTTTTACTACTGGAGTGATCAGGGTGGCTGGCTATGGATAATGGAATTCATAAAGTTTTGGGTTTTTTTAAGCTAGAGGATCTCACACATTGCCATTTTTGTGTGAATTATAATCTTCCTCCACTGCTCAACAAATATTTAATAGACTAATGCCATAGCAAGGTCTCTTATGTATCATTACTTTTACTAGTGTTGCATGAAGTATCTCATAAAAGATTAAAATACAGATATCAAAATAAATGAATGTCACAATTTACCATCTTCTAGCTTTAATTTTTTAATTGTGTTGGTTCAGTTACTTCCTATTTTGCAAATTTCAGTAATTTTCATTGGGTGTTCATTATTTGTGTGAATTAACGAGGTTCTGTTATGTTATATTTCTGCACATCAGTAATAAGAAAAACTCCAGAGAGTAATTCTGGAACAGAAGCAAAAGTTCCAAGGAGAAAAAAATTTAAAGGGAACTATTATTTGGTTTTACAATTCACAGTACCCTACTTTGTTTCTTTTTATACTGCACCCATAGCCTTATATGTACAAGCTTAACTAGTTAGTGTAAGCGAAGAGCAAGAAATACAAGTTAATTCCATCTGGCCAGTGAAACAGACTTTCCATTAAGGACTATGCACATTAGTACAAATTTAAAAAAAAAACCTCAAGGTCCACAATTTAGACATTTTGTCAGTAAGTTCTGACCCATAGAACTATGATGGAAAAGTGACAGCACTGTGAAGCACCAACCTCGCCGGAAACTGCCACAGACTGTAGCAATATATTCAGGGTCCAGTTTCTTTACCTCTTTCAATACAATTTCCTGTTGAGGGAAAAAAAGACAAAAAAGATCAAGCCATTTGAGCAGCTCTCGTCATTTGCCCTCATTGCCTTGTTTTGTTGAGGAAGATAATAGCTTACTTGCATCTGTAACATCTCTTCTCTGGGGATTCTTTTCTCAAAGTCTTCAAAATATCTGTCCATATAAAAAAGTTAAGACAATGGGTAAGGCAGTGTACTTAAAATTTAACCAAGTAGGGAAAGATTAGATAAAAATTCCATACATTTTACATTATTAAATTGATTGATTTGAATCAGTTGATTAGAAACCAATAACCGTCCTAGACCATGATGGCAAACCAATGATCACAGGGTTCCTTTTGCTGGTCTTACACACCTCAGAAATTTCCATCACCACAAGTCCTCTCTTTCATAACCATTAACACTGCTTTCCGAGGGCAGAGGAAAGAACGCTTTCATACAGGAATATTGTATCAGGAATTTCTTCTGCAGCCTTCCAGAGGGGACAAGAACTACATGGCTTTAAAAATCAACTCATTGGCAGCAAACAGGAAGCTTTTCTTAGGCAGTTGTCAGAGGCAACCCAAGCCATAAATTTTTCCAGAATTTAGGCTCTTAGTGATCCAAACAACAGCTTTTCAAATTAGAACCTGAGGGGGAAAATCTGGTTTTTTACACCGCTAAAGATCCCAAAGTGGCTGGGCTCAGCTGACTAAATCTTTCTAAAACAACGCACATCTGGACTGGGACCAAGTGCAGCTAATTTCATCACCAAAGAAATTTGTTTTGGTAAGTTAACAGCAACTGAAAAAAGGGTAGAACAGGGGATGGGAAGGGATTTTACCTATCAAGTGAGCTACTTATGGTTGCAATAATATAAAAGAGCATACTGGCCTCTGAATGAATTTTTGCAGAGGCCAAACAACTATGTCCATGAAAATGAAACTGTCTTACTTCAGCCCAATTCGCTGATGATGATTCAGCTTGTGTTCATTTTTCCTTAGATCTGGAAGAAGCAGATTGACAGAAAAATTATTCAGGAGGAAAGTCACTTTAGCAAATAGAAATTTGCATGTGTTGTAAAGATGATTTAACTCAAGAACATTTAGAAAATAGCAACCTGAAAGCGAAACACAAAGGATGAAAGTTTTTGCTGTACTTGTAAATTAGGGCAGCCTCCTCAGGCTACCCTGTGGCTCTCAGAATAGATGCAGTAGCATCTGCTAAAACCATGCCTCTATGCTAGTGTTTGCAGCAAGGGTCTTGCAGGGCAGTGTAAAATGTCTAGCGAAAACCTTGCCCTGGGGAGAACTCTAACCTGGCTAGATCTGGTTACTTTAATCCCTCAAAAAAATAATCCTCTGCAAAGCCCACACACAACCCCTATCCATCCCAGAAGAGCAGTCCTACTTAATTGCACCTAAGATGTCAGTTCTAGTCACTGAGCAAAAAATGTATCAGGAAATAGTGAACCTGAAAATCAGTAAGCAGGAGTCTTTGCAATGTTTAATACCATCCTCAGTGCACACTTGTTGATTTCTATATTTGTAAAGGGCCAAACCTTCAGCTGTATTGGCACAGTTGAAGCAAAAGGGGTTAGGGCAGACAACCTTTTGGTTTGGACCATCCTAGGCTGAAGTGGACTTTGGAACAAGTTACCACAATCCAAGGGCAGCACTGACTGATAAGGTGGAAAGATAAAATTATGAGGCTCAGAAAGGAGCAGCCTGGACTGTTTCCCAGCCTGTTTTATCTCCAAAATGGCTTGGTCTAGAAACCCTGCATTTGTTTTAGTCTGTTGGCCTTGGCAAGAATGGTAACAAACTAATTTTGGAGCAGTCTGTGGGCAGAGCAGGTTACTAAAATCAGTTTCTGCACATATTACAGGCCACCATACAAAGTGTATGAAATCAGATTCCAAGGCCAGAAGGGACCATTGTGATCATCTAGTCTGACCTCCCATGTAACGGCCCAGAGAACTTCCCCAGAATAATTCCTTTTCAACCAAAGGAATTAGGTAGAGAAATTAGATAAAGAAATACCTAATCTTGATTTAAAAATCAAGCGCTGGAGAATCCACTATAACCCTGCATGGGTCTGATGTAGACAGCCACAAACTGTGAAATGGGAAGAAGGGGACCAGATGCAATGGTGATGGACACAGGAGAGGCCTGACATGACAGTAGTATGGTAAAAAGGAATGAGCAAGCTGGGGAGGAAGGGGTCTTATTTAGTGGTCTAGAGACGTGTGTCCCAAAACCATCTTTAAACGTCCTTCAGAAAAGATATAAGAAGCAACGAAGAAGCTGGAGATGCATTGGGAGGAAAGGATTATGAGGAGAGGAGTGGAATGAAATCATGAGTTGAGAGACTGGGGAACAGCGACTTCTGTCACTGAACAATTTCAAAACTAAAAGCGTGGAAATTCTCAGGCAAAAATATTTAAGTTGCAATTAAAAATATCCATTAAAGTAAAAAGACCTTAAAAGAAAATGTCAGTTTCCACAAAAATTCACAAAGCAAAAAAGAAACCCTGGAAACTGGGAGTTAAGATTACAGCTATAATGCCCCCACATTAGGAAGTATAAAATGCACTGTGATGATTAGCGAAAGAGCTTTAGTTCTGTTCTGTCTCATTCTCCATGAGCAACCACAACAGGCAGCAATCCTATCTTCAGATAATTCATATTCCATCACGCTCCAGACAATCATGTTTAACAATCTCCTAAAAGTATGAGGTTTCAAGAGTAAATGAGTTGTCATAGTGAGAGACTTAAACATAGTAGCTTACAGGTTCTTAACAGTGATGATAATTCATCATTACAACTGTTTCATCACGTGTTCTCCATCACTGGCAATTTTAAAATCGCGACTGGATGTTTTTCTACGTGACATGCTCTAGTTCAAACAGGATTTATTTCAGAAAAGTTCTATAGCCTGTGCTATGCAGATGATCCGACTACATGATCACAGTGGTCCCTTTTGGCCTAAGAAGCTATGAATATAGGGTACATCAGCTTTTTAAGTGCTGAACTGAAAGAAAGGGATGCAACGTCAGTGGAATCACACTTCTGTAACATAAGCACACCTGTACAACGAAAGTCATGCACTTCAGTTTCCTCCACTAAAAGAAATCATTGAAAAAGCCTGCTTCTTCAGAGCAGAAAAAGGCCATATAATATTTTCCTTTACCCATATTTTGGGAGAATCCCAATCCGAGAATATATCTGATGCATTTCTTCCCTGCACCAATTCACAAGCTTTGGAATGCTAAATTCCAATTCTTAATTATATAATGCTGTCATTTATGCAGCAAGCGGTTTTTCACAAACTGAGTCACAACCTTTTTACATTCTTCCAATCAAAGGCTTTGAAATCAGTAAGGTTTATGGCACACTCACCTTCCAATGTCTTTATCCCTTCATCCACAAGCTTCCTAGCTGCAGAAGGACTGCAAACAGACAGGGCACCTCACAACAAAATCAACACAGTGAAACCTCTCCAGCAGAAAATGTCACATCAAACAGTAGCACATTACACCAGAATTTACCAACAGATACAACAAAGTTTATCATCAGGCACTTAGCTCTCCAGTACCAAAGCCATTTCTTACATTCATTCCCATGTTCTTCCTCAACTTGGGACATGCTGCTTGTATGGACTGAGACATAGAGGAAGGGGACAGGAGTAAAGAGACCTGGGTTCTATTCCCAGCTTTAACACTGACTTGCCTTGTGGCTTTGGACAAGTCACTTAACTTTTCTGTGTCTTGGTTTCCCAATACGTAAGAGACAAATGTTGTCCACTGTTGGGTTTCCCCGTTGCAATTATCCACAAGACACCATGGTGGCTGAAAGCAGGGTTCTTCTTTATTGTGCTGCAAGCACCTTCTCTTATAGCTTATCCCAACATCCCCTTCCACATGCAGTTCTTACAGCAGTAAACAAGCTCTCACAGCAGTGAGAGCTTTCTCACACACCCTAATCTGATCGGCTAGGACTGGCCAACAAGCACGGGGGGAGGCCGTAATCAGAGATGCACTTCGCAGTTCCCATAAACACTCCATGCTTCGCTGTTCCCAGAACAGCACCTGCAAGGTCATCTGGAAGCCAGCCAAGACCAGGGTTTGCCCAGCAGTCAGCGTCTGGCCCCAAACAACCCCACAGTCCACCTTAAAAAGTTTGCTATGGAAAGGCTCAACTGGGTTTAGCTGGCTGAACTGAGTTGTCAACTAGCTCCTTCATATACTTTTTTGGAAGGCTCTCCCCTTCACCTCTCCATTCCTGCTCATCAGTATCTCTCAAGCCTCTGTCTTTTGTCTGCTCCTCTTTTCCCTCTCTGTTATAAGCAGGTGACCTTATCCACTTCCATGGCCTCAGCTACCATCTCTTCACTGTCCTTTCCCAAATGTACAGCTCCCCTTGGGCTCAATCTTGAATTTCTAATGTCTCAATTTGGATGTCATGCTGCCCACTCAATATCCATATTCCTTCCTCAACCCTCAATCTCTACACTGCTGTTAATAACTCTACAAGTAGACAGAATCATACTTACCCTATGCCACTAACTCGGGTCAGGAAATTGATAGATGAGCTTGTATCATCCTGTCGAATCTGGAGAAAAAAGAGACTGTACTCTAATTCACTTGAAAAGCCACAGAAAGATAAAATAACTCAGTGAATAATTACACTAGAAAGTTGTTTTAGTCTTTTTAGATCTGATCTGTTACCTACACATTACAGACTCATGACATGATTGTCTAGATCCACTCAGAAGGGACCTGGACAGGTGGTTTTCAGTGCCAGGCCTCTGGCTCTACAATTTGTTTCCTTCTTTGGTTTCAGAGAAGAGAGTTTGTTGATACTCAGGGGGATGTTGTAAGGCTTTAAGTGAGGCTAGTTCTTTTTTGGGAGGAAGGAAAAGAGTCCTTTTAGTTTTAGCTGACATGTCCATTCAGATTTATGATTACGTTTTAAAAATTATTGTCGGAACCCTTCTATATACCGAAGTACTTTCTATATGTTGGAAACAAGTACATAGGAGAGACTTGGTCAGGTTTTAGATCACCTAGCAGAAGTGTGGGAGCCCAAATTTAGAACAGCAGGGGGTGCTGATTGCCAGGGACTAAGGTGCATTGGGCAAAGCTGTGTTCAGAGAGCTTTCAAAGCGTCTGTCCAAACTAAGGTAGGTGGCCCTGGCTAAAGTCAAACTTACATGAGAACCTAGTTGATTGATTTGGTGGACAGAACAGGCAGGCAGGCAGACAATCTGACCAAATCCTGTAATTTTTCTAGAGACATATAATTTTATTTCAGTTTTGTTTGTTTGTTTTGTTGTTTTTGTGGGGTTCTTAGTTACCTATTCTCTTCTTTTTACCCCCCTGGTATTCAACTTCCATCTCTCTCCTACTTGGTCTCAGTCTCTCCAGAAACAGTAAAAAAGTCACATGGAGTTATCAGGGGGCCTCTAAAGATACAAAGAAAAATACCCTTCAGAGAAGAAAGTCAAACAAGTTCACCTTTTCAAGCTTACGTAGTTTTCCAGTGGACAAAAACTCATCAATCTTCTCAGCTATTTTAGCTCCTACGCCTTCCTAGAAAAAGAAGAACCAAAAAGTCAATGAAACTTTATCTTTATGATAACTCACATTATGGAAAAGTACAAAACCAAATTCAGAAACTTGCAAACAGAGACGCAATCCAACTTACAAGACAATACCCTGGAGATGGAAGAGCTGCCACTTTTTTGCGACTGTTCATAGTTGTAAACAGCAGTCTTATGAGCAATAGAATAGGAGTCTAATTTTCCCTCTCACACAGTGCAATTTCAAAATGGGCTTTTAGGAAAATTTACAATTCCTGTGCTAAATGTAAACCCCCTGAAGTTTGAGAAAAAGCAGGAAAAAAAAGCACATCTTTGGGTTGCCTCAATTACGGCTATGGTATTGTACATTATAATGCACTAAAATATTAATACAAAGATGGAATTAATTATGTGGAGGATAGGAACTTGGATAAAACATTCTCTTCTGTTTTACAACTTACCAGCTTCTTTGCTTCAGCTCCACTTTTTATCTTGCTTGGATACTTGGATATTACAGAAGCTGCTTTTCTAAATAAAAAAAATGACAGCTTCATTCACATTTCAGCCTTAGGTGAACAATATCAAATGAAGAGATAGACATTTTGTGTACACCCTCCATGCAGTGCACTTTGTGTGGTTCCACTCTGGAGCAGTGGCATCTATATAATTATCCCCTATTTCTCACGTGCCAGGAGTACAAGATCTTAAAGGCAAAAAATGCTTATCATACAGCAACCTCAATTTAACCTTCCTGAAAGCAATCAGTAATGCAATTATATACTTTAACAAAAGGAGCTCACTTATGAACCTTGATAAATAAGGTAAACAGCAATGCTAACTTAAATTTACAAAAGTGCCCGTTATTCAGAAGTACTTTACAAAAACCTTTAGGCCACTTCTGAAGTGCAGCCACTTCAGAGATGATACATTGCAACAGTGGGCAGCAAGACACATCAGAGTTTTCAGAAGGAGGTGAACAATTACTTACTGAAACAATGAAAGTTACAAGCCCCAATTCAGCAAAGTACTACTTTATGGACCTAATTTTAAGCATAAGTTAAATATTTAAAATTAGATGAGTGTCCCACCCCCAACCCTTCCAAAAAAAATTCAGAGGGAAGAGGAGGAGGTTTTTTCAATTTTTTTTCCAAAGCCCAGTTTGGAAAAATACAAAAAGAAACTGTTACATGCAATAGTTTCCCTCAGAAAGAAAAGAAAAGCTTAAATGATGCTAGCATTTCCAAAAATATTTTAGTAACTGTTTTAATTATATTACACTGGTTCATAGAATGGCTCGTTTTGTCTATTATTTTGACATATACTATATGTATGATTATGATATATTATAAAATAATCTGAAAGGGTTGTTACCATAAACTTTGGTTATCTACCTGAATTTACTGTTGATCTTTAAACATTGTGCTCTGTTAACTACATTACAGCCAGTCAATCATTTTCCAAGCTTTTTCTATGGAAACACAAGTTTCGCCTATGTCTGCATGATAATGTCAGGTCATATTTCTGATCCCAAGGATATAAACTTTACTTTTTGCTTACAATACTGATGCCTTCTATTTTCAAAGATTTTTTTTTCCTATTTGCCAACAGGCAAAAAATGCACCTAGGTACCATGCTGTGTAGTTATTATGCATGTTTATTATTACTATTCAAATCAAAACTAAATACTTACTGTTAAGTAACTTATACATAAAAGACATTCCTCATTCTTCAAATAATGAAGTTTGGTTTCAATAAGCAGGTAATTACTGCAAATATGTCAATTTTTGAAGAAAAAAGAGAAAAAAAAACACCAACTATTTTTTAAAATGCCTTCAAAATCTCCAAAACTTTTACCTCCCTTGTTAGATGCATAATTAAGTACCTGGCTGAATTGGGGTTTTTCGATTGCAGAACACAGTTAACCAAACTAGAATCTGGCCAAGACCCCAGGACTGTTTAAATGTGCAAAAAGCGCCTCCAATGCTCACAAAGAGCCAAGACTTCAGCCGTTTTACCTCTTCTCACCCACAAGCGGAACCACCTCGCCCTGCCCCCGCGCACACCGGGGGAAGGCTCCGTTCAGCTCAGCAGCGAGTGAGTGATTCGAAGACAGACAGACAGACAGACGCTCAGAGCGACCGACGGCCCCACCCCCCGCCGAGCACTGACCTGTAAGCGTTGTACTTGTGGATGGCTCGGTTCACGTTCTTCTCGTAGTTGGCCAGTTCTGGGGCGGGGATCGTTGGAAGAGACACATTGAACCAGTCAGTTCCCACACACCCGCGGGCGGAACGTTGGTTTGCCGGGTCCCTTGGCTCGGGAACGCGGCCCCGCGGCAGCGGCCGCCGCCTCAGCCCAGCCCAGCCCAGCCCCCACCACACCCACACACCCACCCCCCCGCCGGGCGGCCCGGCCGCAGACGCTCCAGTTAACCCGAACACCGCCGCCAGAGACGCGCCCTCCCTCCGCCCTCAGCGTCCTGCGCGCGGCGCGCGGTCGGGCCGAGCCCCCGCGCAACCCACCGCTCAGGAAGTCGGTGATCCCATCATTGGGACTCTCCTGCGGCGCCTTCCGCTTGCTCATGGCAGCCCGGCTGCGGAGCGTCCCAGCGGCTCCCGTCCTGACAACTCTCCGGCGGGGGCGGGCGACAGAGGCGAACGCGACTTCCGGTTCGGGGTGTGTGACGTAACAGGGGAACAGGGAGAGACGGGCACGTTCCTGTGATGTCAGACGTCACGTGGTGTGTCCGTGGCCCCCGCTGAAGCTGCCGCGGGGGCCCGGCCGGGCCTGGCGTGACCGGAGGCGGGGGGAGGGGATCGCGGACGGGCCTGTGCGTGTGTTGCGAGGCGCAGTCACCCTCCTGCAGCGAGGGGGGAGGAGCGTTGGGGCACCTGGCGGGGATGGCCCCACTGGAGGGGCCAGGCGCGGGCAGCCCGTTGCTCTGCCCTAGGTACCGACGCGGAGCCGAGCAGCCAAGCAACAAATGTCCCCGCTGCCGACCGAGCCAGGGCCGGCCCTGAGCAGCTTTGTCTGCCGCCGCGGGGTAGCGCGGCTCCTGCGTGCCCCTGGGACCCGGGTGGGGACCGGACCGGTGCGAAGGCCCCGCTGGGGGAGGGGCGGCGGCTGCAGAGGTTTCTATGGCAACAGGAGGGGCATGAGGGCGAGGTAGGACATTCGCCCGGAGCCGAGCGGAGGGGTGGGCCCGTGACTGGAGGGCGTTACAGGGGGCGGGACACCCCCTCCCCCAGTCACTAACCGGAGCGAGAAACATGGGAGCCTCACGTTTGGGTAACAGAGCATGCGCAGACGGAGCCTATCATCGCCTTGGCAATCTGCAGTTACGCCCCGCGCTTTTTACTGGCCCATGCGCGATGTTGGTCTTGCACCCCCCCCCCGTAAATGCGCAGTGCTGGGCTGCGCCTGCGTCGCGCGGTGCGAAAGACGCTACAACGGGAATTCGAGAGGAGGGCCCTACGCATGCGCGGTGACGTAAGGGAGAGCGACGCGCGTGCGTCACTGGGAGCGTTGCGCATGCGCTGTACCTAGGCGTGGCGGCTGGGGGAGAGCGAGACCTTCAGTCTGAGCAAGACTCAGCGCGCGGAGCGAAGATCGCGGCTCGACGGTACGGGAGGGGAGGGGAGTTGGCGGCGCGTGACGCTGAGGCCGGGGGCAGCTGAGCAGGGCCGGGCTGGGGAGCGGAGCGTTGCCCGGGCGGATCGTCCCCGCGCCCTGGGAGCGGGCGTCCCAGTCAGGGGTCAGCTTGGGGGCGGGGCCCGGCCCGGCCCGGGTGGAGGCTGGGGGGGCCCGCTACCAAGCAGCGCATCGTGGCTGTTACGTTGCGGCCTGGGGAGCGTGTCCCCGCGGCTGTGGGGCTTCCGAAGCCGCCTGGAGCGTCTCGGCGAGGAGAGTGGCCAGCCGGGGTCTCCAGCTGCGGCCCGTGTCGCCGCCGCTGGGCCGCGCAGCTGGCCGGGGAGGCGGCCCACGGTGGTAAACAGGTGGAGAGCCACGCTCCAGGCCCCCGGTGGTGCTGTCATGGCAACGGATGTCTTTGGCTGTTAGAGCGGATTCAAACCGAGGTGAACTGTTTCCTTTTTGCGTCTCCACGTCTTGGGGGAGCGGAGGGTCCTGCACATGCCCATGCACAGAGCTCTTCGCCGTGTTTCCATTGGTTTTGTTCCCTGACGGTCTGAAATTGCTTGGGTGTCTCTGGGCTGTGATTTTGATTCGTGCTGCTGCTTGCAGGCTAAAGACAAAGGCTTGCCTCTGATTTAGTTGATGAGCTGGCAGGGAACATGGACGAGGCCACAGTCCAGCATGTGATGCTGCAAGCACCCACCACAATAGATATGCCTGGCTATGACCTCTCTCCCTCTTCCTCCTCCCCTTGAAAGAAAATTATCCCTAGATGCAGATTGCTGGGACTCAGAGAAAACTTTTGTTCATTTTGATCACTGATTCAGGACCAGTGTGTAGAAAACCTTATTGATCCTGAAAGTACTACTAGTTCCTTAAAGGGTGTTTTCTGCCGTTGCAAGATGCACCAGTCATATTAAATACATTTATTTTCACATTCTGCAACATAGTTCTTCCATTTTTTGTCTCTGCTGCTTTCACATTTTATCAGTGCCAAATCTTCCCTTGTCTGCAGCACACATGGCCTTAGAGAAGCTAAAGCCTAATCTATGCTAGAAAGTTTTACTAATGCAGCTGTCAGCAGAACGGAAAAAAAATCACATCACTAATGGACATAACTATGGTAGCAAAAGCCTAGTGTAAATGCAGTTACACCTGCAGAAAAGCCTGAGAGCTTGTCGGTATAGCTTGTTCTGTTTGGGGAACTGGTTGAAACTATACTGGCAAAAGGACTGTTGCTGGTATAAGCTGTGTCTCCATTAGGAGAATTTACCATTATAGCTCCTCCAGTATATCAATACTAGCAAACCCTTTTTACATGTAGACGAAGCAAGCCCAAGTCACTTCACAGCAAGGTGGTTTAATTTAAATGAAAGTAATCCCTGATTTTAATCATGATTTACATTAGCAATCGTGAAACTTTGATGTAAATAATATTAATAGTGTTTTGCATTTGTACTCAGTTTTCTTAAAGTGAGGTTGGTTCTCATTGGTTGATGACCATTGAAACATTAATTTGCAACTAAATATATCCCTTTCACTAAATTTAGTGTTTCTTTTTGACAACCAGGATGATCCACTGTCTATGTGCATTTACTGAAGCAATTATATGGCTTAACTTACATTTATTCATATTCTTAAATATTTGATTGTGTTAGAAAATGGTAAATGATAAGTTTATCTTTTTCTGTGTGATTTTTTTTTTTTAACTTGTGATTTGTACCACTCTCTATTTGGATAGAAATTTAAATTAAAGCTGGAAAAACAGCATTTTAAAATTGTTAAAACTAAATAAAACTACTTGTGCTGGATATGTAAGGAAAAAAGTGTATCAAAATGTTTCACATTTAAAACTGACTTTTTTAAATGAAGTATCTGTAGTTAGTGAATTAAACTGATTGTTTCTGCTCACTGTGTGCTTCAAGGTGTTAGGACTGGTAGATCTCATCCTCTCAACTAGTTTTTATTCATTGATTGCTGAAGGTTCCTGTTTAACTCCCAATTGGTTTCTTAAATTTGAACTAGTTGAATAAATTGAAATGAAGAAAATACTCTCTGCACCTATGGAAGAGGCTACTGCTGTCAAAAGCTCATTTAGCACTTTAACAAACTCTGGTTCCAGCTGCTTAGCAAGTGGGTTCCACCAGTTTAGTGGTTTGACTTTATTTAAATCTTGACACTTATTTTTTATTCAATTTAAATGCTTTCAATAAATTATAGTAAATCTAGGCCTTAAAGTAAAATGTCACAATTTCAAATTGATTTTCTGTGACTATGCTTTAGGTACAGTGGGATCTCTCACTGACTACATGGTAGACACCCTATTCTGTTCTCCAATTCACATTCACTTTTCCATTTGGTGATAGAAAGTGTTATTGGAAAATTAGTGGGGGAAAGAGTGATGATGGTGCAGTCCTCTTCCAGCAACCTTGGGCTTGTCCGCATTTGAATTTTCAATCATGTTCTCTGATGTATTAATCAGTTGTCAGTTACTGTGTTCAAACATGACTGAAAGTTAGTCTAGTCAAACCACATTACAGCAATCAGGTGGTAGTGACTCTGTCCCCTTCTCAGCAATCAGTAAATGAGGGAGAAAGATGCTGGATATCCCCCAAGAAGCCAGTGGGGGAGGGGAAGAGTGAATTACCTAGTGAGGGTAGTGGAAGACATAGCAGTTTAATTTACTGCTTCCCACCAGGATGCTGCTTGTTCATCTGATGCGGGCTTGTGCAGAGCACCATTTTTGCATTGGGCTTTTCCTAGTATATGTGCCTAATACATTTTTTTAGCCTCAGAAACAATTACTGCATAAGCAGTGTCTGCTTTTAAATTTCCTAGTATTGTCTTTGTTCTCTTTATTAAGTAACAGCAGCTTTTTTTAAATAGTGGAATAATTTGCTCCTCTACAATTATTTTTTGTAAAAATCAGGTGTTATAATACAAATGCAGCCTGCTCCACAACTATGTTGCAGATGCTGCTGTAATAGTATAAGTGAACCTTATCTTTCATCTTTAATGATGCATCAATTTTTTTTCCCTCCCCATATTTGACAGGTATAAAGGCCTTTTATAAGTTCACATTTGAGACGTACAAAATTTATGACCTAATCTTCATATAAGGAATCTGCAGTCATGTCCAGCTGTTCTGTACCTGCTAGACCCACAGGTATATGTGTGTATGTGAATATACAGATATATATATAGCAGAAGGCCAGCTATTAAAAATCAACTAAACCTAAAGATGTTTGTTAGTGTATGTAAATTGTCTAAAATCTATTTAACGGGCTAAATTATCCATACACAAGGTTGAGTAGTGAATTAATTCAGATACTTTGTTGATATCTTGGCATATAGCCAGGATATACGATAGAGAGCTTTGTGAAGCAGTTCTGCATTTGATTAGTTGTGTCTTTTTGTGAGTGAAGTCAGAACCTGCTTGCTGCAAGAATAGATTTCTTGTCACACAAAGGTCAGAAGAACACAAGTTAGGTCTTCAGCAAAAGTGAGGAAAGTGAAACCCAACAGTAATAAGTAAGTTGGTAAACAGTAGCATTGCTGTGTATTTCAAAGGGAAGGTAACTGGAGTGCATATTAGAAGGGAAGTGATGATTTTGCATTATTATCTTGGATAAGAGATGTTTTCAATGTAATGTAATTTATCAAGTGGAGGATTGGAGGTATTTCCAAGGGCAGCTGCTCAAGGGAAGAATTGCTAGAAATGAGCCATTCTTAGATGGGATTAAGAGGCAGAGTCCTATCGTTAATTAAATTCAGCTGTTGGTTAGTTTGTCCTCTCTGGAACAGAAGCTACCCCAGTAGCATGATGGATGTTTAAGATTTGCCATTATAAATCTATATTTCTTGGGTACATAACTAGACAAGAAGCTACCTATGTTTCTTTAATGTGAAGCAACTAGCAGATTATTTAAAATGGTATTTTTATAATAATAATAGTTACATTGTGTCACCAAACAAAAGGATTGAAATATTCAAAATTAAAACTGATACTCCATTTGTAATTTTCAATTTCTGGGGGTTTTTTTGTCTCAATTTTCAGTTTTGTTTAAAGAGTTATTTATATACGACCATGGTTTTGATTTTTCTTTTGCATTATCAGATTTTGCATTATCAGAGGGAGACTCAGCAAGGTCACCCCCACATTCTGTGTACAGATGTCCCTTTTTGTATTTTCCCAAAGCTCTGGAAAACTACCTGAGGGAAAGAACCAAATCAGGAAAATAAACATTGCGTACAGTTGTAAATTGGCTTTGATTAATATTGGATTCCATGAGCTTTTATGGTGGTGGTTACTCATCACCATGTGGTATGTCACCTAGAATCCTTGTCAGAATAGTTCCTGTTAAGAAAGCAGCATTCAATTGTTGGAACAAAATTGGAGTCAATAAATTGTTGGGTTCTTTCTCTGAGAGAATATTAGCAGATTCTGGGGCAAGTACATTGCTACAATTTAATTCCACTACCGGGGTACAGTGATTCTGAATTATAGATTGGTTTACATTAATTTTCTGATCTGATAAAAATACCTTTTGTTCTTTTGACAAAAAAGCCTGGAAGTAAGGAAGATCTCTCTGAACGCTTAAAAAAACCCTCTGCTTAGTCAGAATTTCACCTTTGTATTGTAAAATCTGGGTCTTTCCTCTTCTAATCATTTCAGACCCAATGGCTGTCCCACCATCCTACTGTGACCTGGGGAAATCTGCCAGGGATGTATTCAACAAGGGATATGGTGAGTAGTGTGATCATGTGTTGAGGCTCATAAACTTTCATTTTTAGATGCTTTAACAAAAGTAATAACATTTTTACATATGTATTTACATAAATAATATTTTGGGTGGTAATGTGACCAAATAAGTACCAAATACATATAAAACAAACTAGAAAGGAAACTGTTTTGAGTCTTACATTTTGTGGCATCTTTCTGGGTAATTTGAATAGTGAGAGAAGTTCTGGTGTCTTCAGCCTTTGATAAAGAATGCTGTGCTACCCATCCTCTGATGATGTACAGGGACGGGTGTAATAAATAGGTCCAACCCGTCCACGTCAGTTGCCATAGCAGACCATTGGGCAACAGATAGTCCCCTTTGGTAGAATGGTCCTATGTTGTTGGAGACAAGACAATATATGATGATAGATGTAGTAGAAATAATTTAGGGCAATTTAAACGGGAAAATATTTTATTTTTAAAGAAAACCAGAAAGTCTCTCAGGTGAGAAACTCACTGCTTGAACTGTTGTATTGTTTGCACTTCTTGATAATTTACTTAAATGGCTTAATGTAGCGTTTACATTGTGGCATAAAACATACATAGCTGATAGAGAAGTGGCTTTTTCTCTATCTATATTTATTTATTTTCCTGGATCTTTTCCTAGTTGATGATGATATCTCCCTCTGCTGTTAGAATTTTTAAAGAAAAATGCTGATATCAATCTCTGTATGCGGGGCCGTGGTAGAAGTGTCTGTCTTCCAATTAGCAGTTGATGACCTATAGTTTGATTTTTGGGAATTTTAGATTTATATATGTCATAAATTCATCTGAAAAATAATCTGCTTTTAGAGATACAAAAAATACAGCCCATCTCGTGTGGATATCTGTCTTTATTTTCATTGTCCGTGACTGATTTAAATTGTTCAGTTATGGAAATCCTGAAATTGACATTACAGTGACATGTCATGAATTCTGAAATCATCTATTTTGTGAAATGTTGTTATTAAACACTGTATAATTGGGTCCATTTCTCAGATGTTCTAAAACAAAGTTAATTCACTGTAAAGTCAAAAACTCACCCTGTTTACTCAGATTGGTCTTTGTTAACAGACGAAATTATATTATGACAAAGTTCAGCTCAAACATCCTTTCTAGTCTTGGCCACTTCTAGATTTTCAACCTAAAGAGAGAGCAAATGTTGTTCTTAGATGTGTAAACAAAGGAATATTAAGCAGGCGTAAGGAGGTGGAATTATCCATGAACATGGCATTGGTGAGAAAATGATAAAAAAGATGTTGACAAATTGAACAGGTTTCAGAAAAGAAATTATTTGAAGGCTTTAAGACCTGCCTTGCAACGAGAGACTTAGATGGGTCAATTTATTGAGCTTCTACAAGAGAAAATTAAAAGATAATTCGATCCCAGTGTACAAGTATCTAAAAGGTGAAAAAATACTTGATAATAGAGGGCTCTTCAGTCTAGCAGATAAAGGTACAATGAGATTAGAAATAAGGCACAAATATCTAACTAAGTATTGCACTTTGGAACAGTTTATCAAGGGATGTGGCAGATTCTCTCACTTTAAGTCTCAAGTCAAGATTGGATGTTTTACTAAAAATATGTTGTAGCTCAACTATACGGTACATACCTGAGGCAGGGATTACTAGATGAAATTCTCTGGCCTGTATTATGCAGGAATTTAGACAGATGATCATAATGTTCTCTTCTGGTCTTCATATGTATTAATCTAATTCAGGACTGCTCTGGCTACTCCCTAGTTGTATCCTAAAAAAGACATTTCAGCCTCTCTTACATCCAGATGGGTAATGAGCCACCTACCTTGGTGAGTCATCGGAAATCACTTCATCTTTTCCCAGAAGATCAGCATTTACTAACATGGTGGGCTTCTTTGAGCAAACACTCCCAGCCTGTTCTTCTTCGGGTGCTTGTTCATGTTGATTCCATTCTAGATGTGTGCACGTCTCCATGCATGGTTACTGGATTTCTTTTTCCTTAGCAGTATCCGGAGGGTTGGCTCTGGATCCCCACGCACGTGCCACAGTACATGAGATGTTGCTGACCCTGGCCGCAGTATATGAGGTGCAACGGCCCTGTGTCCCCTCAGTTCCTTTTTTCTGCCACTGATGCTTGCTGGAACTGCTTTGCTTGCTACTGCAAGTGCTACAGTTTCCCTTACATAGTTAATTAGCTAGTTTAGTGTCTGTAATTGTTTAAGTAATGCAGGGCATGCATTCTGAAGAACTGGTTCCCTCGAACGCCCTGGTGTTGAATGCTTCGGACTTGGGACGGAGGAACCATATCAGCTCCAATCACAGTACCAAGGGATCTGGGCATGAGATCGCAAACTGTACGTAAACATCAGGGAGCTCCGAGCAATCTGCCTGGCATTCGGGGTGTTCCTTCCCTTTATTACAGGTGAGGTAGTTCAGGTTCTGACGGACAATGCTGCCGCGATGTATATCAACAGGCAGGGCAGGACTCACCCTCCATCCCTATGCCAGGAGGCAGTGTGTCTGTGGAACCTTGCAGCGTGACACAATATTAACCTCATGGCCTCCCACCTGTTAGACCTCAGAATGCCACAGCAGACCTCCTCAACAGGTTCTTCTTACTTCGCCCCATGTTGTCCCTCCACTCAGGGGTGGCCTGTATGATCTTCTAAAGGTAGGGTTCTCCCCAAGTGGATCTTGTTGAATCCAAGCTGAACACAAAGTATTGTTAGTTCTGCTCGATAGGCAGGCTCAACAAAGAGTCGCTGTCTGACTCCTTCTCCTCCCATGCTTGGGAGCTCTCATGTATGCCTTCCCAGCCATACTGCTGATACAGAGTCCTGTTAAAGAGGGACACAGCAGATATTATCCTGTTAGCATATTATCCTGATGGCACCCACGTGGCCCCGCTAGCACTGGTTCAGCACACTGCTGGAACTGTCAGCTGTGCCCCCTTCTGTCCCCACACCACCTCCTGAGTTGCCCGATGGCATGATCTCCTCTCCCAGAACCAGGGTCGGCTCCTGCACCCAGATCTGGAGTCCCTACATCTGATGACGTGGAGCCTGAGTGGTTGAACCATGAAGAACAGGAAAATTTGTCCCAGGTTCTGCAAATCCTGATGGGCAGCACAAAACCCTCCACTAGGGCATTGCATCTTGCCAAGTGGAAAAAGCTCACTTGCTGGGCAGTGTTCCAGGGAATTGCATCCCAATGGACGTCAACTGAGGCTATTCTAGATTATCTGCTGCACCTTAAATTTCAAGGTCTAACTATCTCTCCATTAAAGGTTCACCTGTCGGCCATCTCCACATTTCATCCTCTGATACTAGGGAGATCAGTTTTTTCCCCACAGTATGATGCTTAGGTTCCTGAAGGGTGTAGAAAGGTTTTATCCTCAAGTTCGAGACCTGCTTACTCACCTGGGATCTAAACCTTGTTCTATCCAGGCTCCTAGGACTCACCCTTTGAGCCCTTGACTACCTGTCCCTCATTGTTGCTCTCCTGGAAGGTGTCCTTCCTAGTAGCAATTACCTCAGTGAGAAGGGAATCTGAGATTAGAACACTTACCTCAGGGCCACCATACACGATCCTCTATAAGGACAAGGTGCAGTTGCAGCCTCACCCTGCCTTCTTACCCAAGGTAGTGTCTCAATTTCTTAACAACCAAGACACATTTCTCCCACTGTCTTTTTTCCAAAACTGCATGGCTCGAAAGAGGAACTAAGGTGGCACATGCTTGATGTTAGGTGCGCCTTAGCGTTCTACTTTGAACAGATGAAATCCTTCCGTAAGACCACACAACTTTTCACTGGATAGAGTGAAAGGATTACCTATCTCCCAGCCAATTTCCTCTTTCTGCATCAAATTTTGTTACAAGCAGGCAAATGTTCCTCTGCTGGGAATCGTCACAGCCCATCCCACCAGAGTGCAGGCTTCTTCAGCGGCTTTTCTAGCACAGGCACCCATACAAGACGTCTGTAAAGCCTCCACCTGGTCATCAGTTCACACCTTTATGTCCCATTACATCATCATTCAACAGGCACGGGACAACACCAGCTTCAGCAGAGCAGTTCTGCTCACAGCTCACCTGTGAATTCTGGGCCCACCTCCAAAGTACTGTTTGTGAGTCACCTAGAATGGAATCGATATGAGCAAGCACTCAAAGAAAAGATGGTCACTTACCTTGTAAGTGTTGTTCTTTGAGATGTGTTGCTCATACCCACTCCTTGACCCACCCCCCATTCCCGCTGTTGGAGTTGATGGCAAGAAGAAGGTGAGGGGATGCAGCGCCGGTGGTGTCTCATATACCATGACATGTGGTAGGTGCCAGAGCCGATCCTACAGATACTGCTAAAGGAAAAATATTCTGGTAACCATGCACACAGGCATGCACACACCTAGAACGGAATGGACATGAGTAACACATCTCGAAGAACAACAGTTACAAGGTAAGTAACCATCTTTTTCACACTGGAATAAGTGCTTATCACATTCTTGTACATAGCATATAAAAGAAATTTGTGAACTTTGCTGTTTCAGGATTTGGAATGGTCAAGTTAGAGTTGAAGACCAAGTCTTCCAGTGGAGTGGTGAGTACTGAAGACTTTCAGTAGCACCTGTGTAGCAAATATGAGGGGAAACCCCTTTTAATAACGAGTAACTCACTACCACTTCTGTTTCACCTCTAATTTTAATGCCTGGAGGTGAGTGGTGTGCTACTAAAGTGATGTAAAGTATTGGTGTCCAGTATATTCTCTGTGATCTATATAAACTTTTACATAGCGTACTGTCATTGTGTTAGGATTTACATGGGTACATTTGTTCACTCTTCCATCTTCAGTGCCTTCATCCTGATCTTCAAAATGGGTTTCCACTGTCACGCTTCCAGTCATGTGTGTTCTCTTTCTATAGCTAAATTTGTTTCTGGCTCACATCCCTGCTTATGGATGCAAGCCAGATCATCCACCATTGTTAGTTAATGCCGGATTGTGAATCCAGACTATTGTTTATTCAGAGGACTCAGGACACCAAAAACCTTTAGCTAAATGAGGTTTTGGATGAACTTGAGAGGCAGCTGGCTGGTTTTGCAAAAGCTATGCTCCCACGTTCCCACCAGCAAAATATTGCAAAGACGTCTCTGGCTGGATTTAAAGAGAATATTTGAATCTAACTATCATATTCAATCATTACTCACATGGGGAACATATAATTGAACTTCATTTAACTAGAGTTTTACTGCACTTGAGCTTGCATTTCTAGTTCTGTTCAAAATGGGTTGAATCCTGCTCCTTTATGCTTATGTTGCTACAGTTAATAATAAGTATATATAAGTATAATAAGTATAGCATTTCTGTAGCATCTATTACATGAGGCTTTTACATCATTTTATATGCATTACTGAGTTAAACCTCACAGCATCTCTGAAAACTACAAAATATTATAATCCCCATTTTACAGAAGGAGAAACTGATTTTAAGTGACTTACTTTGCCATGGTCTCACAGAAAGCCAGGAAGAGCAAGGAAAAGAATCCATATTTTTTGCCTTTACTGTCGAGAATATCTTCCTCACTATGCACTTATTCTTGTACCATCTTTTGCACTCTTGTGCATGCCTGTCTACACTGCCATTTATGGATGCTTCACTCATATTAATTTTCAGCCTCTTCCCTGCCCATATTTGCTTCAGCTTTCCCTTCTGGTTGTGCATGCACACGTCACACATGCACAAACAGCTTAATGCATTTTTATAGCATCAGGTAGCTTGTAATTTAGAAGTTTAGCTTGTAATTTAATAGTTTGTCTGAGGCTGTTGTGCTAAATAATCGTCAAAATGTATTCAGAGAACATCAAGATCTGATGGAGTTTGCCTACTGATCAAAATCCTCACTTTCTCAAATATTTTCTCCCTTTTCCATGCAACTTTGGTTTCGGCTATTTATTCAGCTGGTAAGAATAGTGATTGTTCTTGTTTGTTTTCCTGTTGTCACTTTCTAATAAGGTTTCCTACTTTTACGTACTTTGCTCTGAACACACATTGACATTCCTGATCTATTTAGAAGTCTAAGCAAAAATGGTAATTGACATGAAGCATTTCTGTGTGAATAACTTGCACTCTGCTGTAATCCAGTTGTATAACACAGGTATTTAAAATCTCTGTCAAAGAACCATAGGAACCCAACAAAAATAACAGGGAAGGCATATAGAAATGATGTGGTATCAATAAAATTTTGTTTCTTCAGAATCATGATTTAGCATTTCTAATATCAGTATTTTTCATTAACAATGAAAAAACAGCAGGTTTGTGTGGGATGGAGGTGAGTTTGGGTCCAAAATGAGGGATGTACCACATAATTGGGTACAAATGGAAGCTACATTCTGTCTTGATATAAGTACAAGTCATTTTACCCTCTGTTAAAAGTTCTTTTTAAATTAGAGAAGTAGAACTATACAGCTTTCATTCCCTCACAGACGTTTGTTTCAGTTGTTGGTGCTTCAAACAGCTCAGCCGGTTCAATGTACTACTAAATGTCTGTTTTTCTAAGATGTCTGCCACAGTGAGCTGAAAGGTCAGATAAGAAGCTGAACGTGAGGACTGACTCAGACTAGTGTATGAAATTAAGCCAGTCTGGCATTCTGATGCAGAGGATTTCAGAAATGCTCCTACGGGACATGATCCAATCAGAACTCTGCTTTTGACAGTCTGGAGATGAATGGTAACAAATGTTGACTCTGTGCTGTCCTCTCATAAAGAGATCCAGTTCTAACTGCTAGGAAAATCCTTCCCATTTGATCATATGACCACAGGATTCTTTCCTCTCACCATGTTTAGTGAAAAGGGCATTACAGATCTTTCTTGTTCTTGATCTGAGAAGTCTATTCAGCCTTTTAGATTGACGATCAATCAAGAGAAATCAAATTAGATTTTTTTAAAAGTCATTTATAGAATGGTCTCTTTAAACATAAATTCACAGAAGTGACAAATCAAGGAGATGTGTGCATTTCCATTTGGAGCCTGAAGACTGTGTTTAAAGGCTAATAAACAACAGAAGTCAGCTTCCTGATCTCAATCCTATATTTTCCTTTGCTGTCTGGGTGGATATATTTTGAAACAACTGTATGCTGTTGTAGCATGACATAATCAGAAAGTAAATGTCATCTTGCATATTGTGATTGAAATGTGTTTCTGGCAATACGTCTCTGGCACTTTAAAACTGTTCCAAGTATGAGTTTCCTGAGACTATAGTTTATTGCATTGGCCTGGAAGTGTGGAAATTGCATTTGTGCCATCCAAGAATACAAGTTCCCACAGGCTTGGAACAAGCCTAATCTTTACAATTAGGGTTTCAATGATAGCATGTATTGTCACTGAAGATTGTAATCTAGTAGGCATTTTGCTTCTAAAAATATATATTTCAAAAGAAAGATGATTTAGGAATTTAATTGCAAAATTGTTAATTATCTTCCTTGAAATAAAATATTTCAAAGGTGAAAACTGAAATATCTTGTCAGACACTTCTCATAACTTCTCTGATGTGTCTTATAACTGTAGTCAAAATGTACCATATAGTTTAAAATTTTAATGTATTGCTCATGTGTTCACCAAGCATTTACTGGGTTAGTTACAAGAGGATTAGATGAAAGTAGATTTGGACAGTTGACAAGGAGAGGTGTAAAGTTTTGATGATAGGAAACCCTACTGTATGGGGAACTTGCCAGCATCTGCCTGGTTGTAGGCAGCATAGGAAGATGTGGGTTTTGGGCTTTGTTTTATAAAACAATCTGTGAGGTAGGGAAAAGGAACAGATTGAGACTGCCATACCAGCTGTTGAACAAAGAATGGACCTCCAAAAGGAGGGTAAAGACTGGAGAACATGAGGAGGTCAGAATTGGAAGAGCAGAGGAAGCCAATAGAGCATAAGGAGTGAAGAGATCAGAGAAACAGAAGGGATAGTCTTGGCATTGCAATGCCTTGAGGGTGAGACGTGTGATTTTGCTAGGAGAGAAGGGACCTGTAGAGCCTTTTCAGAGTTTTCGCAATGTGATTATGTTCGCAATGTGATTATGTGTAAAGGTTAGAAGGTGGATACAGTGTTCCACATAGATGGGAGTCTGGGTGCAGGTGTTCTTGGGAAGCTATAGAGGGAAAGGTTGCAGTAATCCAGGTGTGAAAAGGTGAATGGATGTGAATTCCAGTAAGCATACGTTGAAGTAGTGGCATGTGTGAAATAGGAAGGCCTGGCTAATGGACAGACTTGTAATAAATTCACAAGGAAAGGAGATGATGGGAGATAAATGAGGTAAAGACTCAGATGAGTGTACCTCTCTTGAGGAAGAGGAAGTTTCCCTCTGCGAAGATAAGTTTAAAAAAGCTAAAACTGAATCAAGTATTGATGTGACATTTGAAAAGAGAAGTTAGCAAAGGATCTGAAAGAGAGAGGAATGTCAATGGGGATAAAAGGGATACACAGTTACATTGTGATAGACGAAGAGTCCAAGAATAGAGATTTAGAGAGTTCTGTGAAGGAATGGTCTAACATCTGAAGGGCAGTTGATATCAGAAACAACAAGTAGAAAAATAAACAAGCTAGGAAAAAGGGGGCACCCTTGAGTCATCAGCATAGTGTCTGAAGTAACGTGTTCCTAGGGTGACACAGATGATCAGTAGTATAAAGTGCTATATGGGGTCAAGGAGGATAACTAATGTAAGGGAGCCACTGTCTGCAAGGCAAAGAAAATCACTGAAAATGCTAAGGACCCTTTCAGTGCTATGAAGCATGGAAAGGATGAAGGATGTTGCAGGCAGTGAGGTGGTTGGAGAGATGGACTGCTAAGAGAGTAAGCTGGATATGGCGTGTTTTTTGAGGTCAAAGATGGATTTCTAGAAGAGTCTTGACAGCTGCTACTTGGTCTAATACGGTTGTTTGGGCTAAATTTGTTTGGGTTTAGTGTGTGGGTGCTAGTGATGGTGGCCTGTGATATAAGAACGGCCATGCTGGGACCAATGGTCCATCTAGCCCAGTATCCTGTTTTCTGACAGTGGCCAGTGTCAGGTGCTTCAGAGGGAATAAACATAACAGGTAATCATCAAGTGATCCATTCCCAGCCTCTGGCAAACAGTAATCCCTGCCTATCCTGGCTAATAGCCAGTGATGGATTTATCCTCCATGAACTTATCTAGTTCTCTTTTGAACCCTGTTACAGTCTTGGCCTTCATAACATCCACTGGCAAGAAGTTCCACAGGTTGACTGTGCCTTGTAAACAGGAATTGAGATTAGATGAATTGGTGGTCCCTTCTGCCCCTAAAACTGTGTGGTCGGAATAGGGAGCTAGGGAGAGAGAGGCTGTTGGAAAGATATCAGACACTAATGGGTTCAGGAATTTTGTGTCCAAAGTGGATGGATTGATTAAGTAAGGTGTAGATGACTGCGATATCAGATATGTGAGGACTGAATCCATGTAACGAGAGAGAGTGTGGAGCTAGCTGATGGATATCACAGACTACTGCAGATTTAGAATGGAAGAATATGGCAGACTTTGTAGGTGATCAGGAAAAAGAAGAGGAGGAAGACAGGATGGTGAAGTGAGTTTATGTAACTGAAGAGTGACCAAGGATTTCGATGTCTCTAGAGAATACAGATTGATAAATGATGATGTTTTTCCAGACCAAAAAGAAATTATGTTCGATGGTAAGAAGTAGAATAAAGAGGTTTGGAAAAAGGGCATACAAACGGCCATGCTGGGTCAGACCCATGATCCATCTACCCAGTATCCTGTCTTCTGACAGTGGCCAATGCCAGATGCTTCAAAGGGAATGAACAGAACAGGGCAATTATCGAGTGATCCACCTCTGTTGTCCAGCAGTCAGAGGCTTAAGGAACCCACAACTTGGTGTGCGTCCCTGATCATATTGGCTAATAGCCATTGGTGGACCTATCCTCCAGGAACTATTCTAATTCATTTTTTAACCCAGTTATACTTTTGGCCTTCACAGCATGACCCTGGCAGTGGGTTCCACAGGTTAACTGTGTGTTGTGTAAAATTGCGTTTCCTTTTGTTTGTTTTAAACCTGCTGCCTATTAATTTCATTGGGTAAATCCTGGCTTAGCAGTTATGTGAAGGGATTAATAACACTTCTTTATTCATTTTCTGCATACTGTTCATGATTTTATAGATCATTGCCATATCCCTTGTTAGTCATCTTTTTCCCAAACTGGACAGTCCCGGTCTTCTTAATCTCTCTTCATATGGAAACTGTTCCATACCTCTTTTGTTGCCCTCCTCTGCTTTTTGCAATTCTAATGTATCTTTTTTGAGATGGGATGACTAGAACTGCATGCAATATTCAAGGAATGGGCGTATCATGGATTTATATAGTGGCATTATAATATTTACTGTCATATTATCTATCCCCTTTCTAATTGGGGATTCTTAGTTTTTTTGATTGCCTCTGTACATTAAGCAGATGTTTTCAGAGAAGTATCCAAAATGACTCCAAGATCTTTCTTGAGTGATAACAGCTAATTTAGACCCCATCATTTTGCATGTATAGTTGGGATTATGTTTCCAATGTGCATTACTTTGCACTTATCAACATCGAATTTCATCTGCATTTTGTTGCCCAGTCACCCAGTTTTGTGAGATTCCTTTGTAACTTTTCACAATCAGCTTTGGCCTTAACTATCTTGAGTGATTTTTGTACTGTCTGTAAATCTTGTCACCTCACTGTCTACCCCTTTTTCCAGGTCATTTATGCATATGTTGAACAACACTGGTCCCAGGACACATCCTAGAGGGAACCTTTTATTTACCTCTCTCCATTATAAAAACCGACCATTTATACCTACCCTTTGTTTCCTGTCTTTTAACTAGTTCCTGATCCATGAGAGGACCTTCCCTCTTACCCCATGACTGCTTACTTTGACAAGGTCCCTCACCAAAGGCTCTTAAGCAAAGGTTTCTTGAAAGTCCAAGGAAGCTATATCCACTGAATCACCCTTGTCCACATGTTTGTTGATCCTCTCAAAGAAGTCTGATAGATTGGTGAGGCATGATTTCCCTTTGCAAAAGCCATGTTGACTCTTCAACAAATTGTGTTCATCTGTGTGTCTGATAATTCTGTTCTTTACTATAGCTTCAACCTATTTGCCTGATAGTGAAGTTAGACTTACCCACCTGTAATTGCCAGGATCGCTACTGGAGCCCTCTTTAAAAATCAGCATTACATTAGCTATTGTCCACTCATCTGGCTCCAGGTATTATAAGAAAAATCATGAGGGTGTTAAATGTTTAAATCAATAGTTTAAAGCAGCAACCAGAGAGGTGCATTTAATGCTACTGTATAAATCTCTCATACACCCACACCTTAAATGCTGCATGATGTTCTGGTTGCCCAATCTCAAAAAAAGGTATAGTAGAATTGGAAAGAGTTCGAAGAACAATACAAATGATTAGGGATATGGAACAGCTTCCATATGAAAAAAGATTTAAATGACTGGAACTATTCAGTTTAGAAAAGAGACAGCTAAGGTGGGGATAAGATAGAGATGATTAAAATCAAGAATGATATGGAGAAAGTGAATAGGGAGGGGAAATGTTATTTATCCCTTCACATAACAGAAGAAGCAAGGGTCATCTCTTGAAATTAATAGGCAGCAGGATTAAAACAAAACGAAGTACTTCTTGACACAATGCACAGTCAACCTGTGGAATTTGTTGCCAGGGGATGTTGTGAAGGCCAAAAATATAACTGGGTTCAGTAAAATTCAGCTAAGTTCATGGAGAATAGGAACAAATGTTTAGCCAAAATGGTCAGGGACGCAACCCCATGCTCCATGTCTCCCTAAACGTCTGACCACCAGATGCTGGGACTGGATGACAGGATTGATCACTTGATATTTGCTGTGTTCTGTTCATTCCCTCTGTAGCATCTGGCACTGGGCCATTTTGGAAGACATGATATTGGATTGGATGGACCCAATATGCCCATTCTTACCAAACTTTTTAGGAGGGTGCAGCATGCCTTCCCACTCAATTGTGAGGTTGCAGTACCGTTAAATTTGGCCTGGCCACCCTTAGTTATAACAGAGGGGTGGCTGGGCCAAATTTGAGTGAGTGGTATTGTGACATGGCACATGGGGGTTCAGTGCCCACTCTTTGATGCTGAAATAGATAGACGTTTCACTGCCTTGAAAAGCTTTGTGGATATTAAGGTATGTGCTTTTAAAAGGTTTCCTAGTCTATGCACATTTAGACAGCAGGGTTAATGGACTGATTTATTTAAAATAGAATATTCTTTAGTGGAATAAATGTATTAATGTTCCCGGTTCTATCTAGATTACACTGGAATGTCACATTTTGCAAGGGGAGTGCTCCAAATTTTAAAAAAACCAAAAGCTGGGGGGCATGATTCAGAGGGTTCAAAGGGATGGGGCTCATCAAGTAGAAATTAAATTTAGTTAAGTAACATGTTAATTCTAGTCTGATGTTTTTGCCAGGAATTTACCACCACTGGTTCATCCAACACAGACACAGGCAAGGCCTCAGGCAGCCTAGAGACCAAATATAAGATCAAAGACTATGGACTTACATTCACCCAGAAATGGAACACAGACAACACCCTGGGGACAGAAGTATCCATGGAGGATAAGGTAAGAGAACCTGGAAGTTACAAAAGCGATTTGGCAAGTCAGGTAAAAATACTGTGTTGAGAAGAAACCAACAGAAGTGTGGTAAATAAAGGATTATAAAATAACCAATTAATTTATAGGAGAGGTGTGGTAAATTAGGATTAACTAAAATATAGTGTAGAAGGGAATACTTCAAATCATTCTTTTTGTACAGCATGTGGGAGTTTTCATATAACTTTGTGTGTGTGAATTTGTTGATGTTAAAGGTGGATGTGTAGTGCAGATAGGCAGGGCATACAAATGTCCTCACGTGATACTGTAGTACATCATAATCCAGATTTGCAGCACAACTGCTATTGCAGACAGTGGCATTCTGAGTATTGGTATTGAATTTTAACAAACCTTGAGATTATTTTCTGATGTATAAATATATCCATTAAGGACTAGAGCAGTCCTTGATTTTCATTTATGACCTGAGCCAGGTTTAAATCTAATCTTTCAGAGATGAAGCAACTGTCCCATTGACTTTGTGCTGAAACTTGCTCCTATAGATGTACCAATTTGCATTACAAAACACACAGCAGCAGTTGGAGGAGGCACTTTTATTGTAAGGTGTGCAAAGATGCACAGCTGGTTAAGTGCCTGTTCTCTGCCTCAAATGGCTATGATGCATTTATGAAATATTCCTCTTTCTCTTGTTAAAGTAAAGAGGATTACTTTGTCATGGACATACGATATTTAATATGCCAGATGTGCAGTATGGCCAAGTTAAGCACCCTTACTTTTGGAATTGCCAGGCTTTCAAGTGTTCCATCTTGCAACATTAAGATTGCATGATGCTGGTGATTTTGCATTAAATATATGAGACAAACTAACAATATGTGCAGCAATACAATATTATATGTATATGTGGGGGGAAGGTATTTAAATGTTGTCAAACCAGCTATACAAAATATTTAAATAGTTCTTTTACTAAACAAGATTGTGAATGCCAATATTTCTGTATGCAGGGCAATAACTCCTGAAAACCACATCCAGTGAATTCGGAAATTTCAGGGAATGTTGTACTGATTTTTTTGGTAAAAATCGAAAAACACGTAAGACTGCTAAAGTCTAACCCATAGTACACCCATTTGGTGCTAAAGGCAGAAGAAACTCCCTGGCACCCTCTCTTGCAGCCCACACACACTAAAGGGTTGCCCATTTTATTGCTTACGTAGGTCTTGCTATGTATATTTGTCTACTTTTTTAAAGTGCAATAGAGGCTCTGTTTTTCCTGCCATCCCCCTTGAAGTACCTTAATTCCTACCAGATTGGGAAGGAATAGGTTGACAACTGGTGCTTGATTGGAGGAAGCATGAATGACACCTTGTCTTTCTTCTCCCTCTGACTGTCCCTGCCGGCTGAAATCTGTTTGTCCCACGGCTCCATTAGGAAGAGCAGTTATTTCTGTCATTGAGTGTCACCATGCTTAACTCTATTGGGAGGATGAGCAGGGGTATTGTTATGTTGCAGACTGTTAATGGGTGCCATCAAGAGATGACAGCAACTTTATTCCCCATTTTCCTGCAACTCATTGTTCAAATTATCCCTCAAAATAAGAAATTTCTGGCCAGTGATGCCTCAAAGGTTCCCTCAAATTTCGGAATTGATCGGATGGGACGTTGAAAGACATACATCAAAATGTCATCCAGTTGACTGTAAAGCCTTGCATGCTCTAATTACATATTTATAAGGTGCCTGCCCTTACGGTATCTGGGAATGTGGAAAACTAGCAAAGGTACTTGATTTATTCACTCAAAATAAATAAGCTTCAATATGGAGTTGTCTCTGCAAGTTACTTACTTTTTGTACAAAAGATTGTGATAGACCTTTATATTCTATGACTAATCTTCTCTTCAGACGAGAAGTAGAGATGGGAATTATAATAAGGTAAGAGAACATAAAGCCAATCAACTGCTTCAATAGAAAGATAATCTGACCTCTTCGTTTTCTTCTTTACAGTTAGCTGAGGGATTGAAGCTGACTCTTGACACCATATTTGTACCAAACACAGGGTAAATAACCTCCCTTCAATTTTGTCTAGAGATTCCCAGAATTGTATTAAACAAATTTGTTAAATTTTCCAATTGAGAAGTTAATGGTCTTCAGTGGCAGTGATAAATGAGCATAATTGTATTCCAGTATCCAAACAGTAGGCATAGTTGTATTCCACTATCAGAACTTGGATGAAAATTAAGAAATTTTGATTCTTCAGATTTTGGTAGAATATTTGTAAGGACACAACTATCATCAAGTTTATAAGAAAGTATTTAATAAGAGATTCCTCTCTAAAAGATGTTGTTTTCCCTCCATCTACCAATGTGTAAGAAATAAAAATACTCAAATCATACTTCTGTACCTCTAACATTGGGGGTTTGTAGGAAAGTAGAAAAATGTCACTGATTATTATTTTTATTATTTGTTACCATAGCACCTAGGAGCACTAGTTATGAACCATGACCCTGCTGTGCTAGGTTCTATATAGACACACAAACAGACTGTCCCTGCCTCAGAGTTTAAAACAGCAGTACCCAAACTGTCATGACCCGAAGTGGGGTCGCTTCATCAGCAGATGGGATCACAGCAATCCCGAGCATGCAGAGGCAGCCATTTTACAAAATGGGCTCCCCGGCACAGCATGACCTCACACGCACCATATGCATGAGGTCACTTTGCAGAGGATGCTATTTTGCTCCACAAAATGGCACCCTCCATGGAGGATGACATTGCATGCACCGTACATGTATGAGGCCATGCAGTCCAGAGGACGCCATTTTGTAAAGCAAAACGGCATCCTTCTTGCAGCGTGACCTTGCATATACAGTGCGTGTGAGGCCACACTGCATGGAGGATACTGTTTTTAAATGGCAACTTCTATGCTGTCTGGGGTAGTGGGAAACGATACATCTGAAAATGGGGTCATGCAGGGAAAATGTTCGGGAACTCCTGGCTTAGAATCTAAGTATAAGGCAAGAGACAACAGAATGATAGAGAGACACAGGTGTACAAGGAAACAGACAGTATTAGTCAGCATGATCAGCAATGGTATCAGTGCACCGGCAACTTAGTGTTCGTTCGTTCTGTTTTGGTTTTTTGTTCTAATGCATCACAGTAAAGGAGAGTTTGAAGGATAATGAGTTAGCTTTGCTAATGTTTATGGGGAGCTCCACTGAATCGTGTGTGTATGTATATATACTTTTAGTACAGAGTAAAAGTATACAAAAGACCAGATTTCACGATTGGTAATGCATTTTTCACAGCCTTACAATTGGTATGGCCCTACTTGTAATCCATAGTACTCATAACCAGTAACTGTGCTGACAAACTGAGGAAAATGGCATTGACTAAAATGGACATTCACTGTATATTTATTTATTCATTAAGATGTTTAAAATACACCTTTGGTGCTTAGGTCTCTACATGTATCCTATAAATTAATAATTAGAGCATACACAGAGGCAAAAGTGCTTGTAAATATATCCATCTCAACACATACCCTTCACAGATTTGAAGGGATATGAAGTATTAAACATTCTGTGCAGACATGAGAAATACTATGTAGCTGCCCTATGCTAGTATGGGTAAAACAAGATGTTTCTCTCCCCAGAAAGAAGAGTGGGAAATTGAAGACATCCTACAAACGGGAGTATGTAAACCTAGGCTGCAACATTGACATTGACCTTTCTGGACCAACCATCCATGGCTGGGCTGTGTTGGGCTATGAAGGCTGGCTTGCTGGTTATCAGATGGCGTTTGATACAGCCAAGTCTAAACTGTCACAGAACAACTTTGCATTAGGATATAAGGCGGGAGACTTCCAGCTACACACTAATGTGTGAGTATTCACATCCAAGGAGCCAGGCTGGGTTATGCTAGGCAAGCTGTCTGGATAACTGCATCAGATGTATGCTAGGTGGAGAAAGGGAGGACGCTGATTTCAGACTGAGTTTTGAAAGGCTTTACATACCTTATTTTCATCAAATACAGGAGGGTCACATGCCAATTTGCCATCTTTTGAGACTTCAGGGTAATTCTGTTCCCCTAAATTTGGTAATGGAAAAGGCAGTTTGTAATTAAGGTAGTTTTTAATTAGGGTATGTTTAGGGTAACTGGAATTTAAGTTAGTAAACAAAATCTTGACTGCTTGTTTGAGGCACTCTTACTGAACGAATTGAATCTCAAGTAAATCGCCCACTTCCATATACTAAAATAGCAACTGGGAGGATTGGGATTAATGCAGCATTACTATCATTTTGTCTTTTAGATGGTCCTAGACCATGGCAGCTTCCTATGTGGAAGTGGACACTTAACATTACTGTCTTGGAGGAGACTGACTACTCTGTCAGTGCTGTTGGGTGTCATGATACTTGCCTTGCCATGTGTACTTAAAAGGCAGTGTTTGGGGGCGGTAGGAGGGGAATTATCTGCATTTCCTCATTTACAGCCTCCTCACCAAAGCTGAGCTATGCTGAGATTTATTTTAGCCAATGAGGGCTGCATGTAGCTCCCTCTGAACTCAGGGATTTATGCTCTGCATGGAATGTGCTTCCTTCCCTACTTCTATCCTGGGAAGGAAAAGCTGAGCTCTTCTTTCAAAATTTCAAGCTTCTTGTATAATGCCTTAGCTTCTGGAGAGCTCTTATTCCCCAGGCTACTCCCAGCTCTTGGTCAAACGCCTACAGTAGGGCCCATGTGAGGTATCTGGCCAGGGATTGAATAGGCATGGATCCAGCTGTGAGAAGAGGGGGATTGAATATGCCAGCATGATTAGGGTTTTTCACAGGTTTTTTCCAGGGTGGTGTTAGGAACTTACTATTTTGGAAAGAAGGTGAGAGGGAGAGGTGATACTACGTGGTGATGGGAGGATTAAATGCCAGCAAACTGGAAAAATCTTTATAGACCCTTTATCTGTTCCAAACAGGAATGATGGCACTGAATTTGGTGGGTCAATCTATCAGAAGGTTAATGATAAAGTCGAGACATCCATAAATCTTGCTTGGACTGCTGGCAGTAACAATACCCGTTTTGGCATTGCCACTAAGTACCAGCTGGATGAAAATACTTCCATTGCGGTAAGAATTTTACCATATTAGCACTTATAGCACAAATGGAGTTTACTTAAGTGCTATAAACTGGGGAGATAGGGTGGTTATTCTTTGAACCTATGGCACCTTGTGCCATTGTGCTGCCCCTTTTCAGTTATTGATGTATGGAGAAAATATATGTCAGACTGTTGGTGCATTGAGGAAAATATACTTTACTTAAGCCTCATTCTGTGACATCATGCTTTCTCAGGCTTGTCTGTACTGATTGCTGGTGTTCAAGCTGGAGTGTAAATCTCCCAGCACCATGCACTTAGTGGTTGTATGGACTGTCCTATCACCCACTAAAAGATCCATAGTGTGCTTTGATTAACTGCAATAGGCTTAACATATCTCAGCCCAACTGCAGTCAGTCAAAGCACACTACAGAACTTGTAGGGTATATCTACACTGCATTTAAACCACTGTGTCTGGCCTGTGTCAGCTGACTCAGGTTTGCAGGGCTCAGGCTGCAATGCTGTAAAATTGTGGTTTAGATGTTTAGACTAAGGCTGGAGCCTGGGCTCTGGAACCTTCCCATTCATGGGGTCCTAAATCTTAGCCTCTCCAGCCCAAGCCTGAACACATACACTGCAGTTTTTCAGTTTGATAGACCGAGCCAGTCAGTTGACATGGGCCAGACCTGGGTGCTTAACTGTAGTGTAGGCATACACTTAGTGTGTAGTAGCAGAGTCCACACTGCTTGCTGGAGTGCTGTAAACTTAGATCCCAGCTTGCCCTTCCTATTCTCCATGTAGGCAAGCCTTTAGCTCTGAGTGATGGGTACTATATAAAAACTTAAGCAATGCCACAGTGTAGCTTCTTACTCTGGCATTACTTTACTTTAGCTGTTTGTGAGGAGCTATATTGAATAAGGGAAGACTGCTGGTGCAATGTATCTAGATTTCAGTAAAGACTGTGAGGTGATTTTCTTGCAGGGGCAAGAGGGATAATTTAACTAGCTAATTTTGAAATAAGGTATTTGCTGAAAGATCCTAACCAAATAGAGGAGTAATGATGAACTGTAGTGTATTGAAGTGGTGGGAGATGTTATGCCCACCTCATTTAGCTTCATTTAGTAACCTTGATTCGTACACAGAACAAGCTAATGAAATTCCCAGCTCATTGATTTATTTACCCAGTATCATGTCACTGGCATATTAGACATTAAAAACCAGCTTTGTTGCTTATAGTGGGCACAAAGTGGTATGATTTTAACTTCTCCCATCTCCCACCTGTTGAACGGATAATTACTTCTTGATTTACTGACTTCCTTTTTGAAAACATGGGTATGTGCAATCTTAAAAATCATCAAAGGAGGGTGACTTTCACAGCTTTTGGCCCTTGAAGTTCAACTCATGAGCTAAATTAAGGTGTTAAACAATAATGAACTAACACAGATGCAGACACACTAGACATATGAGCATGAACTAATGCAGTTAATCTAAACCTTTTGCAGAGGACAAAATATCTCAGTGAGACCTGGGAAATAGTAATTCCTCAAAATGGTTAGGAGCTATAGTGAACAGGAAATCTAATATGGGAGCATTTTTTTTCAAGTAAGATTTCATGACTGCATGTCCCAACTGTATATTCTAGGCACCCAATTCACAACTTAGGCAGAAGCAGCTGACGTGTGAGGAAGGATTTAAAAGCTTTTAGCTAAATGTTACTAAGGGACTGTGATCTGCCTACTAGTTGAGTATGACTAGGAACAAGGGCAACTGTGGGGGTGGGCCTGCGGCTTCAGATGTAGGAACAAGGAACTAAAATTGAACAAAAGGGCTTTTTTTCCCCTTGCAATCCTATCAAACAGTGATGTCTATGAAACTGAGTAATTTCTCAGAGAAATTGGCACAAACCATATCGATTCCATTTTAAATAGAACTCTTTGAGCAAATTATTCTGCAGAGGCAGATTTAGATGAGCACTTTTCAATTACTGGTTAATATGGCCAATCTCTGATGCCTGTAAAAGTGAGTGAGATGCTATTGTTTTGACTTGTGCTTTTATTCTCTCCCCCCTTCTAGGCTAAAGTGAACAATGCCAGCCTGATTGGAATTGGTTACACTCAGACCCTGCGACCTGGTACGTAAGCCATGACAAACGATTAAAGGGAATCATTCTACAGGGCTTAATAAAAAAGCTTTTTAACCTGAACTGATAAAGAGAATGAGTAGCTATGAAATTAGAATGCATTTAGAAACAGGGGCATTAGAAAGAATAATTCCATTAAGACTTACATGAGTCACTTGACTTTGTGGGTGTATGACAGTTATGTAGACAGCTGGTGTCTAAAATGAGACTAATCATTTCATGTAAGTCCCTGCCCAAGTCAAACTGTTGATGATTGAGGTACAGCTGAACCTCCATTATGAATGGACCAGTCAACCACATACCTCATTTGGAACCAGAAGCACACAATCAGGTAGCCACAAAGAGAAAAAGCAAATACAGTACTGTACTATTAAACCTAAACATGTTTAAAAAAATTGGGGGGGATGGGGATGACAGCATTTTTCTTCTGCATAGCCGTTTTTAAAGCTGTATTAAGTTAACGTTCAGTTGTAAACTTTTGAGAGGACAACCATAATGTTTTGTTCAGAGTTACAAATAACCTCCATTGTGGAGGTATTTAACTCTGAGGTTCTACTGTACTTGGCCATAATTGCATTATAATGGGTCACTATATACCCAAATTCCTTAAGCCATACCAGAAATAAGTGTTACTGACTGCATTTTATTTAAGTATTAGTATCAAAGCTTGTTTACTTTTTGCAGGTGTGAAGCTGACCCTCTCAGGCTTGGTTGATGGCAAGAACTTCAGTGCTGGAGGTCACAAGGTTGGGCTGGGATTTGAACTGGAAGCTTAATGCAGTTTTAGGTGGGACAGCAGATCTGTTCCAGGAGATGAAGGAAAAAAAAATAACCCAACGTGTTTTGGCCTTAAAATTCTTCTGTGAAATTTCAAAAAAGTGTGACCTTTTTATTCTTCCAAAGAATTGCTGTAACACACCCCTGGCCCGCCTCAAAAAAATCTGTAGGATGCAAACCCATTGTAAAGGGAGATACTTGAAGGCATGCACAGAAGTTTTGAAGGTGTTGCCACATTTCACTAGTTCCTCAGTGTTTTTAACTTTGTTCCTTAAAGACTGCATAGCATCTCCTTACAAAAGAAAAATCCTAACCCTCCCAGTTAAGACATCACATCCTGCATGTCCTACACCTCATCACCTTTTATGAAAGTGCTCTCTGTGCAGTAGTAAAAGCTTTGGTTTTGCATCAAAGTGAAATAAATCAATCACATTTGGAACATATCCCTTCTGTGTGTTCCAGTTGCTGCTTCAGTACCATGTTTCAAGTTTGCCTTAGCTTTAGTAGGAACTATGTAAAACTCTGTTCAGAAACTCAAAGCAATTACATGGTCTGTCAGACAAACAAGGTTCATGCAGCAGCAAAGATCAATCAGTAACATGTGGCTTACAAGTGGTGTACATAAGTGAGGTGATTGGTACATGAAAAGGATAGGGGGCCCTCTCTCAAACTTTACCAGATAGTTATAGAATGAAAATTTCTCCTTCAAAATTTTATTTAATAGAGCAAACCAAAAGTTTACATATTTCAGGTAGTTCGTTCCCATACAGGAAACAAGTATTAGGTAAGTAGACTACACTTGAGTGCATATCAGCGATTTCGGGACTTTCATAAGTATCAGGAAAAAGACAGACAAGATTACTTGTGAACTCTGAACACTGTCCAGTTGACTTCCAGCAAGGGAACAGTAGCAAGGCAAGTGGAGTCAGCAGCTGGAGGGGAATGGTAGAATCAGACATGGGGAATATGAAAGTACCCTCACTAACCCTATAAAAACTGCAGGTAAGATTTTTCCCCTCAATTCCATACACCTTTGCTGTACACTTGTGGGGGAAAAAAACAGTACTTAAAATAAGTTCTGTCTATTAAAATTAGGCTTTTTAAAAATAGGAACATGTCTCACTAATCACCAGATGGCAGTATATAGAGGCAGGTGGGCTCATTTTTCTGTGCAGCAGCCTGCCATGCTTAACCTCCTCATGTAAAAATGTTAGTTGGCTTGAGCTGTGACTGAAGTGATTTTTACATCTGGGTCTGTTCTGAGTTATTTCTTTCTTCTCCTGGAAGTTGCAACCAGTTCCAATCCAGAAACTAGAAATGAAACCACAGAAACTGTTTATATACCATCTTCCCACCCCACAAGCTCAACTACTGGATTTTCTTACAGAGAAGGTTCCAATATAAGCACATCCTTTTGGGCACTTAAAATATGACAAAAACCAGCTTAGACAAGGCCTAGGAGAATTTCAGGATAAGGTGTGTATGGTTTGACTTTTCCCCTTGCCAACCTAAACAATACAAAAATTTTCATCTAAAGTATTGCTGACAATTACAAGAGACTTCTAGAAATGTTTTTCAATATCCCCATTTTAATGATTAGGGAAGGTGTTAAGATATGTATTCAAAATTTCTTATAGCCCTTTCACTTCCAAAGCTTCTCTTGGCAGAAGCACCTCCCTAAAGTATGCTTATGGTTTAAAATGACAGAAGTTATTACCATAAAGCTCTGGTCCTGATCCTTCATTGTGTCATGCATCACATTTTCCAACTGGCTGCAGAGATTTTGTGATTCCATCAATAGCTCATCACTGAAAAGGATAAAGTTGTTACACAAATGATCAGCAATTGAAACAGGAAGTCTCTCTCCAGTGCTGGAGTTGCATCCTAACATGCAGATGGCTTTCCCAACCTTGCATAGCATCTGTATGCCAATGACATTTGTTGCTGGCCTGACTATGTAAAACTAAACTCTAGTAGCTAAGATTTGTTGTTTTACCAAAATGTCATCCTTTGCCTGCTACCACAGTTCTGGTTACATCAAGTAAAAAAGTGTGGCTATTCTAATCTATGGTACCTTATGATTTACTGATAACATGACCAAGGAAAGTGCATTCAAAATGGCATTAAGCTTTACTGCACGGAGCTACAGCACGTGGCAGCACGAATGGAAGCTGTACAATAGTCCAGCATTCCAAAACTGGCAAGTCACCCTATGGGCAAAATAAGCCTGGCTCTGAATTTAAGGGACCTGACTTCTACATTAATTTAACCAATAAGGAATTGGTTCACTTCTACTCCTTAAACCAGCCAGAACATTGACTAGATTTTAGGGCTTATCTTTAGCAGCTGATTTTGGGTCAATGTGCAAATTCCCATTGACAGTATGCTTTAAATTGACACTGTTTCAAGTTTACCTCTGACAATTTGTGGTTTCACAGTGAAATTTTAGTGTCCAAGTCCCCCCTCCTCCTGTTGCTGAGACAATCAATCACAGCCCCCCCAGGGGAACTAATACAAAGCATACATCTACACTGGAGCTGGAAGATGTAAAATTCCAGCTCAAGGAAACATACCAGGGCTAGTCCTAAAGACGACAGCTAATTCAAGATAAAGCATAGCAGCAGCAGCAGAGGCTAGCCTCTGTGTGCATGCTTCCACAATATTGACAGGATCATCCAACAGGGCAGCTAGCTTTTCACACCACTGCGCTGCCCTAGCTACACTGCTATTTTAATGCACTAGCTCTGATGTCTCCTGGAACTGGTAGTATAGACATGTCCAAAGTAATCTTAAAAATGCCCATGAGTTAACAGTACTCTTAGGTGTTAGTTATAACCATAAACAAGCAATGTATGGCAAACATAGGGCGTCCCTTTAACATATGCAAGGATGTGACTCCCTCATTACTTTTCACATTACCTTTTCTTGTTAGATTCTGGTAAATGGTAAGTCACAGCAGGGACTTCTGACAGCAGCTGACCTGGGTTACTGAGTCGTGATGCATTCATACTCTCTGGGCTGCCACTGACAGGACCCCGCACCTTACTCTGAAGTGAGAAGGCAGATTCAGATTTCTACATAAACTTGTTTCCAGGAGCAAGTGCTGCCCTTTCTCTTTCAAATATTAATGGCAGATGAAGATTCTAAGTTAGGCTCTGATTTTTAAACCAAATTCAACACAGGGAGGTTAGGACATCAAGTTTTCCCCTCATGTTCTTCATTCAAGAGATGTGATCACAGGCCTCTGTTCAACATCTGCAGCATTTTTCTGGTTGCTGCCTTGTGTCCTATACAGAGGTTTTCATACAACCCATGGTGGCCGGTCACCCCACTAGAGAGGCAGACTACTGTAATGCAATTCTATTATCTTCCCTCAGATTTCAACAAAAAGACATCCTTGATTATATTATGTTCTTCATAATGATTAAAATCACTCTGCTATACTCATCCTGATCTATAAATGCCCTAAAGAACCTAACTGTGTTGAGAACACAGTAGGGGCAGGGGGGAAACAGGGTTTCCACTTTTGAACTTTCAGCATGGGTGATGAAATACTTACAGCCCACAGAGTTTCAAAGAATAGGTTCTAAAGCCAGTGCAGGCTCTTGGATAAACAACTGCTACATTCAAGTTTCTATGCCAATAAAAAGGGAGAAAAAGTCTGGTTTAACAGAACAGGCCCCCTTAACTTCTGTTTCACTCACACAAGCAATTTTCAGCAGGTTCCATAATTCTTTCTGTCGTTTTTCCTGAAGCCTGACAACTGTATTCTCATCTTCATTCATCAGGCTCATCACCTCCTCCACTCTGGGGAACAATTCCAGTGCCTTCTGCTTGCAAATTACTGTTTTACTGTATAGAACAATAATCAGGTCAGATGAGCAACTGCAGCAGCAAGCTTAGGGGTAACAGGAAAAATCCTCTCTTGAAGTTGATTGTACTATGTGCCAGTTAGAAACTCCATCAGCTCCAACTGTTTAACTCCTGATAATTGTGGAAGAATGTGATTCTTAATCTGTAAAGCTGTCTGAGTGCATCTTAATGATTCAGATTAATACAGCCCTTCATAGTAGGAGCCACAGAGGGCTGCCTCCATATTTCTTCTCTATCTTCCATAGAATGGATGTTCCGAGACTCACCTGAGCTGGCCATAAATTAGACGTACTGTCTTTTCAAATGTCTGGATTGCCTGCAGGAGCAGTCGCACTATTTCCTGGCTGTCACCACTGGTCCTCTGGTCTAGAGAGATGAACAAAGATCAGAAACAGTGATGGGCAGAGTGAGCTCACTAGAAAGACTCAACGGTTTCTGCAGCAGTCTGGCCTGTGTTCTCTTTGGAAAGAGGCCAATTGATAGAGGGGCTGTAACTTGGAGATGGGTCTCTGGCCATAGGGAGGAAGGGCTGGCAGAGAGTCCTGCCTATCTCACAAACAACAGCACACGCCTTCAGCAGTGGTTTGGGAGAAGGGCCCAAAAGGGCTTCATCCTGCAGAGGCAGCCAGCTCCAGGAAGAGTTGGTCAAGAAAGCAAGCTGGCCTCTCTGCTTTGAAGTGCCCCCTCTTCCCCAAACAGCAATGGAAAAGAGACCATAGTGTGTTGGAGTGTGGACCACATGCCTAGCAGGGAGAAGAATTCTCCATGCAGGTTATTGCTTTTGTTAAATAGTCACACACAGCAACAAGACGACAGCAGCTGCAGGCTCTTTACCTCTTGGCTTCTCCCTCAGTCGCCGGTAAAGTTCCCTGGCTTGTTCTTCCCTACAAAATAAAAAGGCACAACACATGTGTTTCTCTGGAACCTACATTGTAATTGGACCCTTCAAGGACTCTCAACAACCCTTTGCATGCTCAACTATGCTGCCACCAGACTAGTGGGTCAAGTCAGCAGACCATTGCTGGCTTTTAAGGAAAGTCAAAGACATTCCCTTTGTTAGGCTCTGCCAACTCAGGCTGTGTCCATGCTGGAGAGCAGAGGGTTCCAACTTACAAGTCTTCCAAGGTGCCCCCTTGCTTCCGCCCTAGTGGGCTTCTCTGCAGGTCCACAATGTCTGCCTGCAGGGCCATCATCATCTTCACCAGCTGATCCACATCCTCCTCCTGATAGAAGGGACATCAGTTAATAACAAGGCCCCAGGATACAGACCAGGATACAGCCATGGGGTGAGGGACTGGCTCTAACTGGCCTTGAACAAACAGGAATTGCTTTTGTTTCATGCACAATCCTACAGCCTCAGACCAGCAAGAGGTAGAGAAGGGCACAAAGACTGATGGGATATTTCCCTTCAACAGAAGTACAGTAGAACCTCAGAATTACAAACGCCTAGGGAATGAAAATCTGAAATGTTCCTAACTCTGAACAAAATATTTGTTCTTTCAAAAGTTTACATCTAAACATTGACTTAAGACAGCATTGAAACTTTACTATGCAGAAGAAAACTGCTGGTTTTGACCATTAATTTAACCGAAACAAGCAGAGTTTCCTTACCTTGTCAAAAAACTTTTTTAATGTTCCCTTTTTAAAGAAAGATTACATTTAACACAATATTGTATTATATTTGCTCTTTTGGGGTCTCTGCAGCTACCTGATTGCGTACTTCCATTTCCAAGTGAGGTGTACAGTGGACTGGTTAGTTCGTAACTGTCGTATTCATGACTCTGAGGTTCTACTGTAGATTCATGTGGTCCTCTCAAATTAGCCCCTTCTAATGACCCTGCTGCTTTCAGGGCCACTGCTCTGCTTGTGGTGAAGAGACTGTCCACATTCTAAGGTGACCCTTCAGCTAGTATCAAAAAAGGGAACAGTTTCCCCACCCAGCTGCTCCACAGGACTACTGTAATTCTCACCTTGAGAACACTAACACTCAACCTTACCTTCAAATATCAGCATCCCACTATTCACACCCATATCCACTCTTAACTTGACTTAACTTGTGATATACTCATGCCAGGAAACAGTACCACTGACCCCGTTCTTAGGCAAAAACATTCTGCCCCTCTCCATTCTAGCGGAAGATGGTGTGTGGGCAGGTACAAGGATATTCACCATGGAAAACACCTTTCAGTAGGCTTCTGCTCAGAGAGTGTCAACACAGCTATCAAGGTCCAACATGGTATATTTCAGATGCCATCTCAAGTTAGCCCAGCCCGCAGTCCCAGTATTTTGGACAGGTAAGTGGCACGCACTGAACAAACGGGAAAGAATCCCCACTTTTAGACGCTGGTATTAATACTTTCTATTCCTACAGTCTCCGGGCACTGCCAGCCAGCCCCTCCTTTTAAATTGTATCCTCCTGGTGAGCCCAATCTTCTCATTACGCCAGTGACAGCCCTGTTTGCAACAGTACTTTTGCTTTTGTCTATAACTGAGCCCATTACAAGTCTCTCTGTTTAGCCACGGGAAATCCTCTCTTCCCTATCCACATCTCTCTTCCCTAACCCTTCCTAATACAGAAAGGGCTGCACAGGCCAGTGGCAAGGAAAAACTGATGCAGCCCCAAACAAGGGAAGGAAGCTTGGTGTATCAGGTCAGTCCACCCCTGTAGTGGAGGATAGAAACACTCAGGCAGCAGCAGCAGCAGATGTAGACTCCTCTTCTGGGCAAGCAGTAATACCCAAATCTAGAGACATACCCGCCCACAAAGCTCCACAGCCTGCTCCATTTCCCTCCAGGCAAACAACAGCTTCTCAGAGGCTACACAAAGAAGGAAGAAACAAGTCCATTACTCTACACTGCACATGTAGAAAATAAGCTACCATGCCAGGATTGGGGGAGTGAATGCAGGACTCCCCTGCATGTCACAGAGGCTGCACTCACTGATTCCAAATTCTATCTGCTCACTGTACTTCTCCAGGTCAATCTGGATGCTGGTTTTAAAGAAATCCAGCTTTGCCTTCAGTTGTTGGGACAGGGAGGCCATAGAATTCTTCATCTTGGAGAGATTGCTATTGTAACGCAGCAGATTCATCCTGTGGAGAAGGTGAGAAGGGTCACGTGGATCTAATGCCACAGGGGCCTGCAGTGTCCCAACTGATACCACACAGCTTTCAGAGCCACTCAGTATTCTCCAGTCAACCCACTATCAGCCCACATCTTCCTGTGCAACAAAGACAAACGAACAGGGCCGAGGGTAGCTGAGATGGCACAAAGACAACAGGGTTAAAACCCAGAGCTCTTAGCTCTCCATTAACTGAAAATAACTGCACCTTTAACAGAACCTCCCCCTCCTCCCCCCCAGATAATCTCACTCCTGCCCCCTGCAGGGCAGGTTTCTTTTCCTATTATCTCCCTCTGCTCAGGAAGATTAAGTAGAGCTAAATATGCCAAAAGGAACCCCACTGTACATGGCTGCTCGCTGCCCCTGCTGAAGCAGGTTACAGTCTTCCTTCAGAGTCCGGATCGTGTGCCAGACCTGACCCCACACCTTCCGCAGCTGGCAGAAAGACAGATTCTTCTTTGGATCCTGAACTGGAAACACAAAGAGCGTAGGCTGTTAAGAGAGATTTACAGGAGCAGTGCTGCAGGGCAGAAGCTGGCACCCACCCCCAATCTGAGATAGCGGTCTCTGTGCACATCACAGCCCCAGCTCTCCAAGACACCAGAGAGGCTATTTCACTACCGCTGGCTACAGTTTGAATCTAACTCAGCAGGTCATGACAGATTCTTCTCCACCCTCAGTTAGATCCCACTTCAGAGGTTGAATGATATGACAATCTGCTTCACTGCCCACTCCACTCCTAAAAGCAGAAGGATGCCCCCTAACTCTGTTTGCATATGTTACAGCTCACATATACAGCAACCTCTCTGTGCTGATCTCCCCCCTAGAAATAACCCATGCCCAGGGGAAGTCCTTACGGATGCAGTCAACGCTTTCCGGGTGAGGCCGCAGGAAGATCTGCCTCTCATAGGCAACTTTACGGTTGTCAAAGAGGAAGAGAAGGTCTGTATCCGTGGCTGTGGCATCATTCCCCTGCAGAAATGAGATCCAGCTTAGTTCTCTTACATACAGCATTCCCACAGCAGGGCCATAAACGGGCCCTCCACTGAAATAACCCAGAGCCAGCTGTGTACCATGGCCCAAGCTAGTGCAAGCAGCAAGAGGAGGACTGCTCTTCCTCAGTTAAAAGAAGGGTGGGGTGGAGGGAGTGCAGGAGTGGGGTGGGTGCTCAGAGTTCAAGTGCTAACAGGTGCAGGCTTGGTTAGCAATCCAGGATGGTCTCTGTTCAGGTTTCAGCCCCAGACTCACCTTGCTGTCAGCCATACACTGAATAGCCAATTTCTGAGGGTACAGTGCAAGCCCCGCTTCTTGCAACAGCTCCTGCTCCTGCTCCGGAATGCCAGTATCTGACTGAATCCTGGCCTTCACAGCCTGCAAAGTTTCCTCTTCAGTCACAGGGTAGATGTGCAGAGTGCCTGTAACCATGCTGAGGATGCGAACCAGCTGTAAGAAGAGCAGCGGGACATGGAAAGAAGCCAGGATATGGAGGTCATGGCTGAGCAGAGAGGCCAGGACTCAGACCTGGTGATTTAGAAGGAAACTAGGAACACCTGTGAGGTTCATGTGGCCACTTCAGGGCTGCTTAGCAACACCCAGGCCAAGACCTTTGTCCTGCATCAGAGGGAAGAGAGGCCGCGTGACACAAAAAACAGGACCAGCAACTTCCCTTCCTTCTCTCAGCATGAGAGGTACAGATGCTCAATGGAATACTAAACAAGAAAAGCCCTGGGTCAGTGCATGCTTCTCCTCAGATGGCCAGGAGGGGAGCCCATGTGTCTTAGACATCTCCCTCCCACATGCCAAACACACCCCATCCCACATAGACCCTCACTAATTCCCCCTGAATAGTTTCCAAGAATTTTTCCTTTGATTGTTACCAAGTGACTATCTTTCAGCCTCCAATAGGTCACCTCATGGCTTCAAAAAAAAGCAGACTTTAACAAACTCAGAACTGATAAGTAAGGTTTATGGGAAGAAAATCAAAGGGATAAACAAGTTCAGGAGAACTGAAATTTCTCAAGGAGACACTATTAAATGCACAACTTCAAACTACTGATATTATGGCTCCTTCAGGAACTCTTTAATGACCTGAAATTAAAAAGGAATATTACAGCAGAGTGGAAGCCTGGACAAATTGCTAACACAGTACAAAATAATAACACAAGCACACAGGAACAAAATCAGAGTCACACCTACATTAGAAGAAGCAAAAGAAAAATGCAAAGTGTAGGTTTCTCTATTTAGTGGGGATGAAAAGCTAATACTGATGAAGAAGGCTGATGTGTATAATGCCTATTTTACTTCAGTCTTCACTAAAACAGTTAATGACCAGCTACTCAACACAATGAAAATTAACACACACCTGTCCGGGATGGTCTAGGGTTATTTGGTCCTGCCTAGCACCAAGAGCTGGATATGATGACTTGAAGTCCTCTTCAGTCCTACATTTCTACAATTCTGAAGTCAGCAGAAAGACCAAACTCTACAGTCATTCTGCTGCTTGGCAGTCTGCAGCCCCAGAGGCTAACTAAACCATCTACACTATCCCACCACAACATAGGCCAATTCAGCACAGAAGGAACTTCCTAATTTAGGGCCCATCTTTCTTTGTGCTGCAACTCCTTGCTCTGCTGGAAAGCTTTGCATCTCCACTCCCCATTGATCCGCTAGGAATTTGAGGGTAACAATACTTCCCTCCTTTGTGAAGTGTTTTGAGATCTACTGACGAAAAAGTACTTTAAGAGTTAAGTAGGGTGAGTTTTATTATTTAGTACCAGTCTGTAACAAGGAACTCCCCCATCCTAACCAGGTTTCCTCACATCCTTACCTAGCCCCATGACTTAGGCATCTCTTCTCATAGGCTAACACAAGCTGTGCTCTCTGGAAATTGGGTCTGTGCATGGAAATCCAGTCCCAAGACTCACCTTTAGGTTCAGTATATCATCCAATGCCTTGAAACAGCCATTGGGTCCATAAACAGGGTCTGTCCCTCTCTGCCGTGGGTGCCACATTAACATGAGCTGCAGCCATTTCTCCAGCCGCCCAGCCAAAATGCTAATGGGCAGAAACAAGAACCGGAGAAAGATGCGTTTTAGGTGACCATACCAATTTGACATCTACACAAAAGATCCAAAGCTCAGAGAGACCTTTCTCTGGTCTCTAGTTAAGAGATTAAGGGGAAGGGATATGGAACCAACTATAGCAAGCTAACAGGAGCCTCCTGTTTTCATCTACGGAACCTCAACCAGATGATACCATGTGCATTGGGCACTAAACTTTTCAACAGGGTAACAAAAACCAATAGACCCCCACCTACTCCCATGAGGAAATAGCTAGCTTATCCCCATGGGATACATTTCGGTGGTACTCCTCACCTGTTTAGATTGTTTGGATATGGTAAACAGCTAGAAAACTTCACTTCTCCAGCCAAGTCTTCATAGACAACAATGTCCAACTCACTCTTCTGTCGGACCTTTGTGTGCCTAAAGAGTTCAAGCAGGTATGGTGACAAAGTAAAAAAAAGGTTCTGTGATCCCTCTGCATGATCACAACCAATCTCACCTTTCTCAGGACACACATTAGCCCCCTTTAGTCTGATTCACAACACAGACAGCGCTAACATTATCTGTCCCAGATATCTTATTCAGACATTTGCAACTCCCTTGCAAAACGTCCTCAGACTTGCATTTAAACTGACAGCAGCTGTTCCAGGTTCATTTGTTTGCTCAAAAAGCATCAATCCAACTGATCCCACAGAGGACCTCGTCTTTCCGAGCCCGGCAGTCAACTCAACACCTGCCAGTGAAGGACCACTTCACCAACCCAACAGGAGGGGTGAGGAACGAATTCCACCAGCTCCAGGAACCACACAAGCTCACAGACTCAGACTTTAAGGTCAGAAGGGACCAATATGATCATCTAGTCTGACCTCCTGCACAAAGCAGGCCACAGAACCTGGCCCACCCACTCCTGTAATAGACCCCCTAACCTATGACTGAGTTAGTGAGGTCCTCAAATAATGGTTTAAAAAGACTTCAAGGTACAGAGAATCCATCAGCAAGTGACCCCCGCCCCAGGCTGCAGAGGAAGGCGAAAAACTCCCAGGGTCTCTGACAATCTGCCTTGGGGGAAAATTCCTTCCCGACCCCAAATATGGCCATCAGCTAAACCCTAAGCACGTGGGCAAGACTCACCAGCCAGACACCCGGAAAGAATTTACGTATTTACTGCTAGTAGTCAAAGCTGAGTTAATTGCCAAATTCGGTTGTCCCATCATCCCATGCCCTCCATAAACTATTCAAGTGATAGTTTCTACCTCCATATCCTCATTCCCATTAGCTACCCTGCCATTATCCTTAAGCTCTTCATTAGCTTCATTAAAAACCTAAGGCAAAGCATTTCTTTAGACATTGGGCCATGCCTAGATTATAACCCCCACCACATCCTCAATGCTTAGCAGTCCCACGTCTTTGTTTGTTTTCTCCCTATTAATATGGCTATAGAACCTTTTACTACTGATTTTAATTTCCTTTGCAAGGTCCAACTGTACTTGGCTTTTGGCATTTCTCGTTTTATCCCTATATGTTCTGACCTCCAAGAGGCAGCTTTCCTTGCTGATGTCTCCCACCTTCCACTCCTTAGAGGCTCTCTCTTAAGCACTTGTCTGAGATGCTTGCTTATCCAGCTTGGTCTACAACTCTTGCCTATGAATTTTTTCCCCTTCTTTGGGATGCAGGCTTCAGATAGCTCCTGCAACTTTGACTTGAAGTAATTCCAAGCTTCCTCCTCCTTTAGATCCATGAGTTCTTCAGTCCAGTCCACTTCCCCAACTAATCCCTTAATTTTTAAAGTTAGCCCTTAGCTGCATGACAGTCAAGTGCCCGAAACCAGGAAGGCTCTCTCAATGCCTAAATTCAAATCCCTAGCAGGTCATGAAACAAAGAAAGATTACACCTACAACTGAGACCCTTTCTCCCCCAAACACAATGAACACAGGCCAGAGATGACCTCCTCCCTCTCTGGCCCCAGGTACTCACCATTGCACAGGCTGCCAGTTGGGCAGAAATGGTCTGAAACCTGTTATGCATTCAAATGCCAGCGTGCCAAAGCTCCAGTAATCCACTGTCACTGTATACTTCTGCTGTTCCAGCAGCTCCGGAGCCTGCGTGAGCCAACACAGATTAATGATCAAGCCACTTTTCTATCAGAACCTCAGCTGCACCTGCCTCCTAGGATGTTCATTCCTGTTTGTGCAGCACTGTGGAGAGATCATGCTAAGTGTGTTTGTCACTCAGGAACCTCAATGGCCTCTTCAAACCAGCCTGAGGGGTTAATGACACTCATGCCTTCTCTGCAGCAGAAATTGAGCAATGAAATGTGAAAATCCAAAATGTTGGCAAAGAGCAACAATACAGCCTGTTCTTTTGCTGCAGTATATGTATCCCAAACACATCCATACTTGCATGGCTGGGACTTCTCTACCACCCCCACAGCTATTACACTGCCTACTACCCCTCCCGCTCTGCCCCCACAGACCTTGCTGGTGCAACCTATAGGACTAGCCTGCTTGCATGCATCTCTCTCTCTCTCTCTCCTTGTAGATTTAAGTATGGTGGTTTGATTATAATAGAGCCATAGATTTATATTAAAGTATTATAGCTGTAATGCAAGGTACCTTACAGGCCATATCCTGCATAAAAGCTAAGACAGTTGGCATACGTATGTTCAGGCCCTTTGGCCCAGATAAGTAATGATGAGTTAAAGGATAAGACATATATGGTTATAACCTCTACCCTAGATAAGTCAGGAGGCATCAAAAGGGGAGGGGGGAGGTGTCTCAGGTTATGCCCAACTAAACTTCACCGATACACCACAGAACCCAGAAAAGGGCCAGAAATAACAAAGATGAGATAAACAAACTGTCTAGAACTATCTGGAAAGGTTATGGATATGTCATTAATACGCACAAACCTGCGAGCCTACACAATAAGTATACCCTAATAATTTGGGGGTGACGAATCCAAGTTTGGACTTAGAAGGATGCATATTGCTCAGGGTATAAGAAGGGTCAAATCACGTTAATTGGGGCGATCATCAGCTACTCCTTGAAGCTTCTTTTAGTTAGTGTTAAAATTTTGTTCTTCATTTATACTTAGTATTATTTGTAGTGTTAGTCTTAGCCTCTTAGCTCTCAAGCATTGCCTAATTCTCCACCCCACTACTAAAAAGTTGAGGAACCGGACATGTCTCTCAACCAGGTCATCACGGAAGGTGTGGGTCTATTAATCCAAAGCATACTGTAGATATATACATATCACATGAGTCTCTGAAATAAGACTGTAATCCTATCCATTATCCATTTGATTATTCATTTTCTTTTAGTCAGTCATTTGTCTACCATTTTATGTTATCTTAATAAAAGCTTATAAAACTATACAAATTTGGCTATCACTGTGAACCTTCCTGTCGTGCACCCTGGGGTCCCTATAAAACTCTTTTGGAGCCTGATTCCAGGACAAGAACCTCATTATCTTCTATCGGATCAATTGGCGAGCATATAACCCCATTCAAATGATTAAGACACCCAAAATCAGGCTACCCTGGTCACAGCAATACTAAAAGCTAAATTCACTCCTTACCAGGTACTGCAGTGTCCCAACGAAGGAAGTGCACAGACTGCCCTGATCCAGCTCCTTAGCATACCCCAGGTCAATGATCTTGTGTATTAACTGAGAGACACAGATGGCAGGGAGTAAGAGGACTGAAAAGACATTTTGCAATGAGGGCCTGCACTTCTGCAGAGAACAGTTGATTTCAAAAGTGCTAAGAGAGGGAGGCAGGAGGCACCAAGAGAGTGCTGGGCTCTTGCACCATCACAAGAACAAAGCTGCTGATAAAAGCAGCTCCTCTGGGTCATTATGAGATGCAAGAAGCTGGAGATGTGACTGCTGCCTTAAAATGGAGCCCTGTCTGAATGGAGGGAGTTTCTCAGGAGAACGGGATCACTCTGGCCCTTGAATGGGAGTTTATTTCCATTTCCTGAGGAGATGTTCACTGGTCCTTGAGGAGAAGGGACAAAGATGGCCAGATCTGTGCCTCTGCTGGCACAGAGCGGCCATAGACATCAAGTGGGGGAATCCTCACATGGTGGAGCCATTTTAGAGCTCCTATGCCGGACCCCTGCTACTTCTCACCCTCACCCCAATGTAGCGGGCATGAACGGGGAGGAGGGGGCATGGCCATAATTCTCTCTGGTTATTCTTGTGCATGTTATGAACCAACCTGGCCACAGGATCAGGGGAACAGAGATGGCTTAATGCTGCCTTAGAACTACCATGTGCAGTGTCCTGACTGGGACAGGGTGGTCCAAAATAGTCATGCTTAGACTGGCAGTCTACGTAAGTACAGTACAACAGCTCAGCCACCATCTCATGACACAGCCTAGACTAGGCACAGAGTGTTTAAAGCTTCCTTGGCAGTTGCTTCTACATCACAGTGAAGCATCAAAGAGGCAGAGGTGTCTGGTGGTCTGAGCTTGATCTGTAAACAAAGAACCTCCTCTCCTCCACACACACACCCCCCAATAGCCAATTTCCACACAAATCTGACACCTAGTACCGCTTTGGCAAAGTCATTTCCTCTCTGCCTCACTTCCCAGTCTGTGAAAAGGGGGTGGGGATGGAGGGAGAATGATACATGGCACATGGATGTTCTGCAGAATCATTAAATTAGCAGTTGGTATAAATACCAAGAATTACAAGATGAACCCCCCTATTCCCACCACTTCTCTGACAGCATCATGCTCAGACACCCTCGCTGGGACTAGTCATTATTTTAGCTTGTGAGATCTCTTGGGGAGGGATCATCTTTGCAACGTCGGCCCCCAGTCACTCACTCTGTCTCACAGCCCTGTGCTCCCTCCCTTACAGACAGCAAGTGGAGTGTATGGCCAGAGTCATCTGGCTCCTGCTCACCCTTTGTTCTCCTTGCTGTAGGACAATGTTCTCGGGTTTCAGGTCTCTGTGGATGATCCTGTTCTCATGAAGGTACCTGAGAGCAGAGGCTGAGACACAGAGCCAGCTGTTACTCATCACAACTAACATCTCCCAGCATTACTCCAAAAGGTCTAAGCCTGCAGACTGTAAAAGGCAAGCATGGCAAAGAAGTGGGAGGAGAGTCCATTGAGGGAGGCCAGGATGGAAGAAGATAACAGTGAGGGAGGGGTAGGGAATCCATTATAGTGAGAAGGTTTGTCCTGGAAGCCACTGGCAATATGCTGTACCTTGAAGTACCAAGGGCAGAGGCTGGTGCAACTCCTCCAGGATACGGAAGCAAAGCTTTTTCTACTGGCAACTGCTCTCTTTGAAGTCATGAAAGTTCCATCACATCCAAGGAAAAGCCTCCCTGATCCCACTCCTAGCCCAATCTAGCTCCTTCTGGCATCCACCCAGGAGACAGTTATCTGGGGGAGCTCCAGCTGCAGCAGGGAGCAAATGAGGCAGCCAGGTGGAGGGAGGCTGTACGGGCCAAGCCCACCTCAGAGAGAGGAAATGCTATGCCCCGCATTTCCCAGCCTCATCTGTCCTAACAGCATCAGTCATGAGCCAGTGGCCACTGTGCCAGAAGCCTAGTTCTGCATTGCCCTCAGTCCTTTGACTGGTTGCAGGCCTCCCCGTCAGGGAATATTTCTACCACATACAACTGGCAGACACCTCTGCACAGTCCTGTTCACAGCCACCAAGGACAGAGGGCATGCTAGGGGAGAGAGTAATGGCTGGAGGGCTGATACACTCCACCTTTGCTGAGCCAACACTATCACCCCAGGATATGGCGAGGTACAAAGAAGTAAAGCAGAAGCACCTCCCCCATTTTTCTGTGTCTAGTGGAACAGAGGCTGAATGGAAAATTGGGCCAGTGCCTGCATTTTTCATGCTCAGCCATGCCAATCCCTGAGCAAAACCCCACAGCCATGAGATGGGAACACAGCTCACTCCAGTTATTTGTAAGGAAGGGGCTGGCACCATTTCTGTAGCCTGCAGCTGCACTTCAGAGCACTGACTCTGGCCTGAGCCAAAGGGATTCACTTCTCACTCCCTCCACATCCCTCCTGACTGCAAAAGAAAATCCAGTGCCCCCAGCCTCCCCTAGGGAACATCTGCCCAGCTTGATTTCAGGGAGACAGCAACAACAAACCCTACTACAGGGGCGACTAGCCCTTAGGGTGCCGACTAACCCATGCATGGCCAGCTCAGAGGGTTTCAGATGGGTCACTAGGAGGTTCTATGTCAGAAGTAAGGAAAGTTTTTAGCTCACCAGGGTCAGGGCCAGGGATCACTAGACCCTGGGTTGCTCCCTCCACTACCTGTGCTCTCAGCATGACACCTCTAGCAGTTGCCAGTCCTCTGCCTCTCCTTGGGCCAATGAGCAAGGGGAGGCAAACAGAAGCTGTCACTGGGCCAGAAATGCTCAGAGAGTGAGGGGCAGGCAGAGATTCTGTTCAGCTTTTGTGCCTCCAGGAAAAGCAGCTTGTTTCTCCTCTTGCTCAGTCACTGGGCCCACACCAGCCCGACCATCAGTTATTAAACTCCTTCCTCTGAAATACACCTCACCTGCCCCACTGCAGCCAAGACCTGCACACAATCCACGAACTACTCACTTCATGCCAACCATCCTGAATCGAGCACCAGAAAGCCCTGGAGACAACAAAAGAAACTTCCTCAAACACTGTGAATTCGTAACTGACTCAGGGCTGCCACTGGGCTTCAGCTAGTGCAGATCACACTGCTTGAGTCATCTCAAGAGTGAGCTAGCAAGAACTACTGTACTGGCTTCTCATCTACTCCCAGGTGCAAACCAAGGCCTCTGTTCTAATCCAGGGAGTTCAACACGGATGGGGGCCTGGCTGTCCTGGGGATGGCTCCTCCCCGTTTCACCACAACAGCCAAGATCTCGGAGGTGCACATGCCCACGGTGCCTAAATACTCATGCTTGGGGACTGGAGGCTGGCTGTGCTGGGGGCATCATCTCAAGTCACTTAGGGGGACAGATGCTCGGAGAACTGGGACCTATTCAAAGCAAACAGTTCACAATAAGCCCTATAATGTCTGTCTTCATTCCCATCGGTGTCCACTGCCCATATGCTATGGTAGTGATGCAAGTCAGTGCAGAGGTGAGGGGCCCACCCCCTAGCCTGGATGATGGGTTGTAGCCAGGAATCCCTATGAGGAACACAAGTTGGAAATCACTCATCCTGCCTGGCACCTCCCAGGACATCCCTTGAGCAGGTTTCTCACTGGGAAAGGAAACATGTTGCTTTCCCAGTCCCAATGTCAAAGAAACACACGAGAGGCCATTTCCCTTTTGAGACCACTTGCAAAGTAAGGCAGGAAGGAGAATACTATGAGGTACCTGTCTAAAACGGGAGACATCCAGTGTCATAGATCTACTTCCCCCAGATGGAAAGGACTCATGGAACTGAAATGGCTCCCTTCCCAGACTGGGACAGTAGCAGACTCTGCTGCCATAAAGTATAATTAGGCAGATCCAAAAAGAAATTAAAGAGCAACTAGCAAAAGATATAAAAGAATTTGCTGTTAGTTTGTAAGTGTATCACAAGCAAGAGGCCTGCTAAACAGTCAGTGGGGCCACTAGATGATCAAGATACTACAGGAGCACCCAAGAAAGACAAGGCTGTTGCAGAGAAGCTAAATGAAGATTCTGCATGAGTCTTCAGTGCAGAGAATGTGAGGGAGATCACCACATGAGGGAGATTCCCACACCTGAGCCATTCTTTTTAGGCAATGAATCCGAGGAAAGGTCCTAGATAGAGGTGCCAATAGAGAAGGTTTTGGAACAAATTGATACACAAACAGTAATAAGTCACCAGGACCAGATGGTATTTACCCCACAGTTCTGAAGGAACTCAAAATATGAAACTGCAGAATTACTAACTGGTATGTAACCTATTGCCTAAATCAGCCTCTATACCAGATGACTGGCAGATAGTTAATGAAATGATGACTTTTAAAAAAGGCTCAAGAGGCGATCCTGGCAATTACGGGCGGGTAAGCATAACTTCAGTCCCAGGCAAATTGATTAAAACTATAGGAAAGAACAGAATTATCAGACACATAGATAAAAGTAAGCCGTCATGGGATAAGAAGGAAGGTCCGCTCATGGATCAGTAATTTATTAAAAGACAGGAAACAAAGGGTAAGAATAAATTATCAAGTTTTTTCCACAGTGGAGAGAAGTAAATAGTGGGGTCCCACAAGGATCTGTGCTGGGAACAGTGCTGTTGAACATAATTTATAAATGATCTGGAAAAAGGAGTAAACAGTGAAGTGGCCAAGTTTGCAGACAATACAAAATTATTCAAAACAGTTAAGTCCAAAACAAACTGCAAAGCTTTACACACAAAGCAATCTCACAAAACTAGGCAACTGGACAACAAAAGGGCAAATGAAATTCAGTGTTGATCAATGCAAAATGATGTACATAGGAAGACAATCCTAGCTATACTTACAAAGTGATGGGGATCTAAATTAGCTGTTACCACTCCAGAAAGAGATGTTGGAGTCATTGTGGATAGTTCTTTGAAAATATCTGCTCAATGTGCAGCAACAGTCAAAAATAAACTAACAGAATGTTAGGAACCATTAGGAAAGGGATAGACAAGGCAGCAAATATCATATTACCACTATATAAAATCCCTGGTACACCTACACCTTGAAAACTTCATGCAATTCTGGTCACTCTGTCTCAAAAGACTATTGAAAAAAGTACAGAGAAAAGCAACAAAAATTATTAAGGGCACGGAGCAGCTTCCATATGAAGAGAGATTAAAAAGACTAGGACTGGTCAGCTTGGCAAAAAGATGACTCAAAGAGATATGATGGGGTCTATAAAAATCATAAAGGGTGCGGAGAAAGTGAATAAAGAAGTGCAATTTATGCCTTCACATAACACATGAAACATAGATCACCCAATGAAATTAATAGGTAACAGGTTTAAAAACAAACATAAGGAAATACTTCTAACACATAGCCAAACAGTGGAACTCTATGCCAGGGGACATTGTAAAGCCAAAAGTATAAATGAGTTCAAAAAAGAATTAGATAAATTCATGGAGGAGAGGTCCACCAATGGATATTAGTGAAGATGGTCAGGGACACTACTGCCAGCAGCCAGGACTAGACAACAGGAGATGGGTAACTAGGTAAATCCTGTTTTTGTTCACTCCTTCTGAAGCATCTGGCACCAGTCACTGTTGGATACCAGGATACTGGGTTAGATGGACCCAATATGGTCATTCTTACATTGACTTACCGATATCAGAGAGCAGGATGAGAATGGCTCCCTCCCGTAAGCCACAGCAGTTCTCAAACTGGTTCAAGTACTGCAGAGGATCAAGACAGAGTATAAATAATTGCCTCTATGCCCCAGTCTTGGGTTTTTGGCCCCAGTCATGCAACTGCTTATGGCTATGAGTAGTTCTGTAGAACTCACTATCATTACTCACAGCTGTGTCTGCAAGATAAGGTTCTTAAATAGTGTATCTAAAACTTCAAACACCATTCCCTTTTCTGCAAATAAGGGAACTGCCATCATCTTCTCCACCAGCTCCTCCATGAGGAAGAAACCCCTCCACAGCTTCCTCCCCAGTATCCAGCAGGACCAGCGTCCCTTATTGCAGCTGTGTGCTTTTAGCAGAAGTTAGAACAATAACAAAAAACACAAGTTCTTCCTGCTGATAGATGGGAACTTATCACTTCTGGCAGGATGTCCACTCACTAGCCTGGTCTGCCCTGGAATGTTCTGGGCCATACTCACATCCTGTTCTCCATCTCTCACACATCCCTTGCTCTCTACGTGTGCATCCCACAGACACACATTTGCTCACTGCCCAATGGAAATGGAAAGTTTCTAATAAAAACCTCAGAAAGATTAACAATGTATCATGGGTCAACCCTGCCACTTGCTGAGATGAGGTCAGCAGGACTAGGTGGCAGTACCACGTGGCAGCAGCTGGAGATATCCAAACAGAATCACCCACAATTGAGCCTCTTGAGAAGAAACCCTCCAAGGCCCCCCTTATCATTTCCCAATAGCTGTCTCTGGCCTGCCAGCATCATCAATCTAATGGCCTCACCTTGCGCAGGTCTCCACCCTGGCAGTATTCCATGGCCAGCAGTGGCAAGTCAGTGGGTGTAAGGTTCTGCATCCCTTCAGGAACATCACGGGCAGCCACCACATTAGGATGATTCAGTCTGAGGAAAGGAAATGAGGGAAGCATATGAGATCACAGGACCCAAGTAGTCTCAGCCTTCTCCCAGGGAAACTAGGTCTGCCATGTAGCTGCAGGAAACCTTGACAAGCAGCCTGACCCAGCCCGCTCCTGGCTCCTTGTGAAGTCAGGGCGACAACCCAATGCAGCCTGCACAAAGTGGGTACCATCCATCTTGGTGTCTTTGGGACCGATTCCACAGGGACATAAAGGGTGGGGTAAGCTGGCCTGGAAACCGGGTACGTAGCAAAGTCATGTAACTTGTACTGATGGGATTTCAGTGCATGTGCAGGACACTCGCAGAAGACAGCACAGGAACAACAACAAATAGGAAGGGACAAGGTGAAGCAGCTTCCCAACACACACTACCCCTAGGCTCCTAGGGCCAAATGCGGCCCCAACCCTCCAAGGACCTTTATGGGTCTTGCACTCAGCAGCAGGGTAAGAGCTGACCTGGTTGCAAATTACAGACAATACTCATACCCCTTTTCTGAGGCTGACCTTCTTCCCCCCTCCCTCCAGACATGTGACCTGCATTCCGCACACTGCTGACCTGGGCCCTCAGCTGGAAACTGAAGAGTGTTCTAGGGATAAGGATACAGGAGTCTCCCTGTGCGACAAACCCTTCCTCATGCAGTTCACAAGCACTATCAGCAGCACATGCTACATTACACAGGCTCAAACCTGCTTAGTATCATGGCAAACAATATTAAACAGCAGCTTAAACTTTTTTTTTTTTTTTAAGATTTAGAAAAGCAGGAAAAACAGTTAAAACATTTAAAATATACAGTATTAATTAAATCCGACAAAGTGGGTTTCTGCCCACGAAAGCTTATGCTCAAATAAATTTGTTAGTCTTTAAGGTGCTGCAGGACTCTCAGAGAATTAAGGTTTTCATAGTAACTACATCCCTTGCTCTCATTGGCTGGGAAGAATTTCTAGAAGGAAAAAAAGTCTCTTTGATGATATTAAAGATGGTAATAACAGTTCTTTTGGGGGAAAAAGTTAGTTGAGGTGGGCTGGAGCTAGCACTGCTGCTGTTATTAAAGTCTAATCCCATTTCCTGGAAGATCAAACAGAACACATGCAGGCACACAGAAAACAGCAGCAAAAACTGAAAATGCAGCTTCTGTCTCCAGTATTAACTTTCACTGGCAACCTCACTGCTGAGATGGTGCAGCTTGCCCCAGTAGCTAGTTCTTCCCCCGAAGTCTCTCTTTAAGGACTTCTTTAAGGAATGGCAGGTAGAATCGCCCACCCTCATTATTTTGTCCACCAGTTAGGCCTAGTTGCCAACACACCAATTTTGGTTCACTGATTTTTGGCATCACAACATGGTATTGTTTACCATGCAAGATCTTAACATAGTCCTTAAATTATATTAGTAAACTGAATTAGTCCAAACAAGAAAACCTGTCTCCCTTTCATACCTTTTCCCATCAACATTTATTATTATAAGTTATTGGAACCTTTTATAAGCTGTCGTTCACTTTTGTACAGCTGAGCTCACCATTAGGGTAAATTTGAACAATTACCACAACAGTGCCCCAAGCCAATGGCATGAGCACTTTTGTTTCCCGACTGTATATAGAGAAGCAGCAGCTAATTACTAAACCCTATTTCCAGAGCTGTGCTCACACCACAGAAGGAAGTAAATAACAGCTTCCTCCAGGGAACAGTCAATGGAGAAGACATGTCAGGAAATATAACTTACCTTCACAGTGGCCATTCCTTCCTTCCCACCATCATGGATTCAGACTCTTCTACACACAGATCCAGTCCTCTCAGCTGATGTGCAGAATGCCAAGGGGTAAGGTATCACACAATGCTCACCTTTTCATGATCTGTATTTCCAGACACCACCTCTCTCGGTTCCGGCAGCTTAGCTCCTGACGACATTGTTTAATGGCAATCTGCTCCCCTGTTTCCTACACAGACACAGAGAGTAAGGACAAAACCATACTTCCACCAGGGATGTGTGAGAGGACCAACAGAGGATGTAGCAGCGCAATGATTCTAAGGCTATTCTTGGGGAGCCACCCCAGCCTTTGAGCTCTCCTTGAAGGCCCTTCCCAAGGAAGCAGACCGTCATTTTGGGCACTAAATATGCACCAGAACAGAATGCCCCCATTCCCTCCCCAAACCAGAAATGTACCCTGAATTTCAGGCTCATGCTTGCAAAACTCCAGTCTCAGACTGAATCCTGAGCAGTGTAAGTTCGCCTCTCTTTTCATACAAATGTGTCTAGAGGCCTAGTTAGTAGGGACAGGAGTCCAGGAGAGCGGTCATGCTCACACCTCAAGGAGTTGCTTCTCTGACTGATTGCCATCTGTAAACCTTAGCTGGCCGTGGGGATTCCACATCACAGGAAGTTGCCAGCAGCCATTTGGTTACAAGACACAGTAGAAGAGTGTAGGTGGCAAGCAGAGCAAGAGGTTTCAGAAGGCTGGAGGCTGCCCTCACGGAGCTAAGCCTCTCACTCCTTAGCTGTACATGAGTGGATGGGGACTGGCACGTAAGGGATCAGTGGCCTTGGCCCCATCCCAGAGAAAGGAAGGGAAGCCCTACCTTGTTGTGCCACCGGAGAACATTTCCAAATCCCCCCGTCCCAAGCCTTTCCTTCATCTCCCAGGGACCACAGGTCTGGATCTGCAGAGGAGGCCGGCTCATTGCCCTGAATGCCTGTGGCTAAAGGAGAAGAGGAGAAGGGGAAGGGTAGAGGCGCCGGATTTAACCCGTCAGTCAGTGAATTAACTGCTCTAGCAACAGGGGTGCAGGCAGGGCCTTTGCGGGACTCCCCTACCAGGCCGGACGGGCGGGCCACAGACGCACACCCGGCCTCGGCCCCGGGACAACAAACAAGCGACTGAGCAGGGGCGGCCGCGACCGAGGGGCGGCCCGGCGCCGAGGAGGCAGGGCGGGCCCGGGCTCCCGCCAGGCAGGAAAGGAGCCGCTGGGCAGAGCGGTGCCCGGGCAGGGGAGCGGCCGCCGGCTCGAGGCGCCATGAGCAGCGCCCCCGGGGCTGTCCTGTCTGTCCGTCCGTCCGTCTGACCGCCCGACCCCCGCCCGAACCAGGGGGCGGGGGGAGCGCGAGCGCCTCGCCCCAAACCCGGCCGCGCCGGCCCGGCCCGGCGCTCACCTAGGGCGGGCCCAGCTCCCCGCGGACGCTCCGAGCCCGGCTCCAGCGGCCCCGCCCGCGGACTCAGGCTCACTCAGCTGCGGCGCGCGTCCGCCCAGCCCGGCTCGCCCCGCGCTTCCGGCTCGCCTCAGAGTCTGACCTCGCCGGAGACGTCACGTGGGGCGGTGCCCCCGCGCCGTGGGGCGCCTCGAGGGACTCGCGCCCAGATTACGTCACGTCCTCCGTCCCCCGGCCGAGCCGCGGGGCGCCCCCTGGCGGCCGCTAGCGAGAGGTTCGCCCGTCCCGCACACAGCAAGGCCGGGGCTTTTGTGACACCGCCGCTCCGCGCGCGGCCCGCTCCGGTGCGCGCGCCCTGCTGGAGAGGAGGGATATGCCGCGCCCCTGGGTGCACGCGCCAGGCTGCCAGCAGCGGCGCCGCTGGTCAGCTCCACATGGGCCATGGGGTGCCACAAGGACGGCGCCTGCCATGCAAGAGGCCAGGGCTTTGTTGCAGGTTTTGTTCTATAACGTCCCACCTCTGGTGCTTCCCTCTGCAGCACCTGGCACAGGCCACGGTGGGGAGACAGGCCGCTGGGCAAGAGGGACCGTGGGTCTGACGGAGCCTGTCCCGTGGTATGATCTAGGTGGATGGTGCCTGTAGGAAAACAAAAACCAGGTAGACTAACAAATGTCTACAGGCATAAGCTTTCCTGACTACAACCCACAGCCGAACTAGCCTCCCTCCCTCAGGGCAGACTTGGAGTGAGGCCAGGCAGGCCAGCAAACACTTTACCACACTTTATATCCAGATCCCAGCTCGAGGGGAGGGGAGGAATCACTGGCAGTAGTTCCCCAGGGAGACCGAATTTGCCACCTGAGCAAACAGGTTGATGGAGTGACTCCAGCCCTCCCAGAGCAATGCCCACCTGGAGGAGAATGGTGCTGGCTTTACCTCCTGCTCCCTCCACCTAAAGCATAGTTAGAAATAGGATTTTCAAACAATAGAGCACTGATGTAATTCCCACAATACAGATTATAAAAGGATTTGGCTGAAGTTAAATGCTGGAGTATTCACACAAATAAAGCTGCAATTCGTAGGGCTTCTGCCATGAGGGGAACAATGCAAAGAAAGCTTTCCAGTTACTGGGAGGCTGGTTATATAACTGGCCACAGAACTAAGAACTCAGAGTCAATGGGACTACTAATATGCATAAGTGCTTACCCAATTGGGGCCTTTATAAACAAAGTTGTTGTGTTGGCTTGAGTTGATGTGGAGCTGAACACTGCAATGCAATGCATCGCTGGAATCTCCAGGTCAATCAACTCCAACACTTTGGCTGCGGATGCTGTTGCTCGTTGCTCCCCCCTCCATTCGCTGCAATACTGCAGCCCTTCAGGAATTCCAGAGGGTCATGGAAAACAAATGTCTTCCCATCCACCAGAACCTTAACAACGTCCCTCACTGCCACTTGAAGTCATGTAAGCCCTTTTGGACTCACGTGTTTAACCTTCAACCGTGCAATTTCAACCCTGATGAAGCTTGGAAAGCTAAATGGAGTTCACAAGATGTTACAAATAAACACCTCATATAAGAGCCCATGCAGAAGATCCCTGGCTTTGATATCCAACAAAGCTCATGGGCAACCCTAAACCACAGCTGCACAAACCATGACAGATGCAGATACTCGCTGCACAAATGGAAAATTAAAAACGCTCCAGCGTACAGGTGTGGCCACTCAGAGCAGACCACGTAATATATAACAGCTCAATGTCTGATTCACAAATACAAAGGAGGTATCACAGCAATACTCTCTGCTACTCCAGACTCAATTATCTGGCTTTACCATCTGAATGTAAAATTATGGTTGTTGCTCTACATTTACATCATCCATATGAAGAAGATAGACAAGGTGGCTGGGTTTGCAGACACCACTTCAGTTCCAAGGAGTTTTTTGGCTTTGCTTGGTTTAATAACATTTTCTGTTTAGATTGTGAGGGGAGTTGAGTACAAGAATAATGAGGTGAGGCAGGAGGGGATCCCAAGGCAAGTGCAATGCACCACTCCTTGCACACTCGCTCTCATCCCCACCTCTACCTTCTACTTCCAGCGCTCTTAGCTCTAACACTTTTTTGCGAGCATGAGTTCTCCCCTACCACAGGAAAACTCAGACAAGCTATTTAAGTAAACAGAATCATCTTGGTACAACTGGTTTCTTTCAAAGGACAGCTAATAGGACAGCAGAAAATGTCTTACCCAAAGGCTAACACACTTCTGGCCTTCACCTGCTCTGCCCCACACTCTCCCTGCTTCTCCTCATCACAACCTTTCTTTTTCCTGGCTCTTTTCTCCCCCTTTACCATACCCATCTCTCCCATCCACCCTGCTCCACAACTCAGAACATTGTGACAACTCATCTAGAGATTGGCAGAGATGCCTTTCAAAAGCCTGGTGACCTCTGAGAATAGGAAAAAGATAGGCACCTGAGTCACAGTTTCTCTTCCTTACACAGCCCATCCTTTGTTTATCTTGTTCACGCGCTGCAGCAAAGAGGAAGGAAGGTCATCACTGAAGCACCTTTAGTTTTCCATATTCTCTGAAGTGAGATTTTACAGCTCAACTCAGGGATCAAGGGCTTTGTTTTACTCACTAGTATCCTCCTAGACAAATGCTAAGGTCTGACTCTTGAAAACCATCATCTCTCATCTTGCACCTAAGATAGGTGAACTTACATAGAGCCAAGCAGGTAAACAGGGCAGTGGTCGGTGACACACCTGTGTCATGTTGGCCAACAAATTCCCCTCTATGAGCAAATGGGATATGATGTGTTTGTTTAGTCAAGATTCCAGTGTGGACTGGTTATGAAACACCATTAAACCCTGCTGTACTCTGAATCCACTTGTCAGTCAGGAAAGGCTTGAGTTACAGTAATGAGTACAATATTCAGAGGTAATACTGACCTCTCTCTCAGTGTTGCTGGGAGGATTAATTAGTTAACGTTGGAAAGGTGCTTTGGAAATGTGAAGTGTTCCCTAAGAGATTACTATGGTTAGTTAATGGATCAGATGGGTCTAGCACTGATAGCGCCAGATATTTCACGTTTTTATTATTTGAAGCAATGTTAGTAGTGGCTCTAACTGTTAAAATTGCCTCAGCAGCATCCACATACCGATGGGATCTAAATCTTGGAGCACAGAGGTAGACCTGGCTACATTCTTAGGAATAGGTCAACAAGTGGGAACTCCAAGTTCACCAAATGGGTCAGGCTCAACCCTGCCAAGTTCCCATAATCCAGAGTTAGGAGCAATGTTATTAATCTCCCAGAAAAGGGCAGAGTCACCGCACTGTGAAAGGGCCATAAACCAGACCAAGTACATTCCAGGAGCTGGTGCTGGAGGAGATGGTCAGAATTGAGAGAAGATTTTGTCAAGAAACCTACTGAGGCAAGTAGAGTAGAGATGGGATACTAGGGTGGAGCAAGGGTTTATTCAGGGAAAGGAGAGAGCAATTCTATGTCAGACTGGGAGGCAGAGTAGTTGCTGATGGTGGCAATATCAGGGGCCTGAAGTGCTCCAGAGAAGGGGCTCCAGTGAGAAGAAGGTGCTTTTGTTCAGAGGAGATGGGGTCAGTGAAGAGTTTGATGAAGAAGGGAAGGAAGGTGTGGAGCAAACAGGCTGCACAGAGAGTGTGGAGTTTATGCTCACTTCTCAGTCAGCAAGAGGAAGAAAGTTTCCAGGGTGCTTGAAGAAGACTAGGATGGAGGGAAATTCATTAAAGGTGGGACAAGGAGTCAACTGTGAGATGTCAGGTGATGTCCAATGAAAGAAAATTAATTTTTCCCTTCAGTTCAATTGATTAGGAGATCAGCTTCTGATGTCAGAGGAGACAGCAAATTCCAAAAATGCCAGGCACCAGATCAGCCACTAATATGGGAGTCTGAGTGCAAATGCCCAAGATAAGGATGGAAAAATAGAGAATTTCCACAGGGTATTTCTCAGGAGGGATGGGTCCAACCTGTGGAATCAAATGAGCACATTACTGTTTCCTCTGATGTCCAATGGGCTGGAAATTCCCCAAGGGCTATAAAGTTTACTAATGGATACAACTTCTTGTAAATAATCTGGCATGATCCTTGTCCAAAGTTTCTTTCAATAGTAGCCTGATATATTCCTCCCTTCTGGACACATATGATCTTTATTGTGAATAGATACATCCACAGAAACAAAATATTAGGGGCCTGCCCAGAGGAGGTGCTGAGTGACTCTTTAATGCAGTGAGGGCCCAAAGGGCACAGCACCTTGGAATCAGACCTATGCAAATTTAAGATTCACATTTCACTCACGCAGGAGTCAGGAAATTCACACTTAAGGTTCCCACAGCAACAAGAACTTGGCTCCCTTTCATGAGTATATTACAAAAAGGTTTTTTATAAGAGCACATAACACTGGGCAATGGGCCATATCAGCTGACAAGCCACACAGCATAATACAAAGGAAAATGTGCAAATATGCAGAAACACGCACAGGCAAGGAGGGAGTTTCATTAGACCTGCTAGAGAGGGGACAAGTAGGAAAGCAAAAGAAGATTATAGCAGCAGGGAAAGGCTGTTGAGCAAAGCTCTCCCTGAGCACAAGAACCAATCTCTCTAGAGAGTATATCTTGTAAACCTGGTGTGGGCTCCCTAGAAAGGTCTCCAGATCTACACCTAGGCTCAACAGTCATCTCGCTACTCTATGCAGTCACACAATTCTCCCACTGCCCTTTGGGGGCAAGGAGATCAGTACAGTCATAAGTTTTATCCTGAAAGTTGTTTTTCTTACAGTAATAATTACAACACTTGGCAGGAATACAGCATTATAAACATTTAGAATGAACCACAACCACAGCCAATCTAAGGCCAAATTCAGTCAGCCACGTACAGCCCTAGCCTACTTCCTCACAGCTCCCCGTCCTCCCAAAGCCATGACTCAGGTTAGATGGCCTATCAGAGTTCATAGGCTATTCATTCGTCCTTTAATTGTATGCTGTGTATTTCCTTTTAATAGGATGCAAAACCTCACCAAAATCTTCTGTGCTACATGAACTGCATGAGCTACATGAACTGCATAGAGCCAGGACATTCATATCTTTATTACCAGTTGCTGGACGTGCCCCCTATGTGTTATACACTTCTCAAATATATATGAAGAAACAATCCCTGCCCCAAAGAGTTTACAATCCAAGAAGGCAAGCAGCATACAAAGGGAAGCAAGAGTAATAAAATATAGTCAAAACATTCACCATTTTCCTTGAGTCTGCAGCCAAATCATAGAATCAGACATGATCAGGGTTGGAAGGGACCTCAGGAGGTCATCTAGTCTAACCCCCTGCTTTAAACAAGACCAACCCCAACTAAACCATCCCAGCCAGGGCTTTGTCAAGCTGCACCTTAAAAACCTCTAAGGATGGAGATTCCACCACCTCTCTCGGTAACCCATTCCAGTGCTTCACCACCCTCCTAGTGAAAAAGATTTTCCTAACCATTTTCATTGCCCTCCACTGGACTCTCTCCAACCTGTCCACATCCTTCCTGTAGTGAGGGCCCCAAAACTGGACACAATACTCCAAATGTGGCCTCACCAGTGCCGAATAGAGGGGAAGAATCATGTCCCTCGATCTGCTGGCAATGCTCCTACTAATGCAGCCCAATTTGCCATTAGCCTTCTTGGTAATAATGGCACACTGTTAACTCATATCCAGCTTCTTGTCCGCTGTAACCGCAAGGTCCTTTTCTGCTGAACTGCTGCCTAGCCAGTCGGTCTCCTGTCTGTAACAGTGCATTGCATTCTTCTTTCCTAAGTGTGGGACTCTGCACTTGTCTTTGTTGAACCTCATCAGATTTTTTTTTGGTCCAATCCTCCAGTTGGTCTAGGTCACTCTGTATCCTATCCCTACCCTCCAGAGTGTCTACCACTCCTGCCAGCTTATTGTCGTCTGCAAACTTGCTGAGGGCTCAATTGACTCAATCCTCCAGGTCGTTATTAATGAAGATGTTGAACAAAACCAGCCCCAGCACTGACCCCTGGGACACTCCGCTTGTTACCGGCTGCCAAATAGACATCAAGCTGTTGATCACTACCCATTGAGTCCGATGATCTAGCCAGCAAATGCCCAGTAACACAACATGACAATGCAGCTAGCCCGGTTCAGCTCCCATTGCCTCAGAGAATGGAAAGGTCACACCCAAATGGTCAGAGAACACCCTTAACTAGGTGTCCCAAACAGTGACAATGGCAATTGATTACTACAGGTCATGCCTGAGGTCACTAATTGGTCTCTTTATTTCATGTAGTTAAGGTCAATGACTGGTCCCTACCAATCATCATAGATTACTGATAAAAATGAAGCTGCCTTTGCAATTCCTCAACATGGGCCTCTGTAAATGAATGATGTTCTCTGTCACTCAGTGCCCTGTAAGAAGCATGGACTCCTGATGCAACTCTCAGACACAGAGAGATTAATGGAAGTCTGCATTTGTTTAATCACAAAACATCCCTTCTTGAAAGTGACTGAACATACAGTTTTGCCTATGCCTGTCTCTCCGTCATTGTGGCTGATGCAGGCATTGAATGATGGGAAGAGTGGTGTACACCAGTTATATGGAGATGTGGATGTACAACTGTTCCAATACAAAGATAGAAAAGAGCAGAAGTTGGGCAATTAGCTGAAATGTTAGAACCTGTTTATTGTGTGTTTGGGAGACAGTTACTCCATCCCTCATGCCTATCATTCTGTTTCTAACAGCAGTTGAGATAAGTGCCCCAGCACTCTGTAGATTTGCAGATTTGCCACCCACTCAGTAACGGGACAGCTGGGATGAGCTGAAGGGGTGATGAAGAGTGGACTATGTGATAAATAATTAAGGAACTACATCACCGCAGGAAGAACTTAACTAAAGTACACAAGAAAAACCAACCACACAAACATGACGCACAAGAAAGAAACCAGCTCCAACTCTGACGCAGCTCTGCCTCCAACTCCAGAGAGAGGCAGTGAGACAGCCCCATATGGGCCTTGCAAAGAACTCACTCACCTCTGTGTGACTGAGAATATCACCTGTTTAGCTCCTGCCAGCCCTTGCATTAATTGTCATAAATTAAACTTTGCTCGTTTCTGGGATTTGACAACAAGACAAGTCAGAACAAGTCTCCTTGGAAAGAAACTATTCACTGCAACAATGTCCTATAGACAGAAAAGATTAAATGATCAGTTTAATTGGAGGGAACTAACTGCTCCATAAGACCGGGGGGCAGAAAAAGACCAGTTGCAGAAGGAGCTGCCAATCTGATAGGCAAGGAGAAATGCTGCCATCCAAGAGGAACAGGGAAAAAGCTGTGTAAAACTCAGATTATAGTATGTCAGGGAGTGGGGAGCAAAAAGAAGATAAACAAAATGGGAGAGGAAAATGAGGAGACAGAAACTTAGAAAAGGGACCAGCAGGACAGGATGGAGCTTCATAGGAGTTCTAGGCTGAGACATGGCAACTCTGACGGGAAGAGAAGGCATTAGTGATTCAATGCTTCTCATTTACTGGACGAAGCATATACTCCTAAATGAGCATATGTATTGTGGTGGATGCTCACTGGGAAGACGGAGACTCAGACCCTTAATTTTACATCTGTTCTTTTAGCCTGAGACATTATTTTGCATTAAAAATTCTGAGGGATGCAACCACAAAATGTGTATAACCTGCATCCTGTTTTACTTACCTAGACATTTAAGGCCTGCCTATGCTATAAAAATTACCCATCACTGACAAATAGGTACAACTGAACCTGGGATGAACATGGGTAACCTAATTCAGTGTGGGAAGGCATGGCAAAAACATGTTGCATCCAGCGTGGGAGGTCAGGGCAAGGACATGCTGCATCCAGCATAATAGACCAGGGCAAGGACACACTGTGAAACTGTGGTTAAATCCTATTCTTAACTGTGATTTCTGAAGTAGAATTTTGTAGCATGATCAGGATTGTTTGCAGTGTTGTTGTAGCCATGTTGGTCTAAATGTGTCAGATCTAAGGCTAAAGATGTAGGATCAGGATCTGGAGGCCTAGTCCTAGCTTCTCCTGTGTACAGAAGGCTGAGGCTTTAAAGTCTCAATCTTGAGCCCATGAGAGACTGATTTTTCTCTGACATGTGTCATGCTGACTACACTGGGGGGGCCCTTGAGGTGTATTCAGGAGCTCCAATTACTCCCTTCTACACCAGTCTCGCTTTGGGGGTGTCACACTGGCTGGATTGGGGGGGAGGGGCATTTGTGTTATTTGACATCAGTATGTCAAAATCATAGTGATTCATGTGCAACATGCCATGTCAGGTACTGTTAGAAAAGTTACAATGTGCTGAATAAGATGATAACGTTTACGTTCATGTGCTATATCTGTAATGGAAGTTATGGACATCTTTGATATTCCTGTATTTCAAACTATGTTGTACAAGACACACCCCAGACAGAGAGGCGGCAGGACAATAGCCCGCTTAATGGCCCATCAAGACCTTTACAGACGCAAAAGGCCCAGGAAGGAATTAAAAGCATACCTTAAGAGTTACCAGGATTGGCCCATGTGACTCTGGACTCCATTTTAGTTCCACAAGCTGCATGGCCAGAGGCAGAGGGTATATAAGATCACACCACAGAAACCATTTGGTCTTTGTTCCTGTCCAGCTGCAGACAGATACCTACCCACCTCTGGATTAATTCACTTTGCAACTGAACTGAAGGACTTAGACCCATCCAGGTACTGGATGTGTACCAGAGGGACTATACAAGCCTGCAACTCCACAATTCTTCTAGAAACTTGATGTATATGGACTTTCAAATAATTTGTATGTATCTGATTGCTTTAATCCTTTAACATTTCTCTTATTGTTTCTTTTTCTTTTTATAATAAACCTTTAGTTTTAGTACTAAAGGACTGGCTGGCTGCGTGGTAGTTTGGGTAAGATCCAAGTGATCTGGTACTGTGGTGGTCCTTTGGGATCAGAGAAAACCTTTTTAGTAAAGATCATAGAGTTTAAATAACTGTTCTCTTTACTGGACCTAGTGGCAGTTTGGGAGCCAGAGACTGAAATGCAGTAAAGGGGGCAGTGTGTATTTATAAAGTGGCTTCTTGATAACCAGTGTGGGGGAATCAGAAGCACTGTTTGTGGCTGGTTGGGAAGTCTGACTTCAGTGTCAGCCACCACTGCTGGGAGAATCTGCTCTCCTTTCACAGCCTGCCCTGACCTTGGCATTATCAATGGGCTACCCTGGGCACGGACGGGTCACAATATGCACACCCTCCTCCAGCTGTCTAAACTAGAGGCTTGGAATTGGGGAAAGATGCACAGTATGAGACTACGAGAGGCTGCGTTATTATCTCTCTCGGTATCTATACCAAGCCATCAATGTGGTCCCTGGAGTCCCTGGGCACAGAGTACCCTATCCAGAACAATCAGTGTGAGCTGGGGTAAGGAGGAGAATTTATGGCATGCTCCTGTTAATCATTCACAGAAAAACTAGCTTCCTCCAGGGCAGAGTTATAAAACCAAGACCATCAGTAACTCCTCAAGGGAGTCAGGCAGGGTCAGGAGGAGATGAGAAGTACAGGGCGAATCCTGTTCCAAGAATCTTAGGAATTTCTCTCATTACAAGCTGACCTCATAGCAGGTGTCAAGTAAAATGATGGCCTCTAATATGCCTGGCTCCAGATGGCATTGGGCGGGAGCTATTGAAACAAGTTAGAAAAATGCTTCTGGGAACATGGGGTTAGGCACCAACTGCACTGAAATGAGACATCAGAGAAGCTGTCCTCCTCCCTCATCCCCCTTTTGGACACTCTTACTTCTAGGTATCATCATGCAAGGGTCTAGACTCCATGGAGAGAATGCAGCCTAAACAGCTTGTTGAGGCATTCCCCAGGACTGAAGTAAAGGGCGTTAACTACTGTGTGCATAACCAGGCACCAGGAAAGTAATATGCTCACGCTGCCAGGCATGATTCTATCTGGGTATCCAAGCACTTTTTAGCTTCTATCCCATCCCATCCTATTAACACAGACTTGCTGGTGTCTGACATCTGTTTAACTCTTCTTAACACTAAAGTAGATTAGCAGATTGTGGCAGTGCAGCAAGGGCATTCAAGCTCAGCTGCCAGGACTGTAGCAGGTTCATTTCAGACTGGAGGTTTGTGCTTCCCTGCAGGGAGCTCATCATTCCCAAAGAAGACATGAGGAAGAGTGCAGCGGCCACAAAGCAGTGATCGTGAGTCTCTTATCTCATCACATCACTTTTGCAGGAAGGGTCCCCACTGGGCAGCAGCCTCTCTTCTAGCTGCAACATGAATATGCCTTCATTGCAGACCCAAGATGGCAGGGGGATCAAACAAACATTCAGGCGAGGGGGCCCAATTTGCAAGACACTTGGATCTGATAAACAGCTGTGGGATATGCTGCTCCCTAGAGCAGGCCTCTGCAGGCTGTGCCCACTCCTCACGTGCTGGACAGAATTTTTCCAATAGGACTTTTAAAACCATACTGTCGTTTATTGAACATACTGCGCTGAAGTACCGTTGTCCTGGTATGGAAATGTGAATTCACTGTGCCTTGGAGTAACTGACTCAGTGCCACCTTCCCCACTCCTTCTCCACCGACTCCCACCAGGAAATTCCTAGGCAAAAGAACCAGAAACTCAACCCCAGCCATCGCTGCAATGCCACACCAGATTCTTCAGGTTCATCCTAACAAAACCAGTTCCTCTCATAACAGATCTAACAGCAACTCTGTGGGAAAATACTCCTGAAGCCAGCCCTGAGAAGAGCCCTGAGAAGTGTGTGGTGGTCAGGGCTCTTCTATCCTATTAAACACTATATGAGAAGGTGAACTAGTTGCTTTCTGGAATACTAAAGGTCAGAGCTCATACTAATCACCGGATGAGCATAAAAAGTCTCTCTTGAGCCACAAGGAAAAGACATTGGATGAAAATCCAGAGCATTTGTGACAAGGTGAAGGCAAATGGTGAGGGGAGATATGCAGCTGCTGCCATTTCACCTAGTCTTCTTTCATCCACATGCACTACTGCAGATGGGAAGTCTCTACTGGAGCCTGACATGCATGCTTGAGCAAATCACTTCACATCCCCACGACTTAGTTCCTACAGTTGTAAAATGGCTTTTGTACCCACTCACCAGCCTCTCAGTGGTTTGCCTGTTACAATTAATGCCTGTACTTTAAATGCTAAGCATTATTATTATACTAACAGCCTATCACGGACCCCAGGCCCAGAGTGTGACACTCTCCACATCCCAACTCCTGCTACCCTCCACAGTCCTCCTGCAGCATCTCACTCCCATACCATCATGTTGATATTTTAGAGCATACAAAGACACCTGTAGGTAGAGGTGGGACAGACGTTCACTATATTTCAAGGGGCACCTAGATACTCCACTGAATGGCAATACTCAGATACTGGCATGTTTTTCAGACATTTTAAGAAGCTCTTGAGCCCTCCTCCACAGGCTCTGGCAATTCCATCAGCTTTTAGAGACACCTGACCAGTTCTAAATTCTCTTCTGAAGCTACCTTTGGCGTATGTACATAAAAGTATTGTTCTGCTGAAAGGTGTTAATGATTAGCAGGTCTTTGATCAAGCAGATCTTTGATCTACAGACAACCAAACCCGGTTTAAGACAATAGGTGTGCTAAGCACCCTTCTTTCAGGTTAAATAGAAGGAGCAATTAAATGCCCCCTTATGATGTGATAGCTGGAAACAATAAGAGGTTACTGTCCAAGCATTAGGCCTCATTATGAAGCTTCAGATGTGTGTTGTGAAGTATTTCCCTTGGACTGGGTGCAAACACAGGGACCAGGGAAGTGTTTGCAAGTTGTGTGTGTTGGAACAGAGAAAGACAGCAGAAAGCAAAAGAATCAGTGGTTGATTGTGACCTGGACATGCAGCCTAGAGACACAGCTCTTTGGGCATAGAAATGACTAGAGGAGCAAACCTGGAAATAGCAAGAAAAGAAGATAGCTGCTGCTGTTTCTATTTTATTCACTGAAACAGGACATTGGTGCAATCCTGTTTATTTACAAGAAATGCACACAGAGAATATACCTGATTCATGTCCTCAATTTCTTCTCCTAATGAAACACCTCTGCAAGGCTCCAAATATTGTCTAATCGCTCAGGCCAAAGGGGCAACTGTAAATTTGTTTATTGCAGAGAGAGGACTCACATGATCATGCCCTGCTGTCTTGGCTTCTCTTGATGAGTCATCCCCTTACATATGCTGTTGGCCCAAGGCACAGATCTCTATCCTGGGTGGTTTCATCAGGCATTTAAAATGAAAAGCAGAAGCAGAAAGATATGACCTAGCGGAAGCCCCTGGACAGCTTCCTTCTCACAGAAAGACTCAGCTTATGACACCTCTTTCTAAGTAGGCACCTCCCTGCTCAAATATAGTCCATCTGGAAACAGCTTGTGATCCACCAAGCCACATCATGTTTAGTCCAGCCAGCTCTGTAACACACTCACAAAGCCACATGTCTGGGACTGTTGAATTCAATTGGAGCATAGTAAGGTACTCAAAGAAGCAGTTAGATTTGCAGCTGGTCTCTGAGGCCTTGGAGCTTCCTCTCTGTTGCTGCACGTCAAATATGCAGATAAAACAGGTTAATTACCTCACAATCAGACACACAACATGACCTTTAAAGTGTGATTCAGTACAACAGCCTGTACCAGGACATCAATCAGATAGGAGATGGAGACTGGCAGACAAGGCACTTCGCCGAAGAAGGCCCCTGAGAATTTCTTTCAGACTCTTTGGGTCTGGGCTGTGTCCTAGAAAGAAATAATCAGAGAGAGAGAGAACAATAAATGGTAGAAATTCCATTGGACTAGGAGTTTCTATACTCACCCACTGTGGAAAAAGAAGATCTCTGCAAAAAGCTAGGATCTTACCAACTGAGGGCAACCACCATACACAGAGGGGCAGGAACTAGAACTGCCTTTCTTTTATTGCTGGGGGAAGGTAGAACTACGTGAGCAGTCTCTGACAGTAATTATTTCTGACAGTGAAATAGTCCTGGACTGTGATAAGAAAAAATGTGTGATATTCCAGTGCCCTTGGATCTCCCAATTCCAGAGTTTACTCAGGGCTACGCTATTTCTGCATGAGCCTCTGACACACAGCTATGGGTATTATTAAGAAGGTTGAGAGCCAGCAGATAAGCACAGACTGTATTTTCTGTGGGGGCTGCGTGAAGCATACTATGTTCTTTACTCATCCTGTATATAAACAGAGCACTTTAGTCTTTGAGGCCATCAATCTGGCATCTTTCAACAGCATTAAACTGACTGGAGAAAAAAATTAAAGTCAAACTTTCCTGTTCCAGACCTGATTTGCTAGGTGTTTCAGTCCGTGGGAAAGTGAGTACTAATTCTCTGCTCATAGTTACTTATAAACTCCTCAAAGAACTTCAGTAGCCTTGAATCAACAACTGTGGAATGCCTATCCCCTGCAGATGCCAGCTTAGCTCCTAGCTGAAGGGGATTCCAGTGGACACAAATCTCCGAGGACATGACTCATGGTTGTCCTTTGGCCACTTTCCACCTGCTATTTGCACTGGTGCGAAGAGGCCAAAAAGCAGCCACAGCTCCTCCCTCCCTGATGAACAGTCCCCACACAGAACAGTGCCCTTCATCAAGTACAAAGCCTGCTCTGCTGGCAGTGTGCCAGCCATGCAGAAGCCCTGTCCTGACACAGGGGGAGTTCCGAAGTGGGCTGACAGAGGAAGGGGGTATTGAGGCAGGAGGGTGCATGGCCAAGGCAGACCTGTAACTTAGCAATTGCTTAGCTGCCACAATGCACAAGGCAGTCCTAGCCTGCCCCAGGAGTTGAGCTGTCTCCCAGCAGTCCCAGAACCAGGTAGCAGAGTTGCCTGCATTTGATCCCTAATCCCTAGGAGCTCGTAGCCTGAACCAGATGGGTTAAAGGCCACTAAGGAATCTTCAGGTGCAGCCTCGGAACATCTTGTTGCAGTCTAGCAATCAGAAGTCCATAATATGCTAATTACCACCAATATCAGTCTACAGTGTTATCTAAATGACATAGCTGAAAATACCTCCCTACAGCAAGGGACTCAAAACACCTAACAACAAACACCTCAATCAAATTGGAGTTAAAAGTTAACTTCAGTGTGACATTGAGATCAGGAAACTGATTTCTATTGAATCAGCTTCTTCAGTTTCCACAAATCTATTACTGCATTGGTGTATGCAATGATAATGCCATAGTGTCTAGCTCTAAGACTGCTGTCTTGTCCTTTGCCCTTCCTTCTTACAGCCCACGGAGCTGTATGATCACTCTCTCTTTGGAACCAAACCCCTCCCCCTCAGCTTCTCTGGCTCCCTAACCTCCCCCCACCCATATGCAGTACCCTTGTCTTATATATACAAATCATTAGTATTTACAGATGCAAGAGATGAGACTAGATGATCTAATGATCCCTTCAGGCCTTGAATGCTATAAAACTATGACTGACCGCTCATAACAGAGCCAATTTATTTGACTGCTTCTCTAGAACTGAACTCTTCTGTGCTCTGGCAGGGCACCCATTCCTGCTCTGAAAAAATCCATCAGGGTTTTCAAAAAGCATTACAAACTCTCCAATTTCCCCCTCCACACCCATCACTGACACCAAACCAACCAAGGGTCAAACTCCTTCCTATTTAGCAGCGTTGCCTATTTTGTCCTTTTCCTGAAAATGAGGCTGTAGTTCATGCTGCTCACAGCTATTTCAGCCAAATGCTCCATCTTTATAATCTGAATCCAATCTGATCTACTTCAGGGAAAAAGAGGTTACTCACCTTGTGCAGTAACTGATGTTCTTCGAGATGTGTCCCCCTGCAGGTGCTCCCATGTCATCATGTCCCTCACCCTTGATCGGAGATCTCAGAAGTATTTGCTCAGGCCGCACACACGCAGCTGTCAACTCGCAGCACCGCTGGCTCATTTTCTTGTGTACACGCAACACAAGCCCCTCAGTTCTTTCTCTACAGTAGAGTCCACTGTTAGAATTCAGAAGTAGAGCGGAGGAGGAACGGGAGTGGAGCACCAATAAAGACACACATCTCGAAGAACATCAGTTACTGCACAAGGTAAGTAACCTCTTCTTTGAGTCATGTCCTTGTGGGTGCTCCACTTTATGTGACTAAGGTGTATTGAAGGAGGGACTTTGGTGTTAATTATTTCGCACAAATGACAAAACAGTTAAGTCTAATGAGGCATCATTAGCAGATGCCTGGGCGATAACATAATGTTTTATAAAAGTATGTGGTGATGCCCATGTTGCGGCTTTGCATATGTCCGTTATAGGGACATCGGTCAGAAAAGCTACAGCCATGGCTATTGCTCTCATAGAATGAGTTCTGGTCCCTGATGGAACTTGTAAACCTTTTTGCTCATAACATAATTGAGAACCAGTCCTGTCTTTGCAGTGCTGATATTATCATTGTTAGGGTGATCATTTTGAATTTTTGCCGTCTCTCATATTGGTTCCATGCCCTGAGGTCTAATGTAGGTCTCCGTCTCCCACTCTTTTTCTGTATCACAATATAATGGGAATAGAATCCCTCTCCTACATGCTGAGGCGGTACATGTTCTGTTGCCCCTGTTTGAAGAAAATGGTCTATTTCTTGTAGCAACACTTGCACGTGAGAGGAGTCCTTGAAAAGGGATGGGGAAGGGTAATGGGTGGGGGGTATGGATAGGAATGGAATAGTATATCCAAATTTGATTATTTCCAAAATCCATTTGTCTGTTGTTATTGATGACCAGATGGGGTAGAATGGTCTTAGGCAAAATTCAAAGTTTTCCCTTAAAGAGGCTGGCACTGCATGGTGTTTGGGGCTTCTCAGACTCTCGACTAAGCCTTCAAAACTGTTGCTTGGACTGTGTAGATTGAGAGATGGTGGATGATTGTTGAAGATGTCTGCAGTGTTATGATCTTTGTTTTCCCCGTTGGGGTTCATATTGCCTGTACTGTGGTTTAAAGGGATATTTACGAGGATAAGGCTGGACCCTGTACTGTTTCCATCTCGTTCCAGGTGTATAGATGCCTAGTGTCCTGAGGGTTGCCCTGGAATCTTTCAGAGAGTGCAGGACTTCATTGGTCTTTTGGGCGAACAGGTGTGTTTATTGAAGGGGAAGTCCTCTATTTTAGTTTTCAGGTCTCTAGGAAGGCCTGTACAGTGAAGCCAGGAAGCTCTTTGCATGACAACAGCCATGGCCATTGTCCTAGCCGTGGTATCAGCCACATGTACGGCCACCTGCAGAGATGCTCGAGCTGCAAGTTGCCCCTTGTTAATGAGTTTCTTGTATTGGTCTCTCTTGGATTCTGGGATGTCACTGATGGATTGGAATAACTTTTCATAGATATTGTGATCATAGGTTGACAATAATGCCACGTAATTAGAGACCCTCATTAATAAAGTGGAGGATGAATATACTTTCCTGCCCAATAAATCAAGTCATTTCCAGTCCTTGTTGCATGGTGTGGGTTTGTAATTTGTCTGCTTCCCTCTCTAGGTGGCCACATCTACAACTAGTGAATTCAGGGATGGATGAGTAAATAGGAATTCCACCCCCTTTGCTGGAATATGATATTTTCTATCGTTCCTCTTGTTGGTTGGAAGGACAGATGCTGGTGTCATCCCTCTAATATTAACCAGCTCCATCAAAGCCTCATCCATCAGGAGGGCGATTTTCTAGGAGGTTACTGTGTGTAAGATCTTTAGCAGCTTATGTCTGTTATGACTGTCACTTCCTTCAGAGGGATCTCTAAATCCTGAGTGACCCTCTTGAAGAGGTCATTAAATTGTTTGGGATTGTCTACAACAGCCGGTGCAGGGGAAATGATTGCTTCATCAGGTGAAGACGATGACTCATTTGTGGGAGGGGATGTCCCCTGATGTGCGAAGGAGGTCTCCACCTCAGTTCCTTCCTCTTCGTCAGTAACTGAACCTGTGGTCGATGGCCTCACAGATTTCGTTGTGCTCACATGGGAGCTGGTAAGTCTTTCATATGAACTAGAATGGGAGGAACATGAATCCCAGTTATGCTACTGCATGTGGTATGGCATTGGAGGAGCAAACTATGGTGGGCCATAATAAGGATACATTTGTGTCCTCCATAATATGCATAATGACTGGGCTCTACTGAATGTCTGGTGGGGGAGAAGTGCTCAGATGAGAATTGAGCTTCCTCTTCATCGCTCTCACCAGCGCTGAAGAAACGTATCGGCAAGAATGCCTTTTCATATGCAAAGTGTATGGAAGAGCCAGTGGTGCCGTCGGATCTTGGGAATGAGGTGTGAACCGGTTGAACATTGTGCTGTTTGCACCTTCTTTTGTCCAATGGTGCTGAGGTTGGTGCCATGGTCTCAACTGGCTCCGCTATAGTAGTGGGTGCCGAGACCAGTGCGGCAGTGCGTCACTAGGGTTTGGTGCCGCTGTCGGTGCGTTGGCGGACAGCGGTGCCATGATCAGCATATTCTCTACGGTCGGTACCGGGGTCAATCTTGGTGCCGGCGTAGGTTCCGTAATTTCTCTTAGCACCATACCTTTCTTAGGTGCTGTTGGGCATGACGGTGCTGTAGTGACCATTGGTCAGCCTGGTTCTGCACCATATTTTTATGGAGTGCCGTGCCAGGACGTTTAGGGTCCTTGGAAGGCACTGGTCGTATTATACCTGAGGTTCCCTTTGCCTCTTTGGTAGTTTGTTTAGGGGACAGCCTCCCAGGAGAACATTTTTACTTTGTCTCAGGACTAGAGGTAGGAGATGAAGCCCTCTTTCTCGGTGAGGGTTCTTTGTCAGGCTTGTCTGGTCCTGGTCCAGACAAGGGTCTGAGGGATTTTTTCATTAAGATTAACTTCAGTCTCAGGTCTTTGTCCCTTCTGGCCCTTGCAATGTATGCACTTTTGAGATAATGGGTTTCGCCCAAGTACTGTACACAAAGTAAGTGTCCATTTGACAATGGCATTGCCTCCCTACAGGAAGTATATCTCTTAAAACCAGGGGAACCTGACATCTCTTATTCCTACAATCTCCGCTACTCCAAGAAAAAAAAAAATTTTTTTTTGAACAGATAAATAACTGACTAAAACAGACTTAATTATGACTAAACTAAGCTAATAACTAACACTAAATTTTCTAAGGACGAGTAAAGTTTGACTACTGACAAGCACTCCATCTCGGACTGTGGACAGTTGAGAAGGAACTGAGGGGCTCATGTCGCGTGTGCTCTAGAAGATGCACCAACAGCGCCACGAGTCAACAGCTGCATACATGCGGCCCAAGCAAATACTGCTGAGAAGATCTCTGATCAAGGGCACGGGACGTGATGACACCTAACGTGGAACACCCACAGGGACATCACTCAAAAGAGAATCAGAAGTTAGGGACAGAAAGGTCCTTTTAGGTCATGATTAGTCCTTCCACCCAATCCCTCCTTCAATGGGCTAAGGCAGCTTTGTTCCCTACAGGAATTTTTGAAGGTCTTTTATTGGTTATTAGTAATTTTAGATTGTTGGTTCTCAGGATCAAGTCTTAGAGGGACTCAAATAATGAAAAAATTATTTAACTTGTTGGTCCTTAAATTGCTATTCCCAGTTCTCTCCTAAATGTTCTCAGGCCTTGAGCCTTCCACTCAATGTCTATTTCCCCAACAACCCTAATGAGCTCCTCAGACAATTTAATCTCTGAGTGTCAACGTTTCCCTAAGACCACCTCCCAATGACCTGCTAACTGATTATCATTGGGACTCATAGACTCATAGACTCATAGACTCATAGGTCAGAAGGGACCAATATGATCATCTAGTCTGACCTCCCGCACAAGGCAGGCCACAAAACCCTACCCATACACATTTATAACAACCCCGAACCCATGACTGAGTTATTGAAATCCTCAAAAGTGAGATTTGAAGACCTCAAGCTGCAGGGAATCCACCAGCAAGCGACCCATGCCCCATGCTGCAGAGGAAGGCGAAAAACCTCCGTGGCCCCTGCCAATCCGCCCCGGAGGAAAATTCCTTCCCGACCCCAAATATGGCGATCAGCTAAACCCTGAGCATGTGGGCAAGACTCACCAGCCAGCACCCAAAAAAGATTTCTCTGCAGTAACTCAGTTCCCATCCCATCCAGCATTCCCACAGACCATTGAGCAGACTTATCTGCCGATAATCCAAAATCAATTGCTCAAATTAAACTATCCCATCATAACATCCCCTCCATATACTTATCAAGCTTAGTCTTAAAGCCAGATAAGTCATTTGCCCCCACTACTTCCCTCGGAAGGCTATTCCAGAACTTCACTCCCCTAATGGTTAGAAACCTTCGTCTAATTTCTAGTCTAAATTTCCTAATATCCAATTTGTACCCATTCGTCCTCGTGCCTATAATAGTACTAAACTTAAACAATTCCTCTCCCTCCCTAACGTTAATCCCCCTGATATATTTATATAGAGCAAGCATATCCCCCCGGAGCCTTCTTTTGGCCAGGCTAAACAAGCCAAGCTCTTTGAGTCTCCTTTCATAAGGCAGATTTTCCATTCCTCGGATCATCCTAGTAGCCCGTCTCTGAACCTGTTCCAGTTTGAATTCATCCTTCTTAAACATGGGACACCAGAACTGCACACAATATTCCAGGTGGGGTCTCACCAGCGCCGTATATAACGGCACTAACACCTCCTTCTCCTTGCTGGAAATACCTAGCCTGATGCATCCTAAAACCGCATTTGCTTTTTTAACAGCCATATCACATTGGCGGCTCATAGTCATCCTGTTATCAACCAATACCCCAAGGTCCTTCTCCTCCTCCGTCGTTTCCAACTGATGCATCCCCAACGTATATGTAAAATTCTTATTATTAATCCCTAAGTGCATGACCTTGCACTTTTCACTATTATATTTCATCCGATTACTATTGCTCCAGTGTATAAGGTAGTCCAGATCTTCCTGAATAGCATCCCGGTCCTTCTCCGTGTTAGCAATACCCCCCAGCTTCGTATCATCCGCAAATTTTATTAACACATTCTCGCTCTTTGTGTCAAGATCAGTTATAAAAAGGTTAAATAAGGTCGGTCCAAGAACCGATCCTTGAGGGACTCCGCTAGTAACCTCCTTCCAGCCTGACAGTTCACCCTTCAGCACGACACGCTGTAGTCTCCCTTTTAACCAGTTCCTTATCCACTTTACAACTTTCACATTCATCCCCATCTTTTCCAATTTAACTAACAGTTCCCCATGCGGAACCGTGTCAAACGCCTTACTGAAGTCGAGGTAAATTAGATCTACCACATTGCCCTTGTCTAAGTAATCCGTCACCTTCTCAAAGAAGGAGATCAGGTTGGTTTGGCACGATCTACCTTTAGTAAATCCATGTTGCAATTTGTCCCAATTACCATTGACCTCCATGTCCTTAACTACTTTCTCCCTTAAAATTTTTTCCAAGACCTTACACACGACAGACGTCAAGCTAACAGGCCTATAATTACCCGGATCACTTTTATTCCCTTTCTTAAAAATAGGAACTACGTTAGCAATTCTCCAGTCGTACGGCACAACCCCCGAGTTTACCGATTACTTAAAAATTCTCGCTAACGGGCTCGCAATTTCACGCGCCAGCTCCTTTAATATCCTCGGGTGGAGATTGTCCGGTCCCTCCGATTTTGTCCCATCAAGCTGTTCAAGTTTGGCCTCTACCTCAGATACGGTAATATCCACCACCACATCCAGATTCCCGTTCGTCATCCCTCCATCATCCCTAAACTCCTCACTAGTCTTATTAAAGACCGAGGCAAAGTACTTATTTAGATATTGGGCCATGCCTAGGTTATCCTTAACTTCTGTTCCATCCTCAGCGTATAGCGGCCCCACTTCTTCTTTCTTTGTTTTCTTCTTATTTATGTGACTGTAGAACCTTTTACTATTGATTTTGATTCCCTTCGCAAGGTCCAGTTCTACGCGGCTTTTAGCCTTCCTCACTTTATCCCTACACGTTCTGACCTCACTAAGGTAGCTTCCCTTACTAATCCCGCCTTTCTTCCACTCCCTGTAAGCTTTCTGCTTTTTCCTAATCCCCTCTCTGAGTTGCTTGCTCATCCAGCTTGGCCTGCTACTCCCGCCCATGGTTTTTTTCCCCTTTCTTGGGATGCAGGCTTCCGACAATTTCCGCAGCCGCGACTTAAAGTAATTCCAGGCCTCCTCCGCATTTAAATCCCCAAGTTCCTTCGTCCAATCCACTTCCCTAACTAATTTCTGTAACTCTTTGAAATTAGCCCTTGAGAAGTCGAAAACCCTAATCCCAGATCTACGTTTGTTTATCCTTCCATCTAATTTGAATTGAATCAACTCATGATCACTCGAACCAAGATTGTCCCCTACCACCATTTCTTCTACGAGGTCCTCACTACTCACCAAAACCAAATCTAAGATGGCATCCCCTCTCGTAGGTACTTCAACTACTTGATGAAGAAATCCATCCGCTATCACATCCAGAAACATCTGACCCCTATTATTCTTGCAAGCACTCATCCTCCAGTCTATATCCGGGAAGTTGAAATCTCCCATAATCACACATTTCCCCTTAGTGTTTACTTCGTTAAAAACATTAAAGAGGTCTCTATCCATATCCAAGTCAGACCCCGGCGGTCTGTAGCACACCCCAAGCACTATCTCAGGGGAAGCTCTAGTAGCTTTTTTACCCAGTGTGATTTTTACCCAGACAGACTCCGTCTTATCCATTCCATCACTTCTCATTTCATTACAATTCACCTCATCATTGACGTACAAAGCTACTCCACCACCTCTACCTTTCTTCCTGTCTTTTCTAAACAGCACATAACCTTCAATACCCGTACTCCAGTCATGAGTACTATTCCACCAGGTTTCTGTTATCCCTATAATATCCGGTTTCACTTCCTGCACCAGTAGCTCCAGTTCCTCCATCTTGTTTCCTAGGCTCCTCGCATTAGTGTACAGACATTTTAATTTTTGACGTTTGGCGTCAATGACATTCTTTCCCCCGTCACGCACAGACCTTCTACCACCATCATCACCCGTCTGGCTAGTTGCAACTCCGCTTTTCCCCCTTTGGTCAATTCTTCGGTCCACTAGGATATCCCCTCTCACTTTGCTTGCTTCCCTCTCCAGGTTAAGTTCCGGCGTGGAGATCTCCTGAACATCTCCCAACCATCTCCCCCAACTTCCTAGTTTAAAGCTCTCCTAATGAGGTCGGCAAACCTCCATCCTAGAAGTCCAGTTCCCTCCCTGCTTAGATGAAGTCCATCCCGAGCGAACAGTCGTCTGTCCGTAAACGCTTCCCAATGACCGTACATCCCAAAGCCCTCCTTATAGCACCACTGCCTGAGCCATCTGTTAATCATCATAATCTTGTCGCTCCTTTGCTGCCCCGCTCTAGGAACCGGCAAAATTCCACTAAAGATCACCTGAGCTTGGATTTCCTTGAGCGTCTTCCCCAGTCTGACATAGTCCTCCTTGATACAGTCCAGGGAGCGACTAGCCGTATCATTCGTTCCCACATGAAGGACAATCAACGGATTCTTTCCCGCTCCCGCTAGGATCCTTTTCAGCCTCAGGTCCACATCCCGTACCTTAGCCCCCGGCAGACAGCACACCCTTCTGTTCTATGTTTAGAGGCTGAGGAATAAGGCATTCCAGGATCTCAGAAAATTCAAACCTCTGCTGTTGTTGATAAGATCAGGTGGCCTCTATTTTAAGAGTACCCACAACGTGCATGGCCCTCCACAAATATGTAAGACAAAGTCCCTGACCAAAGGAGTAACAGCCCAAGCTTTAGAGAAAAGTGGCCATTTCAGAGTATGTAGCATCCACTAGTAGAGAGAAACTGGGTGTATGGAAGCTCTTCTCTCAGGTACTAGGAGAGCATTATCCACAGCACAGGTCTTCAGACTGCAAAATTAAAACCTAGATGCAACACATTCCATGTGTGGGTGTGTTCAGACTCAAGGATTTTGTTGTTTAATCTCCATCATCTTCCTCAAACCCTTTCCTGCCCTGTCCATGCTTTCTTACCTGCTGTCCTCTCCCCCTTATACTGCCCTGTGTTCTCTACAGCTGCCAGGACAGGTTTTGTTCCACTCAAAGATCAGGGTCTCTTTTTCTAGTGATATAAATAAGCACCATTCAGCAACAGACTCCTGGTACAGTATGTGCCTGAAATGCATCATCTGCCTGTTTAGAGGGGGAAGCTCCTTGGAAGAGGGACCTGGTCTTTGTAGTTTGCATAATACCAAGTAAGCTGATGGCCGAAGGAAATAATGAGCTTTTGTATCTCTTGGGGCATTGTGTGGGTGATTTTCTCCTCCCATTATCGGAACCATGATGAAGGTTTTCTTTGTAATTGGCACTTGCTATCTGATCTGTTTCTGGTACTCAAAAGTAGTCAAGGGATACCAAAAAAAAAGAAGCTATAGAGTCACTGATTCTGCTTTCTGGTCAGGACCATGAATAATACTGATTAGCTGAGAGCCAGGACGTTTCTGCTGACTTAATCAGGCACTTCCTCCCCCTCATCTTTGGAAAAAATTAACCCGCCTCATCCTGAGCATATCACTACAGCCTACCCACTGTGTATTTTTTTCTTCTTGGTGAAAAAGTCCCACCCTCCCCTAGAGTCTCCACCCTCTTGACTGGAGTTTTAAGAAGGACTGGAGCTATTCAGAGAGATCAGAGCTTTGACATATTCAAAGCACATCCAGGCTGCACTGAAAGGAAATCATTAGCAGAATACAGAAGAGGAGAAGTGAAGGTATGTATTATTCTGCACTTGCAGATTCTTTCCGTCTCTCCCTATGACTTAGTGTTGCAATAAGAGTAGAGCAGGGGTAAATAAGGTCACACTCCTGTTATTAATTATTACTTGTTAACTAATTAGCATTATGCATGGTGCTTCAGAATGTGGGTTTTAACTTAGCTGTTGCTTTTCAGCCTTTGGGGAGAGTTATAATGTTGGGGTTAAATGGTGCTTTCCAGTTCTCTCAGGAAGACCCTGTTACACCAACTCGAGGAAAAGTTAAAAGATTGACAGCCTCTGGCACTGAACTGCCTGGGAGGAGACCCCTGCGCAGAGAACACTTAGCAGAAAAAGAAAATAATTTAAATAAAAGAACTGATATACAAAACTTCCAATGGCAACAAAAGACCCAGAGTGCCAGCTGTGAAATTATCTGTTGTCCTGTTCATGAGAGGGGCTGAGGAAGAGCTCAGACTGCATGTTTTGCTTCAGGATTTCCATCTAAGCAGAAATGACAGAGGGGCCTCAGTGGCCTCTCAACACTTCTTCCTCTTCTCAAATGCAATCAGAGCTATAGTCAGTCTTCAGAACGATTCCCAGAGGGGAAACCAGACTGCAGGTGTCAGTGGAATGGTGTATTTCAGGGACTTTGGAGGGGTATAATATAAATGTAAATTGGTTGCTATGATGGTCGATGCCTTGGCTATGGAGGTGGTAGACAGGAATAGTAAGCAACTGGGCACCACAATGCTCAGTACAGGACTGGGGCACTACAACTCTTTTCTGAGCAGGCAGTCAAGAGGAGGAAGGCATTCTATGGTTCTTTTTCCTCGCAGACAGAAGGGGCAATGAGACCTGGAGCTCTATGCCCCTCTGATCAGAGCTAAATCAGCTTAGGGAAGTATCTGCACAAATGGAAAAAAGCTACTGGCTTCAGATTCAGAAGGCTATGGGGTATAACAAGAGCCCAAAACTGGGAGTCAGGACTCATGACTTTTAATCTCTATTCTGCCTGTCTCCCAATGTGACCTTCGATGATACACTTCCCTTCCTTTGTGTCTCACTTTCCCCAATTTTAAATTGGGAGTAGCACTTACCGGTATTTACCAACTGCTGAGGAGATTTGTGATGCTTAGTTCATTAATGTTGAAAATGTGAAGTTCAAAGTATTCTTGTTTCTGAGGCATCAGCACAGATATAGCTGTGTCTGCAGAATGCAACATTGCTTTGCTGGGTTGATTCCAGATCTGTAATGAGCTGTGTGCTACTAACTTAACATGTGCATTAAGTGCACTAACTCCAGGACTGCTGTCCTGCTTTGTTTAGCACACAGGTTATCATGACACCATCAGACATGTGCACCAGGAGCCAGGTATGTGATTCTGAGATCGCAAAAGCGTCATGAAGCAGATAGATTAGTTACATGCTACCCAGCTCACTAGGATACTGCAGAGGTTTGCACTTGGTGCTGCACTAAGGGCATGTCTACACTATCTATGAGTGAGCCTCCCAGTCTGGATCCACAGACTCATGCTAGCCCATCAAAAATAGCTGTGTAGACACTGTGGCTCAGGTTATAGCTTGAGTTCTGAAGCCTGATGGCGGGGAGAAGAGGGTAGGCTTGAGAGCATGAACTGCAGTGTGCAAGCCCTGTCTGCACAGCTGTTTTTAGAATGCTAGCATGAGCCACCCCATTACCACAAGTCTGTGGATCCAGGCTGGCAGGCTTGCTCCCAGATGCCATGTAGACGCCCTAAAAGTGCAGCTCATTCACCTTTGCACTGACTCTTAATTGATCTCTACAAGAGGCAGCCTTGGGTGGGGAGTGGGTTCTTGAATCAGACTGTAAATGCTTTGGGAAAGGGTCTGTCTCCTTAGCTGTTAGTACAGCACCCAGCACAGCAGGTCCCTGATCCAGATTAGGACCTCTAGGAACGACTGTGATATAAACACTTGCAGATATTACCATAATGGTTACCAGCACAAAACCCTAAGAAAAAGAAGGTTGATACTAATTATTCTAAAATAGAATAGCAAGGTCATCATCAGCACAATATATCCTATGCAGCCAGCTTTCCCCACAATGCACTGGCATTTGAGTTGCCTTCAAACACATAAGAGCCACAAGGCTAGAAACTCCAGAGTAACTCAACCAAATCACAGAGGGCACCAGGGGCATGTTAGACATAGTCTTGGCATGTTCAGTGAAACTTGCTGGATTCCACACAGGCCCCTGTATAGGCTAATATGATGGAGCCCAAGTCTTTATGACCTGTCTTTCTGGGATCAGCCAGCTCACCCAACAGGACAGGAGCAGATACTCTGTCTGGGCTTCACACCACTTAATACATTCCTTTAAAACCTCAGTCCAAACACTATAAAAACACTCTATCATAATCAAATCTCCTCTTTCATCTCCCCCCATCCTATTTCCCTCCTCCCTCTTTGTTTCTCTACTGAAGAAACTAGTTCATTCAAAACAAAACATTTGCCCATTTTTCTAAATGCCCCAGGTCATCTTATGCACCAATCAAACAGATTCTAATCCACGGAGTGTTCTGTAAGAACCCATTCAGAGAGTACATTTGAAGTGACAGCATCAATTAAAGTACTGTATGACCTGGATTACCTTTCATGTATTTTATACAGAACAAAACCATCAACACAGTAAATCCAGCCCTTTTGATCTCATCACCAGATTCATTTACCAAGAGACATGGTGATTTCTCCATCACTGACAATTTTTAAATCACAAGCAGATGTTTTTCTAAAAGATCTGCTTTAGGAATTATTCTGGAGAAGTTTTATGGCCTGCTTTATACAGGAAGTGAAACTAGATGGTCACAATGCTCCCTTCTAGCCTTGGAATCTATTTGCTGGTTGCAGGGGCAAAAGCATTAAGGGTCAGAGAGCAACAGGCATAAGTAGGCCCAGGAGACTAGGCAAAAGAGATTATTGCTGGACAAGGTCTCTGTTTCTATCCATGTAAACATTTTCATCTTTTCAGAAATCCTTGTGCTTTCCTAGATAGGCCTCATCATTCAGAACACTCTGGTTGACTGGGTAAGGCACATCCGAGGCCAGGGATAAGACTAACAGCATACCTCTAGGAAACATCCATTCCCAGCCTTCCTAGCACACTGGACATCAGAACTGCCCTACAGCTAAAAACAGGGAACTGCACACTCATCTTTGTGTGCTGGAGAAGTGCTGGCCTGGAAGGAATAGCAAGGGTTATTGAAACAAAGGGATCAGATAACATCCGTGAGATACAGGACACACTATTTGGTACAAGGAAAATATCGAGAATATGAGCTGCAGGGCTGCACTGCTAGAGTGTACATTATAGTACATTAGAAACTAACAAGCTAAATGTAATTGGGACCGAATTTGTTTTATATTTAATTCTTACTTTAACTAGCTCTGGTGTTTTTAAATGGGAGATTCTCCTCTCATACCAGACTGTAAGATTTTAATACAAAACCTTTCAGGATATAAACATCTGATTCCTTTTTTCCTTGCCAAAACAAGCTCTGGTTTCATCTGATTCCACACAGCTGGACTCCTACTAGGGAAGTGGCCAGGTTAGTTCCAATATTTTCTTCTACTGCAGGAAATTCACACTTTGCCACAATTGGTTTATTTCCAGGGAATCCTAATTTCCTCAGAAGAAATGGCTCAGACACTCCCTTTCAAAGACAGATACTTGCTGGAGGATTAGGCCAGAGATTCTTCCTTTCAGATGAGGAAAGTCTCACCTTACCCTAATGAGGGTTTAGCTAAAAGAACCTTCATTCTCACTGTATTAAGAAGGGGAATTGCTGCCTCCTTCTGGCTGGCAAGAGTGATGCGCCTATAGTGCTAATTACCATCACATTATGGTTACACTGCAGTGTCTGCAAGAATTCAAAGAAGTCACTGCATAGCCATGATGTTAGGCAGCAGTCTGAGGACTTCTGAGTAATAAACCAGCACTAGATTTGAGCAACAGCCTTGTGACTTTGGATAACAAAGGTTGAGATGCTGGTTTTCTACAGCACTCCTGGGGACTTCAAAGGCTTATTTTAGATTCAGTTATATTCCTGAGAATGATTGCCTATTTGGAAAATGTTCCTGCATTTTTTAAAAAAAGAACAGGTATACAGCAGAGGCCGCCTTGTAAAATGGTATTTTGTAAAGCCAAGGCCTTGAGAGTTTTCACGGACTGTTGGGAAATCTGTATGACAAGATATTCTTCCCTGGGAGATTCTGATAATATCAAGCACATTACCACTGAAACGTAGAAATATCTGTGCATCCTGGAAACTGTTTTTTCATGTTTGACATCTGGAAATGTTTAAAGATGCCTGTATCCCTCTCACATGCCCTCTAGAATCCCCTACATTTTACAGACCTGTAATGAGACCTGTCTGCCTACAGCCTGTTGTTACTACTGCTCCCTCTCATTCACAGCCTGGAATAGTTCACATGGGTCTTTCACTTTTCCATCAATCAAACCCCATCTCCTAAAACAAGACTTCTTTTCATTTTCTCTCTCTCTGCTTTTGTTCCTGACCTGATGACTAACTAATACATCATCTTTGCATTCTGCCAGCCATTATCTAGCTGCCCTTACTGGCTTTATTTAAATAGCAGAGAATGAACTCCAGATTCATGAAATATCAGCAGTTTTCTCAAATACTTGGGCCAGCTTTCTGCTCACTCAAAGACACTCATGTAAACAGAGGAAACAGAAATGAGAAAAGGTGGGAGAGCAGATGAATGCTATGTCAGAAATACTTGGGATTGCAGAATAATCCTAGAAGTTAGAAAATGATAAAAGGTACAAAAACAAAATCCTTTTGTTAGTTCTCCTCTTTCCTGCTATCTAGAGCAGTCAGGACACCCTTGGAAGAAGACAGAAGCAAAATCCCTTAATTTTATGATGGTCTTTTCACAATGCAGTGAGAACATATTTATGTAAATCTAACCCCCCCAAAATCACTAGACTCTGACTGCAGCACCAGTAACATTGGGGGTTCTGAAATCTCTCATGCTGGGCACAGAGGGCCATCACCAACAATCTGATGGGAAGTCTTCCCACTCTGGCAGTGTATCCTATCTTGTTCAATTGGAAAAAAATATCCCCAGTATGATTTCAGGTGAAAATGATTCCTGTACCTAGGAATTTATCATTTCACCCAGAGAAATATGATACATGGAACCATATATTCAATACTTCATTGTAGGCTTGATGAAATTCACTGGCCTGTTAGGCATGATCATAAGGACCCCTTCTAGTCTTAAAATCTGACACATAAATGTGGAAAAACAAAGTGTTTGAGCGCCTTTGAGTGCTATTTGCTCCCAGAATGGAGTCCTTATGAACTACATACTAATTCTAATCTACCTTCCACAGTAACCTGACCTCTGCTGTACCACATGCCCTTAACATTAATGTAGAGCCAGCCCCTTTATTGTCTTAGTGCGATTCCTGGTTAGACAGTCAGGTTTATGACAAATTCTTGAATTCAGTGATATTTCTGAAAACAAAAGACTAATTTCCCCCTCCAGTTGTTTAACTCATGCTTTCAAAGTCAGGATTTGCAGGAGATCGCCTATATACCCTTGTTTCCCTAATCTTTTGCTGTTGCTATAAGGTCACTAAAGGAAAAAGGAAGTCTTTCTGGGGAATGGTCACAGAGATGCAAACAGTGGTGCTAGGAGACCAGAGCAAAGCTGCACTGCTGCTATGGGGTACAGACCTCCTCAAAAAGCCCTTCACTGTCTATGCCTCTTATTCCAGGGTATTTTACTTGTGTTAGGATAAGAACTGTGCTTGGGTCCATAAAGGGGTAGAAATGGATCATCGGTTTGGTCTGGAGAATATTACATGTAAAAATGCTTTAATTTGCTCAGGATTGAAATTGTAATATAACCTTCCCAGAGTGGTGCTGAGAGGTCTCCCCTCCCTCCAGCAACTTCCCCAAACCAATAAAGTAGTTCTCTAGATCCTCTAGTGAAGGAAACTGAAAACTGCTGGTCTCTCTCCTTTGTTTGTGAACAGATTGGGGGAGGGGATATTGGAGAGAATGAGATGCCAGAGACACCACTGCAGAGTAGATCTATAACGAGATCAGAGCTCTTGTTGCTGCCATTAAGTCTGTCACTGAAAAAGGCTGAAAATGCTGCTCTGTAAAGGAGCAGGGAACCTGACTACTGAGCTCAGTGCCTGGATTTTCCCTCTGTAGTCAGTAGTGATCAGGGAAGCTCCAGGGAATTCAATACCCAGAAGGAATTACGCCAGGTAAGAAACTGAATAGGGAAAAGAAATTAATTTATGCACTGGAAGAGATGGATGTAGGCAGACGTTTAGATCCATTCTTCCTCTCAATCACATCAGACGAGCTAATGAACTGTGTAGGAACAGATTGTTTCCCAAGGTTACTGTTGTGGGGGACAGGAGGTATAAAGATTTCTCATAAGGGCTGGAATGGCGCTTTGTCTGAAGTGACAGCTGCTGTGGGAGATGTAAGCGAATAAGAGGCTATTGTGGCTACAGGGAAGTGAGTCAAGGAAGAAATGCAAGTGAGATGGAGTGCCAGACCACAAGCTAGCATTCCAGACAACTAACTTACTTTCAACTGCCTGCAAGAGGGGCAGGATGCTAGGGGAAAATGTAGTCCAGAACATACAGGGAGTGGAGGTTAAAATACTGAAAAATGGAAGTCTATTGCTTTAAATTCATTAGTGCTGTCCATGCCCAACAGAGATCTAGTTGGCCAATCAGCCTTTCCCTGACCCAGAGCTAACCCATCCATCAGCAGGCAGCGTCATCAAGACAGAGAGAAAGAGGATCGGAGTGGGACCGTGGGAGTGGTCAGGCTTCTGATTCTGTGCAGAAAATGTATTAATTCCATCTGCCAACCCTCTCATACACACTGTGACAGACTGGCACCAGCAAGTTCTTGCCCGACACAAATGGTTCTTGGACCCCTGAGAGCTGATGCCCAAACCCAGACACTCCTCCTCTTTCAGACACCGCTTTCTGGCTTCTCTTGAGACACAGTATTCTGTTTTATTAGACAAATCTGGGAGTCACAATTTCTTTTGTGTGAGTCCAGAGTTCTCTGCTGCCCCTCAGCACCTCTGGATTCCAGCAGCCTGCAGAGAAGTGAACTGGACTTTGCTTTTGCCAGTATCACTCCCAAGTAGTGCCGGACAGGCACTTCTTAGTACTAGAACCCAGGAACTTGGTTTCTCCCATTTACCTAGTTGAGGTGGCAGTGCTTAAAGTGGCTAGAAAAAAAGTGTGTGGGGGGGGTTGTCTATCATAACCTGGGAGCATCAGTTTTGGTAACTGAGTGCTTAAAGTGCAGCCTTCAGTGACACAACTCAATTAAAAAAAAAATTCCATCCCAGGTCTGCAATGCCTTGCAGTCCCCCTCCCCTTACTTTAAGCATTGGGAGGTGGGTCTGGTTCCAGACTGGCAGAGGCCCTTCTAAGTTACACCAAAGCTCCTAGACTCTCAAACTGAGATTTGCAGAACTGGCTCAGAGATTTAGCCATTCCCCCCAAACTGCATCCCCTCTGGAAATTAATGGTTTCGGTGTGGCTAAAAGCCCTTGTCTGCTTTGGCGATATCAACCTCTGCTCATACTGGAGGCTCCTTGCTCACCCATTTTGTTTTGTCTTTTTAGATTCTGAGATTTGAAGGAAATGCTGGGAAAAAACAGAATGGAAAGGAAACTCCTGTCTCTCTTCCTGCTGACAGCAGCACTCACCACTCTGCAGTGCCAGGTAGGAGGTCAACATTCCAGTGCCACTCGAGGAGATCCATGGCGGTCCTCAATGACCTACCCCTAGCCTGACAGCACCCTCATCTTTTCTTGCTGGAGCCTCCAAAGGTCTCTGCTGGTCAGCATAAGAGGAAGAGTTAAATGGTTATAAAAATCAGAGACAGAAAAGCCCTAAGAGGGTCCCAAAGTTCAACCTCAGGCCCAGGCTGTGATTGTTCCCTGCAGTGTATTATCTAGACCAGTTTTAACTGTACCAAGCAATGGGCCTTCCATCACTCTCCTTGGGTGACTGTACACAGCCAGATATCCCTCACTGTTAGCAAAGGCTCCATCATGTTCAGCCTTTGCTTGATTTTCCCACACATCAGTCCCACTTATTTCATCCTAGCATCCTCAGTTACACTTGACGCTTTGACTGTATGCAGAGGGTTCCAGTATCCCCCTAGCCTCAGACACTTTGTGGCCCAGAACTACAGCCCCAGAATTCTGACTTACTTAATTCTTAATCTTCCCTCAGCACAGAGCCACTTCAGTCCTTTGTACTGCTCTGTGGTGCTTGGGATCAGATTAAAATGACTCTCTTTGTGAAAATATTTCCATTCCATATACCTTCTTAATGGCAACACTTAGTTTTCCCCCCACTTCCAGGCAATATCCTCTGCCCCAGGCCTAAATTCTCATTTCTGGCATTTACACAGATATAGGGTATGGTGGTTAGCACTTGTCATCTGTGTATAGTGGGAAGGATCCTTAATGCCCAGCCCGAGAAACATGAGTCAATTTGTGTTTGCTCCCTGCTATCTTTGACTATTGTAAGTATAACTAAGGCACTCCCCACAGGACCAGAGGTGCCACATTGGGGGTGTATCTCAGAGCTCTCCTGATTGTGGGGCCTGGGAAAGGAATTCAGATTTTGGGAACACTTGGTAACTGAACCTCTAAGGCAGCGGTCACCCACAGACTTCCTCTTTCTCTGCTTGCAGGAGCTCCATGTGCGCTTCAAGCGGGGAGCCCGATCTAAAGGTAAGGACAGGAGGGGACACCCATTCTAACTGGGGCTAAGCAGACGTGCAAGGCAAAGGTGGCTGCTGCTGAGGAAGTGAAACCGGGGCCAGGCTCATGCTCCAACTATGCCCACTCTCATAGGGTGTACTGACAGAGATTTGGCCAGGGAAGATATGGAAAGCATAACCAGCATGCTGTAATATCTTACACAATTCAAAAGACAAGGAAGATCTCTCCTCTCTCCGCACACATGTGCACATACGAAGAGCCAAGAGGCTGGTGGAGCACATTCCATCCAATAGCACAGCAGGGAGATGGACACAGCTGTTCTGACCTGTGAGGGGAAGAGCTCTGTCGAGGGAGGGGAGCAGAGCTTCTATGATCAGACAGCTCCATTTTCCTTTTCCTAAGGAGTGTTTCCTGTCTCCATTTGCAGCCACTTGCACTGATGGGTCATCCCGACAAATTTACCAGCAGGGAGAGACCTGGCTACGATTCGCAGGAGGCAGAGTGGAATACTGTGCGTGTGTCAAAGGTCGGAGTCGTTGCCATAGCGTGCCTGTCCAAAGTGAGTATGGAGCAGGAGCTGGGAAGGGAAAGGGGAACTAACTGTTGATGAGAAAATGCTGAGTCCCATCAAGGATTGCTGAGGGAACAACTTACAAAAAAAGGTGCCTGAGACACACCATGATGAAGATTCAGCCTTGTTAGACAAAAAGGGGAATGCTGCTCCCGAAGGAGCAATGATCGTGCAGAGAGCTTCTGGGGTATGCAGGGATGCACTAGGGTGTACCTACTCATTGAAGCAGGAGTAAGAGCGCAGACTGGGCCAAAGAGGTAAGTGGAGATAAGAGCCAAAGCATGTGTCAGGGTGAGTGGTGAAGACAGAGGAAAGGGGTGGGGATGAATACAAGCTGGGCCAGAGGCAGGAAACAGGGCATACCTCAGGCAATATGCCCCAGAGGAATAGGCAGTAAAGTGGTTGACAGGACAAGTTACATGTCATAGAATGTATGGCCAGAAGGGATCAACAGATCTAGTTTTGACCTCCTGTTTATCACAGGCCAGCAGCACTATCCACTAAACCCAACAACCAAAACTAGAACAAAGTGTTACAACCCACAGGAGAACACACTGTTCTGTGACAGGGAGAGAATAGGAGGGACCAAAGTGCCACTGCAGGGGCCTCACATTGCTGCAGGGAAATGATTAAGGGAGATATACCCAAATAATCCTGGCAAGTGACCTGGACCCACATGCTATAGAGGAAAGAGAAAAAAACCCCAAGCTTCCTGCCAAACTGACTTGGGGGCAAATTCCTTCCCAAGTCCACATATGGGGATCAATGAGACCCTGATCATGTGAGCAGGAACCAGCCAGCCAAGCACCATATACAGAGAATGCTTGGTGCCACCTCAGAACCCTGGCCCACCCTGTCCAATGACCCTTCTCCAGCTGATGCTTCAAAGGAAGGAGATTTAAAACAAAACAAAACCAGAATACAGTGGGGGGGGGGAATCCCTTCCTGACCCCTGCCATTGGCCAGCTAAAACTCTAAAGCATGAGCTTTTAGGAACATAAGACACACTAGAAATGAGCCCTATGACTGCTGAGCCCCTTCCTTCACAAGCAATCCCATTGTACCTTCACGCTCAGAAATTTGTCCATCTCTCTGTTAAAACTAATTAAGTTGTTTGCCCCCATAACTCCTATTGGGAGGCTTTTCTAGATCTTCTCCTAATCTCTCTGATGATTATGAACAGTCTAATTTCCAGCCTGAATTTCTTCATCGCCAGTTTATATGCATTTGTTTTTGCGCCAACATTGTCCGTTAGTTTAATTAGCTCTTCACCCTCCCCAGGTGCTTACCCCCCGATGTTTTTACACTGCGTAATCATAGCTCCATCCAACCTTCTTTTTGCAAGACTTACCAAACCAAGTCCTTCCAGTCTCCTCCCGTAAGACAAGCCCTTCATTTCCCTGTCATCTTAGTAGCTCTTCCTTGTCTCTGTTCCAGTTTGAATTAATCTTTCTTGAACATGGGTGACCAGCATTGTACACAGTATTCCAAACGAGGTCTTACAAGGATACCTTGTACAATGGCATTAATACTTCTCCACTGGAAGCCTGATACACCCTAGATTTGCCTGGATTTCCCTTTTTCCACAGCCACATTACACTGGTGGATAATAGTCATCCGGTGAGTGACCCCACACCAAGGTCTCACTCCTCTTCTGTCACTTCCAACTGATGAACTCCCAGCTTGTAGCAGAAATGATTATTATTAGACCCTTGTACTTTGTATGGTTGAATTTCATCCCATTTTTGTCACTCCAGTCTTCAAAGTCATCCAGATCTTCCTGTATAATATTCTGACAATATAATGTCTCACAACTTTGTGTCATCAGCAAATGTCATTAGCACATGCTCAAATTGTGCACCAAGGTCTTTAATAAAAATATTGAGTAAGATGAGTCTCAAAACCAATCCTTGAGGAACTCCACTGGTAATCTCCTCCCCCGTTCAATAATTCACCTTTCAGTTACAACCCACTGCATTCTCCCCTTTAGCCAGTTCTTTATCCACTTTACAATCCTTGTATTGGTCCCTCTTTCCCTTAATTTAACTAATAGTTTTCCATGCAGTACCATGTCAAATGCTTTATCTAAGTTCAAGTTTATTAAATCTACTGCACTTCCCTTGTCTAACAAATTAGTTATTTTCTCAAAAAAGGAAATCAGGTTAGTCTGGCACAACATACATTTGTTAAACCCATGATACATTAAATCCCCTTTACCATTTACCTCGATAAATTTGTTCTTTCCTTCACAATTGGTTATAAAGCATTGCATACTATGGATGTCAGACTACCAGGTCTGTAATAGCCTGGATCACTTTTCACCCTCTCTTAAATACAGTAACGATGTTAGGTTTTCTCCATCATCTGGTAGGTAGATAGATTTATTCACAATCTTTGCTGCTGGGCTAGCAATCTCACATGCCAATTCTTTCAATATTCTGAGATGGAAGTTACCTGGTTCCCCCGATCTGAGCACAATGAACACTTTAAGTTTTCCTTCAATCTGAGATATGGTAGTTTCCATTTCTAGACACTCATTTCCATCAGTTGGACCGCACTTATTGACATATCCATGTTATCATCCTCACTGAAAACCAAAGGAGAGTATTCATTTAGTTTTTGAGCTACACCAGTTTCTCAGATGAGGAGATATTCATGACCGCTTGTTGCTGTGAAATCGAATGAGGTTTCCTGGTTTGTGTTTGCTTGACAGGCTGTGCTGACCGGAAATGTTACAATGGGGGCAAGTGTAAGCAGGCATTATACTCTCCTCTGCATTTCATCTGCCAGTGCCATCAAGGCTTCTCTGGGAAGCAGTGTGAGATAGGTGAGTGCATGGCTACGTGTGGCTGGGGGGAATGGGAAGGGTTTGGTTACCCAGAGGCTAGTCTAATGTAACAAGCCCTGCACTATGCTATCTCTATTTATTTTAGAGCTAATACTACAGGGCTCTTAGGCTGCATCTGGGGGAAGGATACAAGGGCTGGTGACCTTCTAGCCTTGGGACTGAAGACCTGCCGCTACACATGGGGTCTGGACTGGCTTATTGAGGCATTTATGCTGAGCTAGTGACTAGTATCTAGGGTCCCTGTGTAAGGGAACAGCTCTCAGGAGCTCAGGGAGGGAAGCAGAACCCACATGGGACCAGTTTGAAGTTACTATTCTGTTTCCTTGTTGCTCAGATACCCAAGTCACATGTTACAAAGACTTGGGGGTAACATACAGGGGGACGTGGAGCGTGACCGAGAGTGGGAACGAATGCTTAAATTGGAACATCAGCGCCTTGGCTCAGAAAAAGTACAATGGGCGGAGAGCAGATGCTGCTCAACTGGGACTTGGCAATCACAACTATTGCAGGTGAGAGGCAGGGGTAGGCTGGGTACAGAGGGACCCATGCTACGGGGAGCCACCATTGTAGGAGGGTGTCTACAGCATGTGGTGCTGTGTGTATGTGCAAGGGAGAGTTTCAGTGCTATGTACAGTATTGGGTGGAGGAAAACTTTATGCAGTGTAGGGTACCTGTCACAGGTCCCTTTAAGACTGTGTCCCTTTAAGAGGAAGCAGGGTCTAATGTGCCTGTGACTGGTCAGCTGCCTCCCAACTAGGCTTAAGAGAAGGCATCTGGACCTATAAAGGAGCAGGTAAGAGTTGGCGGTGGGTGGTCCCCAAGAGCAGGGGCAGGACTCACTGGTGAGGTGTGCGGGAGTATAACACTCTGGGGAAGACCTGACTTGGGGCTACTGGAGAACACGTGGGAGAGAAAAGTGGGTCTTGAAATTTCAGGGAGATGGCCTGGCGAGTGTGGCCCTGGAGCAGGCCCAGAAGGAACAGGGACAGAGGGGCCAATGGCTCTTGGGTGGACAATCTGGGAATGGGACTGAAGAGCTGATGTGTTGTATCCTTTTTGCTTTGAGTTGGGAGAAATTGTGTTTAGCGTAAGAGACCTGCAGACTGTAGCACTTCATGTGATTAAAATAGTTTGAATTTAGTGCTGAGAAAAATAGTCCTCCTTTGCATGGGCAGATGTAGGGGAAACTGAGGAAGGTCACACCTGATCTGCTGAGGTTGCCCACTGCAGGGTTTCCCTTCATGAAGAGGGGACTATGTGGAAAGCAGCAATGAAGCTTCTTCTGTCCTGGGCCCTACATTCTGGCTCTCTCACAGGGAATTTCACTCTGCTTCAAGCTGCATGTCTAATTACCGCCATTATTCCTTTCTCCCACATTTGTCTCTGCACAGAGGCATACTAAACGGGGGCCAGGCCACCAAGCACTGGCTTGTGGGGCGGGGCGTGGAGCCAGCCCTTCACGACACAAGGGCATGGGGGATGCTGGACCCTCCAGTGCCACCTGCACATCATGAAGGGCGGCCTGGTGCCTCCCTTACCTTTCCCTGGCCAGGGGGTGAGACTACCCTGTCCGAGTCAGCACTGGGCTGTGGGACTGGAGCAATGGGTAAGTGCGGAGCGACAGGCCAGCCTCTCACAACGGGGGGGGGCAAACTGCAAGGGCTGGACTGTGATGATTATGGAGCCATGTACACAGTGTTACCATCTCTCTTAGGAATCCAGACGAGGACTCCAAACCCTGGTGCCACATCTACAAAGGGGGACAGTATACCTGGGAATACTGCAGTACACCTGCCTGCTCCAAAGGTATGTGTACAGCCACTGGGGATACCTGCTGTGGAGACTATATTTTTAAGGGTTTTCTGGGCACACGACATTTCCATAGGCTGCCGAATTGAGGTGTTCACTTTAAACTATGTTTAAGCTTCTAACCTTTTGATTAAAAAGGACCAGGCTTGGTCAGTCTTACTGACATATCAGTGATTATTTGGGAGAGGAGATCTTCTTAGAGAAGAAGGCAGCAGTTGATGCACTATAAACAGCTGATGAGGTAGGCTGGGAGCAGTTAGCAGCTGGTATTCCTCAGTTAATCTGCAGATTTCTTGTTGCAGGAGACAAGGACGACTGCTTTTCTGGGAAGGGTACAGAGTACTGGGGTACCCACAGCACTACGAGCTCTGGTGCCACCTGTCTGAGATGGGACTCCAAAATCATTGCCAACAAGTTCTACACAGCTTGGAGATTCAATGCCCAACAGCTGGGTCTTGGGAGCCACAATTTCTGCAGGTAGGTAGAGAGTTAATTCACACATTTTAAAAGGAAACTCCCTTGCCCATTCTCCCTAAGCACAGCTCTGACCGATCACATGAATTAGGGGTTACACAGTACTGCAGGGCACAATGCTACCTGGCCACAGAGCATTTATCTATGTGATGTCAGTCCAAGCATGCAATTTCCTGCAGATACCACTTGGCCCAGCTCTCAGGACCTGCACTGAAAGCTCACATGGTATCCCTGTCTTTAAGTTACACTTGAAGGATACAGACAGTTCTTGGGAAAACAGCAGCACTTTTCTCAGTTGTTTGCTCTCCATCAGGACCAGTGGGAGTCTGAGCAGCTGAAACATTCTCTTTTTCTGTGTTCCAGGAACCCTGACAATGACTCCAGGCCATGGTGCCATGTGCTGGAGGCTGGCCAGCCGAAGTGGGAATACTGTGATGTGCCTGTGTGCTGTAAGGGACATCCCACACTTCTCTCCCCTCTTCTCTTCTTTTGAATTCCCGTTGCCCTGCTTCTTGCCATTGTTACACTCCAGTCCCTTTCAGCAATATGGAGCTGGACTGCAGCTGTGTCAAGACAGCAGGGGATACTATGGCTCTCACAGGTGTCTCCTCCAGAGCAACAAGGAAGACAGCAGAACTGGGGGCACAGGTGGGGTTTCCTTGCTCTCTTTCCAGTCTCTGTGTGATAGGTTTCCAGGGGATAAGAGAAATCAGGCCATTGACAGCATTGTGTCCAGTGCTGCTTCAGCAGATGCCAAGCACTTGGAGGTTTTTTAGCCCATGAGAGAGGAAAATGGAACAAGAGCCACAGCACAAAGCCTATTTCTGTCTTTGTCATCCACAGCCACGTGTGGCCTACGGCAGCACAAAGCAGCCCAGTTCCGAATTAAAGGCGGCCTCTATGCAGACATCACCTCCCACCCGTGGCAGGCTGCCATTTTTGCCAGGAATCGGCGAGCAGCTACGGAGTATTTCCTGTGTGGAGGAATCCTGATCAGCTCCTGCTGGGTCTTGTCAGCTGCCCACTGTTTCCAGGAGAGGTGAGAGCAGAGTCCAGTCAGTGCCTCTGACACGGGGACAAGATACTTGGCCTCCCTGTTACAGCAATGGGAGTAAAAAGAGAAAGACATAGGAGATCCCATTGCCCTGACTACCCTTCCATGGGAGACACTGAGGCAGGGTGGGAGCTGCCCCATGCAGAAGGAATCCACGTAACTGTGTCCTTCAGAACCTCTTCCTCCCTACATAACTTTTCCCAGCTACTGAATAAGATTCTCCTCCCCATCACCATCCTGGGAGGTGCATGACAGCTTCAATAGGTACAGAGGTCCCTTCACATCATCTCCCTCACTGCTGCAGATAGGAAGGTGCTCTACTGCCGCAGTAGCACAGTGAAAGAAGACGCTTGGTATTGCCCAAGTGAGGCAATGGTCTTGGTCTTGGTCTTGGGCTAGGTCTACTATACAAAAAGCTATCATGAGGTTTAACCTCCGCACGTGCCTGACAGTCTAATCCCCTGTGAGTTAACCCTGCATCTGCCAAGCTAGGCTCAAATCAGGGGGCTGGGAGAGATGTCACCATGACTGCTTTCTTCAGAAAATTAACTACACAGCCCTGGAGATACCTATCCCACTGTGCATGGCTCCACTGAGGCCCCATCTGAAAACCCTGCATGCTACTCTAGTTACTGGGCTTAAGAAAGGAGTATTGGATTTTGAAGGGAGGGAGGAAAGAATACAAAGGATGCATCTGGAATGATCAGAAATCCTAGAGTAAAGAGATAGTCAAGATGAACTTGGCCAGTATCAAGAAAAGAAAATGGGAGGTGGACAAGCTGCAGGATACAAGATACTTCAAGGAGACGAAGAATGAATCTGTTATGCAGGACAGGGAGGACTGAGCCCTCTGGCAGCCTGAGACATTGGTGTGGTGGAGGGAGAGGGGAGCTCTCTCTTCCACTGTGTGCAATAGACAGTGTCACAAGGGAGAGGAGGATGCCCCTGAATATCAATCCAGACTGACCAGGTATTGAAGGAGTAATGCTACATAAGAAATTGAGCTCCTGCTGGGCAGCTGATGCTTTCAAAGGAAGGGTCTTTGCAGCTGAAGCTGGGCGACTCTCAAAGCTCTTTCATTGTCCAGGTATAGTGGCAACCAGCTGAAGATAGTGCTGGGTAGGACCTCTCGAATGATCCCTGAGGAGAACGAGCAGCAATTCCAAGTGGAGAAATACATCCTGCACAGCAAATTTGACCTAGACACTTATGACAATGATATTGGTAAGACACTCCCTAGCCACATGTTTGGAAACGGCACTACCAGTCTGCATCTATTCTCATGCATTGTCTTTTCAGTTCTGTTACAGCTGAAGTCTGGGTCAGAAGAGTGTGCTATTGAAACAGACACTGTCCGGACTGTCTGCCTCCCAGAGCCAGGACTTCGGCTGCCTGACTGGACTGAATGTGAGGTCTCTGGCTACGGCAAGCATGAGGAATGTAAGGAAATGATGTACCCCTGTATAAGGGATTCTTCCACAGAGCTCTTGTCCTTCATATGTAGAAGAACCAAATGATCCCTGGAATCTCTAGAACTGTAGATAATATTACAGTGTCTGCACACCTCAGGCCAAATTCTGCCGTTATATCTGTACCACCCTAGTGACCACAGCTCATGCGAGCTAAAACCATCCCTTGTCTGAAAAGTACAGACAGTGAGAAGTATCTCAGGAGCTGCAAGACTCAAGCACAATGAATGAGCTAGGTGGAAAGTGACAGCCTTAACTCTGCATTTCCTCTTCTCTGTTTATATGTGGAATGATTTCCTCACACTCAGGCATTCTGCTAAAAATAAATCTCCTGTCAAGGATTATTGCACGCTACTGCACATTGCAGATATTAGAATATAGTGGTGCTAGGGCATATTATCTGTCTAATGCTTAATAAGCGAACAGGAACAAGAGAGAGCAATAAGAACAGATGTTTAGAGGTGAACTAAAAGCACAACTAGACAATTTCTAGATGGATAAACTTTTGTTTAAAAGCCACCTAGATAAGCAAATAGCTGGCCAATGGAAACACGTTACCTTATGGCCATCTTCTTCCTCCCCTCTGCTCCTTCTTATTGTCGGTTATCCCTGCTCTTGCATCTTGTCTTTAAATAAACTGCATGCTCTCCAAAGTAAGGGCTAACTAATGGAGCCCTAATTCTGAGTGGGGCATCTACATGCTGTTGTGGTTATTTTAGTCTCTAAGCTTATATATGGGTGCTTTTAAGACACGCAGAGGACTACGCAACAGTGTTCAAGGAAGCTAAACCTTAGAAAGCATCCTCTGGTGAAATATTTGAAATGAAGTTTTGTTTCTGAAAACTGAAAAATTGCTTGGCAGAATAGTTTTTATCTGCTAAATTTTAGCCCAGTGCAGCTTGAAATGGCCAAGATATTAACCTCCCAAAACAAAAACTTTGTTCCTCCTGAGTTCAGTAGAGCTATGAAGCATTCCTATCTAGTTACACAGTTATGGATGATCAAATCTGCATACACACAGATATGACAGCTGGTTTCCATTAGAGCAAGTCTAATCCCATAAAGCCACAACCCCTTCCAGAGAGCTCACAATTCTCCCTGGCCTCCCTAACTTTGCATAATTAAACCATTTCACCAAACAAAAGCTTTGGCTGAAAATTTTTTCTGCCCAAGACCACCAGAGTTTGTCTGCAACTTGCTTAAGTCTTAGAAGGCTTTTAGTGCATGCAATTTGAGATGCTGAAGCCAGTTGAGAGAAGCCATATGCTGTCCCAGCTAGGTCTGAAGCAGTTTATCAGTGCCAAAACAAACCCATGGATATTTAAAAAGTGACTCAAAGAAGCAGATAAAGAGTAAAGATTTTTCTGTACCTACTTTAGAAACTTTGCTGTCCCTGTTGATAGTTCTGGAATGAGGAGAGGGAAGGGGACTTACAAAAGCCCAGATACAGCTGGGGGCAGCAGAACTGAGTAGGGATAGGGATGGTACAGCCCCAGTAATGGAAACTGTGCGGGCTCTGTCCCTGCATAAACTCTCAGACCCACAGGTGGGAGGGATTGTGGAGGTGACAGCAAGCCCCACAGGGACTGAACAGCTGTCACACGGCTTGGGACTGGGCCGGAGAGTGAGGAGTGGAATGGGCCTGGGAGCAGATACGATCCCCCAGAACACTTCTTCCAGCCTGCAACTGGCTGTTGCCTTGCCCCACTAAGTCTCAGTACCTCCCCTCAGTCACCTTCCTATCCCTCCGCCTATCCATTTACAAGGAATTTTCTGTTCCCCCCAACCAAATACATCTATTCCTCTTGCAGTTTCTCCTTTCTACTCGGAGCAGCTGAAGGAAGGTCATGTCAGACTGTTTCCAGCTAGTCGCTGCACATCACAGCACCTGAACAACATGACAGTCACTGAGAACATGCTGTGTGCAGGGGACACCAGGCAACTTGATGATGCCTGCAAGGTAAACCCACCTCTACCCTCCCTGCTCCTTCTGGTTTCCTCCAGCAAATAGCTGCTAACAAAGCTCTATGCTCCAACAAACAAATGCAGCCCTGCATCAGCCTACGGTGGGCTCTGGAGCAAGACTCTCCCTTGGTAATGCTGCAAGCTTCTCAGCAACTGGGAAAAGAGGCCACATTTAACCAAAACAAACCTAGGACAATGGGCATTGAAAACCCAAACTGCAGGAAATGTTACCAATAGCTGGGCAGGAAACCCCACCTCATGCAAGGTTTCCTCTAACTTTCCCATACAGAAACAGAACAAGAGGTGCTCACGAGGGGTGTCTGTGATAGGATAGAGCACTTTCCCACAGAAATAAGAATGAAATACCAAAGGGAAAGGGGGAGCATGCTCCTGAAGCATGAGAAATGGGGGGTGGAAAGAGTTAAAGGTCCTGAAACAAAGCCGTACATAACATCCATAACTCCCTTTCTCAATAGCAAGTTCTCTCCATACTCCAGTATTATATAGCATCACCAGCTTATACAGTTAAAAAGACTGACCAAGAGTCTTCTAGGATTATTGTACTTTGAGGATTTCTCATGTGAATGTCAGACTGTGATTTTTACAGGGGTAACACTGGTGTTTTAGGATCTCACTTTTTTTTTTGGAATTGCAGAGGGGGTGTAGGTTACTTTCCTCGTAAACGCAAATCCTGATTTTTCAGAAGGGCTCTCTCTCACTGATTGTACTTGAAGCATGGCACCTTTGAAGATCAGGCCATATACAAAGCCTAAGCTTGGCAGTGCAGAGGAAGTATCTACAGGGCCAAACAGGGCATCCAATATGGGAATGTTTAGAATCCAGTCAGTAACTAAAAAGAGAATGAATCTCTTACTAACCTGCTCTCTCCTTGTAGGGTGACTCTGGAGGGCCTCTGGTTTGTATGAAGGATAATCGTATGCGCCTGATTGGGATCATCAGTTGGGGATTAGGCTGTGGACGGAAAGACACACCAGGCGTCTATACAAATGTGACTCGTTACCTTGACTGGATTCAGGACAACATGAAAGCTTGAAGGAGAAAAATGAACGACTTAACACCTTGCAGACATGCCCCCACCTCTCCCTTACAGGAGGTATGAAGGATGCGGACAGGAGCTGCTGTTTGCACAGATACCCTATGATCACTCACCTGTATGGTGCAGGCACACAGCAGAGTGGAGGGAGGAATATACACTTTTTAGGTACTCTTTCTCTCCTCTTTAGAGATTATTAGAAGTCTAGATATTTTTTATTTTGCACCAGGTCCTATAGGCCCAATGAAAAGTAAATTCTACCCTTCAAGAAAACCCCTTGAGACTAACAGATGAGTCTTTGCAGCCCACAGCTGTAGTGGGAGTGTATTGAAGACAAAAAGTGTACAAGTGTAAATTCTGGAAGCCATCTTCTCTCTCTTTTAGAGGGCAACGTGATGACATTTGCACTACATTCTGAAGTATGTACAGAGAAACATGACTGTAGATGCCCTGTAGAGCTCCATCCATGTCCCATTTCCATCCCCACCACAGATGGCATGGGGTTCTGCTCAGATCCACTCCCACCTCCGTATTTTCTTATAATAAAAATACTGACATCATTTGGCATTAGCTCCACCCCCCACGCTGCCCTTGGAAAATATAGAGGGGCAGGCAGAGTGGAAGAGGTTCACAGTTTACGATGCAAAAAGAGACCAAGTTTTGTGATCTCCGGTGAAACAGTAGAAGGTGAGCACACACTGACAAGCATGTGATGAAAAGAGCAAGTGCCACACTGGTTCCATGCAGTGGAGTTCCTAGAATAAGTGAGCACTTTGCCTTGTGTCAGTTTCGCTCTGCATAAACATGCTGAGTCCATCCACTTGATCAGAACAATCTTCTTATCTGACACTTATCTCTTGCAGAATTTTCAAAGATTATTTTTGTACTATACAGATATTTAAACTTTCTTTTATTTGTCTGTTTTGTTTTTTTGTATGACAGTAGAATTCCTACCACTGTACTGAGTTACTTGCAAGCTTAGACTTATCCCTAGGAATATTAAACTAAATTGGTCTCCAGAATTCAGCTGTTTTCATTGACAGACATATTAATGACTTCAGAGGTAATATAAAGACTGATTTACATTGCAAAAAAAGCAGAAATGTCATTCTGGGATGTATTATGGAGTGTCATATATAAGGCACAGGAAGTAACTGTTTCACTCTAATCAGCACTGGTGAGGCCACAGGTGGAATACTGTGTCCAGTTTTGGGCATCACATGTTAAAGACATGAAACTGGAGCATCCAGAGGAGAGCAACAAAAATTCTGTGTTTTAGTGAACATGACCTATGAGGAAAGGTTGAAAGAATTGGGCTTATCAAATATGTAAAATATTGCTATAAAGAGGATGGTAATTGACTGTTCTCCATGTCCACAAAGGATAGGACAAGGAGAAATTGGCTAAGTTGGAAGCAAGGGAAATGTAGATTAGATATTAGGCATGAAAATGAAAATTTAAAAGACTGCAGCCTCTCTCTGAGCTGGGTCATTGAAACCACAGACTGTAGACATTGCCTCAAGGAAGAGGTCACTGATTCAAGCACCGTACAAGCACCAAGATAGTTTGCAAAGTACTGGTCAGGTTTCAGTGCATTCTTAGCAAGGTGCTCAGCCTGCAGTGATGAAAATATGGGATGTTTTAGAGATTTAATTGAAACAAAACAGAAGAGTGCATCAGAGAGAGATGCTTTAACAGACTTACTAAAAAGAGAGAGAGAAGTGCCCTCTTCCCAAGAGTATTAGCAGGGCTCTGTAGTGAAGTTTTCTTTTCTTGGGTGCTGGGCTGCAAGTTTCAAGATCTCTATAACAAAATCTGCTAGCAGTAAGAAAGACAAATATTCGTTCCCACACACCAAAGCTGAGTGTTAAGAGACAACACTAGCTTGTCAGACAGAAGCCTGTTATATTGGCTAGAAAGTACCTTTTAACAAACATTTCCTTCAATTACCATCTGCTGTGATGCCTACCCTACACCAGACCTTTAGTCTATAGCATAGCCTACCATTTAAATGTTGAAGAGGTTGAGATCATTTCAAATTATGTCCAGATGGGAACATTCCTTGCTTGACAGGAAACAGCACAGGCCAGAACCTGGTACCATATACCAAAACAGCCTATAAAACATTTGCATTGTAGTAATGCATAGATTCTCCAGCCAAGATCAGGGTCTTGTGCTAAGTATTGTACATTCACACAGAGACAGTCCTGACAAAAAGTTTATGATCCAAATAGATGAGACAAAAAGGTGGGAGAAAAGTATTATCCCTGTCTTACAAAAGTAAAAATGGAGCTTAAGAGACTTGCTCAAGGCCACACAGTGAGTCTGTGGCAGAGCTGAAGACTGATCTCACCTCCCCTAAAATCCAATCTATTGCCTTACCCACAAGCCCAGTCTTCCTTATTTGGTCAAGGTAGGTACATTAAGAACAGTCATACTGGGTCAGACCAATGGTCCATCTAGCCAAGGCCAATGCCAGGTGCTTTGGGGGAAATGAACAGAACAGCTCAAGTGATCCATCCCTCATCACCCATTCTCAGCTTCTGGCAAAGAGGCTGGGGACACTTCAGAGCATGGTTTTACATCTCTGCCCATCCTGGCTAACAGCCATTGATGGACCTATCCTCCACAAACTTATCTAGTTCTTTTTTGAATCCTGTTATAGTCTTAGCCATCACAACATCCCCTGGCAAAGAGTTCCACAGGTTAACTGTGTGTTGTATGAAGAAATACTTCCTTTTTTTCATTTTAAACCTGCTGCCTATTAATGTCATTTGGTGACCCCTGGTTCTTGTGTTATGAGAAGTAGTAAGTAGTACTTCCTTATTTACTTTCTCCACACCAGTCATGATTTTATGATCCTCTACCATACTCCCCCCTTAGTCATCTCTTTTCTAAGCTGAAAAGTCCCAGTCTTATTAAACTCTCCTCATATGGATGCTGTTCCATATCCTAATCATTTTTGTTGCCCTTTTCTGTATCTTTTTCAAATTTCAATATACCTTTTTTTGAGATGGGGCAATCAGATCTACATGCAGTATTCAAGATGTGGGTATACTGTGTATTTCTATAGAGGCAATATATTTTCTCTCTTATTATCTATCCCTTTCCTAATGACTCCCAACATTGTTATCTTAGATTAGAAAACATGTATGTTGGTTAGTGATATCTCACAGCTTTGAAAGAACTCTGGTGATCCACCAGCATGTTCTTCCACGAAAGACAGAGGCCTATGGAATAGCTAGCTTTCGGAGATTAGAGTCTTGAGAGGAGCCCATCCATTCCTCAAATGAATCTGACCTTGGCTTAGTTGAATATCCTGTAGAAGGGAACCTATGTCTTCCCAGCCACCTACTTGTAAACAGACCCATAGTAATCCAGAGTAAACCCCTCGAATTAACTGCAGTGTAAATCAGCCCCATTCCCTACAGTCCCATCTGCAATGCACAGGATATTTATGAACAAGTTCTAACCTTCTCCACACAGTTACTCAGTTGCTGTTTATAAATATTACTCAGAGAACAAGAGAGCTCCATTTCCACCTTCCCCCAAAAACCATCTCCAAACATTTCCAAGCCTGCCTGGGCCTCATTCTCTTGGCACATACAGTCCATCAGCATCCAGAAGACACAAAACCATACTACACCATTCCAGGGCATGACTTTAGCAGTGTGTACAGGACAGTATCTTTAGCCCCTTGATGCTATGTTCAGTAAAAAATATTTCTTCATGATTTGAGTTAGGACCCCACCTACTAGGCACAGGAAATACAATGGAACCTCACAGAGATATAAATCATAGAAAGCAGGTGGAAGCCATAGATAAAAGTATTTGGGATCATATGCAGTGAGGATAATTAACCACTGGAACCGTTCACCAATGGTCATGATGGATTCTCCATCACTAGCAATTTTTTAAACAAAAGATCTGCTCTAGGAATCATTTTTGGGGGGTTTTATTGCCTGTGTTACACAAGCGGTCAGACTAGGTGATCACAATGGTCCCTTCTGACCTTGGAATTAATGAACCCTTCCATTAAATCCAGCATCTCATCCTTCTACATCTCTCAGATGGCTCACGGTCAGTTTAATAAGGACAAAAGTGAACTCCGAATCTTTCTTCCAAAAGTCCCTGTCTCCTCCACTGTCCATTACCCAACCCTGTAGCCTGAGGCGTGGGGCACCTTGACACCTTCCTTTCTCTCACCCGGACTGTGTCCAAATTCCTCCACAAGTTCCAAGACTCAACTTCTATATGTAGACCTCTCATTCTGGCCCTTCTCTTATCTTGGGTTACTGTAACTCCTCCTCGCCAGTGTCCCTGAAGTCCATCGTGCCATCTTTAGTGTATTAAAAAACAACCCACCATTGGCAAGAGCATTTCCCTGACCTGTCACTGACAACATCATATTCAACTTAATTGATCTCACCTTCAACATCTTCCATTACTCTGCTCTTTAGCACATAACAGACCTTATTTCTCATTGCATCATTCCATGCCTCATTACTGCTGCCGGCCTCAATGCCATTTATTCTGTTTCTCCTTTCAATTTTCTTACCACACTCTGCTATTGCCTCACTCTTCACAAACAAATCAACAAAGCCACAACCCTCATCTCATTCAAATTCCTCAAGAACATCCAGCCCAATGCCTACCGAAAGTTAGCCAGATAGACATTTATTCTAATGAAAATACATGCCCTGCCCTCCTAAAGCCCCACCTTCCTTTCCGCCATCATACCACATCCTAGCCATCAGAGTAACCTCACTGATGTTTCCCTTCTTTCCTTGCTGCCTTGTTTGGCTCTCATTCTATATTAGCTTGTAAGCTCTTCATGCAGGTATTTATTTAGATTAAGAACAGCAAAAAATGCCTATCCAAGGCTCTAGGCATCCTTAAATCATTAACCATACAATAAATACAATAAATACAATGAAATCTCAATCACATTCAATAATTATTTTACCAGAGACAGAGACAGACGAAACATCCACAGAACCCCTTGCCATCCCTTCATCATTTTGGAAAGCCCTCTCCTTAAAACAGGTATCTTCTGCAGTGTACCTGGATGGTTCAGGCAGGCTGCAAAAGAGATCAATAAGGGTTCTGGTGACAGGCCAGGCGTGCTGCAAGAGACCCATTTGATAGCCTGAATTTGGTGATCTCACTACAGAAACCTCTATCTTTGACCAAGGGAATGGAACTAGTTCTAGACTCAGAGGCCTCACAGAGAATGAGCTGTCAGCCGGGGTGGTCTTTTATAATGAAGTATCAGTTCTTCTGTTTTGGGAGATGCACAGCACAGCTTTGGGTGCCATTAGAAATAGTAACCTCAGCATGATAGCTAGCTGACTTGGGAAAAATTCATATTATTGGTGCAGTAATCATTTCATTGAGTCCCCATCATCCAAGACCCAGTTAGCATGATCTAGCTACAACCCTGCATACCTTCTGCAGCCCTTTTGAACCCAAGACAGTACAATGACCACAGACAACAGGTAAAATTGACCTTTATTCATACCCAGGTAGAACTGTTACATTTGCACTGGGCATGCTCAGATCCTAGGCCACCCTGCAGCATTCGTATCAGTTGCACAACAATCTGTCACTCCAGAATGAGGTACCACTCACCCATTACAAGTATCCATCACATAGAGATCAGAGCAGAGAGCATGTTATCCCACAGCTGGTGTCACTCCTCTAGTCTCACACACAGAGGCTGTGTGTGCTTGACCTCGCAGTCACAGAAGCCTTGCAGGTGCTGTAGTCATGTGCCGTAGTCATGTGCCCACAGGTAGGTTCTGCTATCCCAGAAGGAGCATATCATGGGCAACATGGAGCTACGTGCACATTGTCCACGTATACTTCACTCTGTGCAGCAAGGTGCAGCACAGGCTGGGATGGGAACAAATAAGAGCGTAGTCTCTCGCAGCACAGATGGCCCCAGAGGCATGAGAACACAGGCAGAGTCCACCTGCACAGGAGCGGAACAAGTCAGGGAGTGGAATGAGGTAATACAGCCAGGAACACCGCATAGATACAGTGACACAGGACCTTAAACAGACACATCAGTGAGCAGCAGAATCACCATCGCCATTATTAACAAAAGGGAGAGAGAGGCATCTATCTCCCCTACACGTGGCCAGGACACAGCTCATTGTCTTCATTCAGCAGTAGTTAGGGTTGCCATTAAACAGACATCACTTCACACAGAGGCTTAAATAGTTATATATACAACCTGTCCCCATCCCACCAACAAAGGAACCAAGAGACATCCCTCCCCTAAATGCTGAATAAAGAATAGAAGCAAGATCTCAAAACAGTAGGCATGTTCAGATATCTCCATTCTTCAGACGTCACAAGGTAATCCCTGCTCCAGTCATCTCTTGGCAGGGCACAAGGCTAAGTTTAGTTGGGAGTTTCCAGTCTATCCTCAGAGGCTCAAGACATGTAATGACCAAGAGAGCTCTGTGCACTAAGACAACCAGAGTCACTGTTCGAACTTCCTCCCTACTCCCCTTGTGCACCTTCTTAATAGACTCCTGCTCTCTCCTTCCCAATTCTGGACAGGAGATGCCTCCATCTCCCTTTGCCCTCTCCAAAGGGATATTCCAAATGGCTCCTTCTCAGGTGACTAATCCTAACTCTCTTTCCAGTTCTAACAGGAATCACCAGTTAGGGAGAGGAGCGAATTCTAAACCATTAAACCATGAGTCCATCTTCTTTAACTGAACTGTTTGATCTGCATAGAAATGCCAGCCAGCCTAGCAATGCATGGAAGGGGGGTCACAAGGGGAGTAGACCGCCAAAGTATCCTTCAGCCAAGCAGATTGAAAGTGGTAAAAACTGAGTTTACAAATCTGAAACCTCAGACCCAAAGGACCAGAACATTTCTCCTGTTTTCCTTTGCCCCCAACCACAAACTTAAAACTCAGTTAAGAGTCAGTCCTGCTCTTCTTGTATATGCCACTCCCAATCCACCTAGTTATTGGCATCCCAGGAGGAACTAAAACAAGGCAAAGGGATGGTGCCAAGGGGTTGATAGTGGGCAGAGACTGAATCCAACAACTGGGTACATAGGAAATGAAAAAATTGCTTGTGGTTCTTCCCTCACTCTTGGGCTCCTTTAAGTTCGGACTTGGAACTTGCCAGCCTTGGTCATGTATTTTATGCCCTTGAAGGGTTTGTACTTCTCCCCATACATGTCCAGGCGATTCACCTTCAACCCTAAAACAAATGAAGAGACAATGAGACTTGAGAGTTGGGGGAGAGCAAGACAGCTGCCATACTGTCACAGATGGAAGGGAGAGGCCTTGGGAGAGCACAAAACCTAGAAACAACATGCAGGCAATACTGGCAAACAGGAAAACAGAAGGAAGGCAAAGGGATATAGACTGCTGGTCACCCCCCATCTCAACTTTGCTAATGGCATTGTTCACACATGCTGTATGCTTCCCTAAAATGCTTTACAGAGCTGTAAAGGAATTGGGGGGTGGGTGGGTGGGGGCGGAAGGCACGGCGGCTCAAGTAAAGGAAACAAACAGGCTGTTCCATACAGCAGCCAGGAGGGATTGTATGGACAACCCCCCTAAGCATACACCAGTGCATAGTCCAAGTACAAAAGACTATTTTACTTGAAAAACCCAGCTACGACACTTACAGGGCCTAATATCCATGCAGGAGCACATTCTGTATGTCAGACATAAGCTCATCCAGTGCATGAAGTACAATAGGATTGCCCAAGCTGACAGCTTCTTACCAGAAATAGCCAGCTGCTGAATTTTAAACTGCAGGTTGATGGTGGGATTCTCATCAGGTTTGGACACACCAGCTTGGAGGCTCATAGTCCCCTTCAAACTCGGCAGCTTCTGAGGGTTTATTTTCCCTACATCCCACGAGAGCAACTTCAAAAAACAAAGAAAGTATTGAGACAGATGGATGCAATGATAATACCCTGCAAAGGACCAACCCACTGATGGTTTTGAGCAAAGGCACTTTCAGCCTATCCCAGTGTTTGGTTTTTCACATTCAAGCCATGAGGAGGATTTAATGCTGCATGGTCAAATTGTGGATCAAGGAGCATGCCCCCTAGTGGTCAGGATTGGCAGTACTGGTGAGACGCTACTTCACTTTCACCGAGTTAAGACACCAAATGTTCCCTGCAAAGGGATCTGAGCAAAGGGACCCAAAAGAAACAAACTAATAAAAAATAAGTATGTCCCCTTTAGTAAGATCTCAGGGTGAGGGAATTTGTAATCACAGTTCAAGAGGCACACTCCTTTCCACAGACCTCCAGACTGATCACCCAGCATTAAACCCTTCTTGTGGAGCACTACAATCCTGGTAACGTCTGTTCCCATCCCACCCAGGAGTGAGTGACCAAAACCCAAGTGTTTTACTGCAGGAGACAATCCCCAACTCCACTTCCAGGACATCGCTCTTGCCCATCCCCATTCAGAGGGGCCTGGTTATTTGCTCAGGGCCTGAGCTGATGAGTGTGCATGCAGCACAATAGGCAAAAATGACTGGTTTTGGTACACTGGACAAGAATTCCTCTCAGTGTAAAACAGGGGCTCTCTCCAGGTATGGAAGGCTCTGCTGGGAGTGATGTTCAGGGCCAAACAAATGGAGACAATTCTTACTCACCTTCAGACTGTGTGCTCCCCTCCAGATCTTAGGAGAAAACTCAGAGAAAGCAGTTTATACAGCTATCAAGAGAGTGACCTATGCACATTAGGCTACAGGAAAACTCCCACTGCAACCTTTTCTCTCACCTTTGTAACTGGATCGAAGGTATGCATTCCCTGTGAGGGGGTGAGGCTCATGTTCAAGACCCCTTTTGGCATCTGGCTTGTGACCATCACCCCCTCTACAGTCTTCCCCATAGTCTGCTTGGGTCCTACAGTGATCTCAAAGCGTCCCAATGAGCTGCTGTCACGGAAACTGATGTTGTGTTTAACATAGACTGGAATTGCCACCAAGCTGAAACAAAGGACAAGTCACTGCCATTGTAACTTACGCCTTACTTTCACTTTCTGTTCCACCATCACCACCTAAACCCTGCACAGCCAACACTACAAGACATTCCTAAGAAGAAAATGAGTGTTGTCCAGCAGCTAAAGCACAGACCCGGAAGTCCGGATATTATCTCAGCTCTGTTAACCATGTCCTTCGGTAAGTCACAACCTTTCTGTACCTCAGTTTCCCACTTCCTTACATTGCAGGTGTGTCAAGGATTCATTATTGTCTGGAACATGCTTTGAGGGTTGGTTGCTGGATTTTCTTGCAAAATGGGACCAAGATAGCAAGTTGCTCTAAGCAAAGGCAGCAGCATTGCCTTGGACTAAGTAAATGTGTTTGCAGCTGACACCATCATTTCTGCTCCTTTCTATATAATGCACATTGCTCACTCAAGTCTAACAAACAGCTCTAGTGTCTACAGACAAAATTTGCAGCTTTCCAGGGTGACGCCCAAACTGCTGGAATAAAAACCACCAGTTCTATTAAAACAGACCCCAACAAAATCAGATTTTGCAATTATTTTGCTTTCTCTTAAGGAGCCTTGAGAGTGTAAGGAATTAAAATGGACTGTTCACTCATTATTGCCAACTTTGTCTCAACTGTAGATTATGCACCCGGCACTGGGATTGAACAGAGTTGGCTTGCAGAACTGAAATTTCAAGATTGTTGCCTCAAAAAGAGTTTAAATTAAAAAAACAACACTAGTACTGCTTTCCCAGCTCCTCACTCAGCAAAGGAAGCAAATGATCCTCTCCTAGAGGCTCTTTTTAGGTCTAGGCAGGAAGGGTCAATGGTCCAGATTTTGAAAACCCTCAACCCTAAATTCCCTACTTACTTCTGAGCGCTGACATGATAAGAGAGCAAGCGGAAATTTCCATCTGGTGGGATGAAAGAGAGGATCCGCTCTGATTCCCAACGCTTGAAACGCACACATGGATGGAAGCTGACATCATCCAGTAACCGAGGGTTCTGAAATAAAACTGAGTCTAAAAGTCCAAGAAACCAACAAAATTTGTGAAACGGAATCTCTCTGTCCGCACTCTTTTCTTGCCCCATGTCCTACTTGAAATGCCTGCAATGTGGCACAAGATACGTTCTCCCATTCTGTTCTATAGCTGTGTGAAACTGTTTAATATTTGTGATACACTAGCATAGAATAACCACCCCCATAGATTCAACTGTATAACAAACCTACCTAATCAGTCATGTCCAATAACTACCCTGATGTGAACTTATTACAGATGGGCCCCAAGAAAAAGTTGCCTTAGGTAGTGCTACACCTTGCAGCCTAGTCAGCCCATACACTGTTGTACACTACTTAACAGACAACCCCCCCAAAATTTGTAAATGTTTATTGGGATTTTTCATCACATACATTCCTTCTTCCTTTCTCCAAATGTTATACTTAGAATCTGTCATAGCTATAGCTGGACCTGGACCGTAGCAGCTGGTGGCATCTGGGAGCCAAGTGAAGGCTATTTGATTAAAGAATCTAGCACTTCCCTTATACAGAATCAAGAGGTCCTGACACCCCTTCTCTTGAACTTTACCATGAAAGAGAGGGTAAGGTCTGGCATCCCAGTCAATTTAACACAAGCATCAATTACGCCTTGGATTTCAGCAGTAATTGTGGAACCTAGAACAGGAAGTAAACAGAATAGGTTATGGATGGCAAGTGTAGACTTGACTGAAATTCATTCTAGCCAAGTGGGGACAACTGCTACACAAGAGCAAACCACCAGAGAAAAAACAAACCCTACATAACATTCTGGAGCCTCTATCTTGCTCAGAATACTAGCCTACCTATCCCCAATGTCATCTAGGGACTATACCATAGGAATAAGAACTGCTAATATGGGTTCCCACCCACTTTAACAACTGAGAGCGACAGCTCCTGCAGTAAATCTATGGGAAAATGCACTAAGATTAAGGAAATTATTTCCTTAACAAAGGTTTCCTTTTACTTTCTGTTTTCAGATGTAGAGTTGGTAATAAAGATTTCATAAGGGAGCAGAGGAAAACAAGAGACTACTCAGGTGCCCAAGACAAATCCCAATTATATCTTGAATCCTCTAATACTTTACAGAAACTTAAGACTAAAACAGTACTTCTGAGCTGTCAAGAGTCAGAATGAGAATGGGAGAAGAGTTTCCAAGAGCTTCTAGCACTTCTCCCTCTTCTAAGGAAAATGCACATCCTCTCCCTCTAGGCACTCCCAAAGCAGGATATCTCAGTCTTAAATTTAACTGAAAAGAACGCTCATACCTGATTTGTCAATGATTGCATCTATCTCCTCAATCACATCAAAATATGCCTCGTTATTGGTGTATTTCACACCAGTCCGTCGCCATGGCACCACTGATAGCTGTCCAGTAGGGAGCTGGTCACCCACATTGGTGCTTCCTGGAAGGGTTAAGGAGAACAGGATTAACATAAACAGCCAGACAAAGCCCCAGAAGAAGCCCCTGACCTCACCCAAACAGAACATTGATTGCTTCCTGAAGACCTCCCTCTCCTTATACAAAAGCACAGTCACTTCAATAAAGTCACTCTCCAATGACTCGGTCTACATTCACCTCACCAAACATTACTTTTCCTTCAACCACCCCCACTAGCCCCTTACATGAGAAGAATAGGAACATGTATGCGCCTAGAGTAGCCCATCTGAAAATGCCAAGGTCAGGGCAGGCTGCAAAAAAGAGAGCAAATTCTCTCAAAACTGATGGTTAACACTGAAGTTACTTTCACCAACTAGTCACAAACTGGTTCCCGATTCTCCACACTGGTTATCAAGCAGCTAAAACAAGAAATTACACAGCCTCCTTTATTACATTTCAATCTTGGTTCCCAATCAGCAACTAGGTCTAGTAAAGAGGTAAGTTACTTAAACTCTATTCACTTTACCAAAATGTTCTCCTGATCCCCAAAGGGTCAGCCACATTACCAGATCAATATGAATTTGGATCTTACCCAAAATATGATACTGTCGGCCAATCCTTTAGTAACCATCACAGGAATTTTCTGTTCTTGGTTTTGTGCTATTACAGCTTCTAACATGTTCAAGATTTTTTCAGAAGATCACACAGTTCTTGGCATTAGCAATAAATTCATTACAAAAGTTAATATTAGCATTAATACTAACACAAGATCATGTTTGATAAAAACAGATTTTTTCTTCGTAAGGTTTGTTATGGAGGTAACGTTATTGAAATATTTTACCATGTGTTTGGTTAGATCAATAATAGATTGGACTGGCTCTTGCAGCATAATCTCTGTATGTCCTACACAATTTTGCCAAGTGTCATGTGTCATCTGTGTTAACAGCTAACACACACACTAGTTTGTTTACTGGTTTTCAAAGGTTCAATTACTCATTTCAGGCTGGATCTGTCTTGAAGAGATACTAACCATTGTCACTCGAATCTCAGAAACAGAGTCCTGATGTCCTTTCACTACCAATTTCTGCTTCCACATGGCATCAGATGTCCACTACGGGACTACAAGACATATCCAAAGCGTCTAGGGGTGAGTTTGCCTACCATCCCCTGTATTCTTGAGAGGTCAACTGCATAGTCATTTTGCTCTGCAAATTTAGCTACTCAAGTTTCCCCTCTGAATGAACCTGAGACACAGACCGTTCACTTAAAAAAATCAGCATGGAGACATTCATGTTCCAACAACATACTGGCCAAGCATAGCCACGCAGTTATAGGTTTGTTCAAACTCCCTAATAATGTTTATGCCATCTGCCGCGTCCTTTAAGGCTTCACACTGGATCTGTCTAAAGCCATGTCAGAGGATCCATACACATTTGAAAAACCCTGGCAATTACTGAACCAAGTCTCTACCCACCATTGCTTTCTACAGGCAGTGATTCATCCTAAACTAATTCAATCAATTCACTTTCACATCCCTCAGTTGCAGCTAACTGCTTGCAAAAGCCACCACGAGGTTTTATTCCTCCAGTAGCAATTTTAAGTAACAATCCATTTCCTACAGACATTTTGTCCTTTCCCTCCTCAGCTAGGGGTTGCTCTAAAGAAACATTCTTCCGAACAACAACAGACTCTTTCTGGGTTTCAGTTAAGTCCAGAACCAAGTCTGAGACAACGGACATCCCCAATCAGTATAAACTGAGAGACACATTCTGTCTGCTCCACAAATGGAGGACTGGAGACAAAGGACTAGTCTACACTTAAAACTTATAGTAGCACAGCTGGATCAGTACAACTGTGCCCTGTAAGAGCGTTTGTGTAGCCATGTTATGTCAACAGCTCTTCCATCAATATAATAAAACCACCTAAATGAGCAGCTGTAGCTATATCAATGGGAGAGCGTCTCCCGCTGACATAGCACTGACCACAGAAGTGCTTATGATAGTGCTGGCATAAGTGCTAGTGTAGACAAGGCCAAACTCTCCCTCAGCAGATAAACTGCTTTTCTTAACAAACAAACAGTTCGAGATTTTCTCTCCCTTGTCAGCCCACGTGGCTGTTCACAGACAAATATTGGGATAGCTTCCTTAACAGGCAAATTGCCACTCCCAACAGACAAACTATTGGAGACAGTTTCTCCATCAGCAGATATAAAAATCTGTATTAAACCTAATGTTATAAAATGATCAAATACAGAGTTTTTGAAGGGAAGAGTTCCTACTTTACTTTTCTGAACAGATAAGCCACTATTTTCCACAGTCCCAAAGCTAGAGACACTCTCTTCCTTGTCACAGCACACCTGGCTAAATACAGAAAACTCTTTAGAGTCATGCACACACACCCCTTCACTAATTTCACTGTTGATTACAAGTAACACAGAAGATTCACATTCATACTCTCTCTAGGGCTGAGTTATGACATCAGCCTTGTTAAACATAGTTCCCATGTAACTATTAAACATACCAAAATTGTTAGAGACTAGATAGAGTCTATCCCAATCTTCGCTGTTGAGAGGAGCTGGACTTCCAGGATGATTGTTTCTGCTGTTCTTTTATTACTGATTTGGAGTTTAAGTCTGGAAACTCTTGCCTCAGGTTCCAGCTCCAGCCGGGCTCATCAGCTTCTTTTTCCAGCTGGCCATGGCTTACTTCTCTTGCATTTGAAGTTCTGCCATTTTTCTCTCATGCTGAAAATGCAGGCTCTCTTTCCAGGCTTGCAGTTTTGATTACTTTATATGATTGTGGTTCACTCATTGTGAGTAACTTTTAACAGTCTCCACCCTGGTCTACACTTACCTGGAAATTTGGCAGCAGTCGATGGGAGTTATGCAAGCTACACAGAGTAGCTTGCATAACTCCCGTTGACTGCTGTGCTTCCCTTCTGCACACTGTCTTCACTGCACTGCAGTTCCCATCGATGCATTGGTATGTCACTTGAGGGGGTGGATTTACTGCGTCGACTTCCTGATCGATTGAGTGGGTCTACATTGACTGCTCAATCGATCCAGAAAGATCGATCTGACCACAGTGACTTTGCCGCCATCAGTATAGACATACCCTCAGTATCAAATTTTAAATCTGGAACAGTGTGTGGTTCTGATCCAAAACCCAAATGGTCTGGTTCTTTGGATCCTGCTATGGCTACACTAATGTGACCCATATTTCTGTGGCTAGGATAGATTATCTCCCAATCTTTGCTGTTGAGAGAAGCTGGACTTGCAGGATGATATGGATCCCACTAGAGTGCTAGACAATCCATTGTGGGCAGATTACTTTTTGGGTAAACGGAGATCCTATGTCTAATGCTAGAACCTGGACTGCCCCAATGTCTAGATGCTAAAGTGGGCCCCCATACTGCAACAGCTACACTGGAGTTTAGGAGACTTTGGTCAGAATATCAGCTTCTCCTCCCTCTCCAGCATTTGGAATCACTTCAGCAGAAGGATCATCACAATGACTCACCCCATTACCCGCTCCTCATTCTCCTGTACCTGTAATTGTGTTGACAACAGTTCGCAAGATGGTGGGGGGTTTTATGAGCTCCTTCAGGATATTGGACTCTGTAGCTAACGGGAATCCATTGTCCAGCATCTCCTCCAGCACCTCATAAACCACAACAACGTTGTCCTTGATCACTACCTCCGAGCAGACACCGAAATAATCCTGTGTGAAACAGACACCATTACTCAGCTTCCCCATTAAACATGATACTAGTTAGAGACAGAATAGCCCTATTAGCCATCTAATCCATTCCCCTCTCAGTACAAGAAGAAAGTCTTCTTTCCCACTCAGGCTGCTAAACTCCAATAAAACAACATGAGCAGGCCTTGTGGTCTGAGCACAGGACTGGGAGACAAACTCACAAGTTCTAATCCCATTTCTACTGACGCATTGTGCAACTGTGGGCAAGTCACTCTACTATGTTGTGCTTCAGTTTCCCTGCCTCCAAAATGGCTACAACTCCTTCCCTCACTGGGGAGTATCTACACTTGAAACACTACAGCAGCACAGCTGCACCACTGCAGATGTGCCACTGTACTCTTTACTGTAGATACTACATACACCAACAGGCGGGGTTCTCCCTTCACTGTAGGTAATCCACCTCCTCAAGGGGTAGCAGCTAGGTCGATGGAAGAATTCTTCTGTTGACCTAGCATTGTTAACACCGGGAGTCAACTGGTTTAACTATCAGGAACAGTCAATATGGGCGATCAGAACATGGTGATCAGGAACAGTGTTGGTGCGGATCATTATCATCAGTGATGGTGATCATCAGAACGTGATGATCAGGAACAGTCAGCATGAATTCACCAAGGGCAAGTCATGCCTGACCAACCTGATTTCCTTCTATGATGAGATGACTGGCTCTCTGGATGTGGGGAAAGCGGTGGACATGATATATCTTGACTTTAGCAAAGCTTTTGATATAGTCTCCTACAGTGTTCTTGTCAGCAAGTTAAAGTAATATGGGTTGGATGAATGGACTATAAGGTGCACAGAATGGTCATCAGGATCAACAGATAGTGATCAATGGCCAGATGTCTAGCTGGCAGCCGGTAACAAGCAGATTGCCCCAAGGGTTGGTCCTGGTGCTTTTTCCAACATCTTTATCAATAATCTGGAGGATGGAGTCAATTGCACCCTCAGCAAGTTTACAAATGACACTAAGCAAAGGGAGTGGTAGATACACTTGAGGGTTGGGATAGGATACGGAGTGACCTAAACCAATTGGAGGATTGGTCCAAAAGAAATCTGATGAGGTTCAACAAGGATAAGTGCAGAGTCCTGCACTTAGGATGGAAAAATCCCATGCACAACTACGGACAGGGGACCGAATGGCTAAGCAGCAGTTCTGAGGAAAGGACCTGCAGGTTAGAGTGGACAAGAAGCTGGATATGAGTCAACAGTGTGCCCTTACTGCCAGGAAGGTTAACGACCTATTGAGCTGCATTAGTAGATGAATTGCCAGCAGATCGAAGGAAGTGATTCTTCCCCTCTATTTGGCATTGATGAGGCTACATTTGGAGTACTATGTCCAGTTTCGGGCCCCCACACTACAGGAGGGATGTGGACAAATTGGAAACATTCCACTGGAGGCCAACGAAAATGATTAGGGTGCTGGAGCACAAGACTCATGAGAGGCTGAGGAAACTGCTTGTTTAGTCTGCAGAAGAGAAGTGTCAGGAGAGATTTGATAGCAGCACTCAACTACCTGAAGGGGAAGTTCCAGGAAGGATGGAGCTAGGCTGTTCTCAGGGGTGGCAGATGACAGAACAAGGAGCAATGGTCTAAAGTTGCAGTGGGGGAGGTCTATGTTGCATATTAGGAAAAACTTTTTCAGTATGATGGTGATGAAGCACTAGAATGGGTTTCGTAGGGAGGTGGTGGAATCTTGAACCTCAGAGATCTTTAAGGCTTGGCTTGATAAAGCTCTGGATGGGATGATTTAGTTGGGGTTGGTCCTGCTTTGAGCAAGGGGTGGGACTAGATGACCTCCTGAGGTCCCTTCCATCCCTAATTTCCTATAATTCTATGAACTATGTCAATCAGTGGTGTGGAATTTTCACACCCTAGAGCAACAAAGCTATATAGACCTAACTTTTTAGTGCAGGACAGTCCTTCAGTATGCTGCTTTCCTCACATATCCTCCTCTTCACCTGCAGGACTCTGTGGTCCTGATGCTTGTAGGTAACAATCCCCTCCTGATGCACAGCTATTCCACTTTGTTTTGTTACTCATATTGTAAAACACCAAATTATTATGCTGGTGTAAATTACAATTTTCTTTAAAAACAGAAGTAAGTTATTTATACAATGTATATCTCTAGTATGGGGCAAGGCTAGAGGAGAGCTAGAAAACTATAGCTATCTAAATTTGATGCTGGTCCTCTCTACTTGGTATTTGTTTTACAGGGAAACAAATTCACCACCTAACATTTCTAAAGTGTCTCCCTCCCATATTGCTCATGGTTTTTTCACCCCAATGCCATTTCTGATTCTTATATATCAGCCACGGCCAAACAGCAGCTCGTTTACAGTTAAAGAGTGGCTTGTGGAGTTGCCCCACCCCCTTATTCTCTGCCTACCAGACAGGGTGTGGGGGAAATTAAGGTCAGGGCATCTGCCCTGCAGGGAGCGGGGGTGGGGCTAGGGGCTTTACCCTGCAGAGTGACCCAGCAGGCGCCACCCCATAGGGCAGAAGCCCCGAGCCCTGGCAGGCACCGCCCCACAGGGCAGATTGTAAGTGTCTTTCAGCTCTCAAACTATTGTATGCAGCTCGGAGGGTAAGTATGTTTGGCCACCCGTTACGTGCTGCCTAAAAAACCCCAAGGTAATTTGAATGGGCTGCTACCCCTAAGTCTAAGTCTTGCATTCCAGAATCTGTTTAAGAGGCTGAAAAGCAATTCTTTCCTTATGAAGCATGAAACACAGCATACTTCTCAAGTTTGTGAGTAAAAGGAGAACCCTGTAGCATGAATAATAGAAGATCCCCAGCCCAGCATCTGCTTCAGTCACTCAGACTCAATTACAATTAGCACAGCTTGCCTATGTTTCCTTCTCTGTTTCTCACTTCCTAACCCACACATGTATTTAACAGTATTACAATCTTTTGTCAGAGCATAACAAATCAGGCTGTGAACCTATCAAATCCCACCAGTTTAGCTGCTGGGATGGGAGAGCTCCCAAGAAGGAAGTAATGCTAGTGATTCAGCAGTCTCCTTTGATGGAGCATTAAATCAATGTCACAGCTTGATGCTAGGGGCTCTGTGTGTGGGGTGTGTGTGTGTTTGTTTAAAAGGCTATCTTTCAGTAAAAACAAGTTCTTGACCATGCATGCTTATTAGAAATCCAATGCATTCTTCACAAAACCTAGAACCTTACTAAACTGTTTTGCCCTAATTCTGATGTGGGTAATTACACTCTGCCTACCTAATCTACCCCCTCTTCCCAATAGATGATTCTTCTTTTCCTGTCCTCAACTGTCACGAAGTACCTGTATGGTGTTAAGCAGCTACCATGTGCCATCTAAGAGGTGGCTGCATATCAATATGGGTTAAGTGATCGTATATGCTCATGCATATTTATTTTATCTATACACTGGCAATGCTTTAAACACAAACGGATGATTCAAATGCCAAGCATTATCATCTGTGAAGTTTGTGAACCACTCTGGGATCCTTTGTAATGAAACAAAAGGTACTACAAATGTTAAAAGTATTATAACAATATCTTTTCCCTAGAGGTGGTGGCGGCGGCTTTTTATATGTATAAATACCATCAAGTCTGTCCAGGGCTCTGATACAGCTAGTATGCAGTGAAGTGCACCTGTACTTTTTTGTTTTTTCTCATTCTCCAAATTTTGAGTTTTCACTTAAAAACACCCAAAGTCTGTCTCTAGCAGTTATGATTGTTGAGACTGTTGGTGGTCCTGGAGGACCCCAAGTGAGGCCCCAACAGTTTTGGCGACCCAGATGGGACTCTGAGGCTTTTTCAAATTGCCTTGCCCGGTTCCCTCTGTTAGCTGGATAGGCCCAGGACTGTTGCTGTTACCCAGCGCGCACCGGTCCACCTTGGACCAGGGGTTTTCAGCACAGCGGACCTGTCTGGCCGGCGTGGGGCACTTAGGCTCAATGCCCTTCCTGGAAGGAAGAAAAATCGGAGAACCTTTTTTTTCTGGCCCCAGCGACGGTGAAGAAACGGTCTGGGAGGACACAGGCAGGTAGGAACGGGTTTTCTCGTTTCCATATTTCTGGGGACGCCCAGATTAAAGGTTTTACCCTGAAGGATGGGTCAAGGACAAGGGAAAGGGGAAGGTTATACCCTGCTCGAATGCATTCTGAGTCATTGGTCTATATTTGAAACGGATCCGTTAAGGAAAGGTCAACTTAAGCGCTTGTGCACTATCAACTGGCCTCAGTACCAACTAAAGGACCAGGAAAGGTGGCCACCGGAGGGCTCTCAATTATAATACAGTCCTCCAATTGCTATTGTTTTGTCAACGTACCGGTAAGTGGAAGGAACACATGTACGCTCAAGTATTTATGTCTTTAAGAAATCGTCAAGATATACTTAGAAAATGTAGTTTGGTGTTTAGCGGTTCCCCAGGACCGGTCCAAATGATTCAGCCCATCCCAGATGTAATGACAAAACCGAATCCCCCTTCGGCCCCTGTTCCCCCAACTTATGTGGGACTCAAATCAAATTCAGAATTGGTTCCTCCTGTAGGGCTTTATCCACTCTTGGCAGAGACCAGGATTTCTAGAAATGCCTCTGAACAAAGGCCAGCTGAAACGATTCAAATTTACAATCATGTGCCCTTTAGTCCAATGGAGCTTGCAGCTTTTAAAGCACAGGCTGAATCATTGACTGACAGTCCCGGGAAGTTTATCAGTCTGATTGAAAGCATTATGATTAGTTACAGCCCAACCTGGAGGAATATTCGCACTCTTTGTAAATCTTTGTTAATTGAGGTAGAGGAACAGCAGGTGACAGCAAAGGCAAGAGCAGAGGCAAATCATCATCATGACTTAAATCCACACCATACGCTACCAGGGAACCAGGCATTCCCCTGGGATGCTGATACTAATTGGAACCCAAATAACGCTGCAAACATGACCTGATTAAATGTGTTTAAAGATTTGTTTTTGAAGTTAAAAATGCCTTGCAGAGAACTAGCAACTGGTCCAAACCTTATGAAGTCACCCAAGGTCCTAAAGAAGCCCCAGGTGAATTCCTGCAACGGATCAGGGATGCTGTTCACCAATATACCTCGACTGACCCTGATAACCAGCAGGCAGAAACCATAATCAAAGGTATATTTACTAGCCGAGCCACTTCAGACATCAGGAAAAAGGTCCAGAAACAGGAAGGAATGCTTGGTATGACTCTGGCACGTTATTAAGAGATAGCACAGAGAATGTTCAGTCAGTGGGAGGAGGAGAGAGAGAAGCAACAGGCCCGGATGATGGTGGCCGCTGTGCAAGCCAACACACATGGAAGACTCCCTCAAGGTAAGACCGGGGAGAAACAGGGACGTGGTCGGGGTCGGCTGGGACCAGGGGAACATCGAGAGCAACGGTTGGGAAGAAATCAGTGTGCATGTTGTAAGAAAGAAGGACACTGGAAGAATGAGTGCCCCTTGAGAGAGAGCTCATTTCTGGAGAAACTGATTACCCTCTTAAGGAGCCTGCTCCCCTCATGGCTTTGAACACTTTGGGCTAGGGGAGTCAAAGGAAACGGTCCTCCCTGCCCCCAGAGCCTTAAGTAAAAATGAGGGTAGGAAACAAAGAACTGATTTTTTTAAATTTTTTTTTTAATTGACTCGGGGGCAGCCCGAACTGCCATTAATCAACCCTTATCCTTGCCAGTGGAAAACTCCACTAATGTAATTGGGGCCACAGGAAAAGAAACTAATTGTCCTGTTTATGCGCCAGCAGAATGTGCTATTGGTGATACTCACATTTCTCATCAGTTGGTCTATCTCCCAGATTGCCCCACTCCCCTCCTGGGAAGGGATTTGTTATGTAAATTAGAAGCCACTTTACAATTCTCTGTGAATAGTATCACCATGTCCATCCCTCCTGAACAAGCGTGGATGATGATGATGGCAGAGCTTGAAAATAAATGCAATCAAGATCCGGAATGGGAATAGCGGGAGAGTCAGGTTTAGCCCCTCGTTTTGGCTACAGGCATTCCTGGGTGAGCAAGCCATGTCTCCGTCTCCGCCCCGCCGCCCCGGCCCCCCCCCCCCCCCCGGTGATGGTCCAATTACTCCCAGGACAAGGGCCAGTTCGGATCAAGCAGTATCCTATCAAGAGGGAGGCACGGGAAGGTCCAAAATGCCCAGCCTGTCCCCCTAGATAACCCAGTCCATCCCTTGCAGCCTGGAGACAGAGTCCTGATCCGCACCTGGAAGGATGAGCCTCTGCAAGAAAGGTGGAAGGGACCAGCTACAGTTCTTCTCACCTCCCACACCGCAGCTAAAATTCAAGGATTTAAAAACTGGATTCATCACTCTCGTCTAAAGCCAGTAGCAGTTTCATCCTCAGAAGCTGATACAAATTGGACAGTCCAGCAGGTTACTCCTCAGACACTAACAACAGTTCCCCGGACCTTGGACTAAAACTGTTATTCAAAAGGCAGGCCCCCTTAAACTCGACTACATAGCCTGCTTGGATTACCCTAATCAGAAAATATTCTGCAATTCTGCTTTGTTATTTTCACATAACTGAATTCATGTTAGATTTTATCATCTCTTTTGTTTTAGGAGTAATTGGGTTGTGTCTAGTTTTAATTTGTTTTTGTGTGGCCAATCAACACAATAATAAGGTTTTGGGAACTTCATGGTTCTTTCCTCCTAGCCAAAATGCCCATGTACGCTTTGTGTCTTCGTCTAATCCTTCAGTTTAGTATCCCGTCCTCTTTTGGGTATAATCATAATCTTCTTGTTACCTTATCAGAAAAGGTTGCCCTGGCTTACAACCAGACTGACTGCTGGGTCTGCACGTGGGTGCCCATGACCTCTTCAACTGGGGTCCCCATGATTCCAGTACCCTTAAATTCATCTCAGCTTGTTGGATCCCCACGTCCTTGAAAAAAGCCATCCGGCAAATGGTAATCCAAAACCAAATGGCATTAAATATGGTCCTTGTTTCAAAGGGACCTGTGCTCTCATTGGGCAAGAATGTTGTGTTTACATTCCTGACAACTCTCAGGATGCTTTTAACCAAGCATCACATCTCTCAGCCATAGCCTCTGTCCCACATGTTGATCCCTCAGGGTGGGACTGGCTTTTTAGTTGGTTACCCCAGCTCTCTTCGTTAAGGAGACTTGTCTCTGGAGGATTTCTGTTATTAACAATACTGCTTGCTTGCTGTTGCTGTATTCATTGTATACCCCCCTTCTATCAGGCCAGATCCTGTGTTTCTAAAAGACCAGTCAAAATTCTGACTGTTACAATTTCTTCTCCCCCAAAGGACTCCCTTAATTATTTTCCAAGCCAGGAGTATGAGAAAGCTCAGAAGCTGCAGGTCTGAGTATTCTCAAAGGGGGGAATTGTTGTGGTTTGGGGCACTGTGGGGTTGGGGCACTACACTAGGTAATTCGGGTAAATGGAAGGCCAGAGTGCCGATGAAGTTTTCCTGTGCTAGGCTCCTGCCTCCAGCCAGCCCCCCCCTTTTTCTCCTCTCCGTTCGGGTTACTTTGGGACATTTTCTTGCTGCTGTAAGCTGATGGCTTGCTTATCAGCATGATATACTGTGCATGCTACAGGGGCTGCTTGAAACACTAACCATATGTTTAAAGCGCCCATTGTTCTCTCTCATGGCCATCCCAGGGACTTAATGCTGAAACTGCTTGAAGGAGGGAAAAGGGAGGAGCGGGAAAGAACTCCTCGTTGAAATAAAGAAGGTATAAATAAAGTTGATGCTTGCTGCTTGGTGTGCAGGATTTGAGACAGACAGTCTCCCTGCATCATTTCGGATCCTGAAATAAACAGCTTTTGCAAGGATTTCTCCGTCTCGGTGTCTAATTGGGCTAATTGCGCACCGGGCTCGAACCCAAACTGTTGGGGCCTCACTCGGGGTCCTCCAGGACCACCAACAAGACAGTCTTGAAAATGTGATCTGAGTAACTAGCGCAGTGCATTTTCTGTCTGAACCTAAAGCAATAGCTCTGAGAGTATGCTTATATAGTCTGTGGCAGCAAGCCTTCCAGCCCAGGTTGTCAGACACAGGCTTATGATGCTGTGCTACAAACAGCTGTTGTAGACACTGCATCTTAGGTTGAAGCTTGGGCTCTGAAGCCTAGGGAGGGTAGTGGTCTTTAGAGCCCAAGCTCCAGCTCAAGCCGCAACTTCAAAGTACCATGAACACAGCTATTTTCAGTTCAGTCGTGCAAGCCGTCTCTCAACCTGGGCTGAAAGATGCTGCTGAGGGCTGTGTAGAAGTAGAAGTACACTGAGAGGTGTGAACTGCCTCATTCATTTGAATAGAAACTAACTCAGACAGTCAACCATAACAATGTTGACATCTGAAATATTAACTATTTCACTGCTCATCAGAGCCTGTAAAGAAGGGCAGGGGATCACAGTACCCGGCTGAATAATCTACTGTGAGTGACAGCTCATTTTGACACTGCCGTGAGTGAAATGGAACGATATGGCCATTTCTCTCCAGCCTGTGACCAACACGGAGTGAAATCCACAGAATCTAGCAGAGCCTGAGGCCCCCAAAAGGGAGAAGCTCAAGCAGCCTCCTGGGGCACATGAGCCTCACAAAAGGGAAGCCAAAATATGAAGAACTTAGCAGAACCCATGGGTGTGTTCTCCTTCTGAGGGGGAGCCAAGCACAAATCCAATGAGCATGAATGTTCATATTCTGAACAACCTGTACAATCTCCTGTGAATAGCAGCTCATAAATTCATTGATTTCATAGATTCCAAGTCCAGAAGGGACCACTGTGATCATGTACTCTGGCCTCTTGCATAACACAGGCCACAGAACTTCCCAAAAATAATTCCTAGAGCAGATCTTTTAGATAAAGATCCCATCTTGATTTAAAAATTGTCAGTGAGGGAAATCCATCACAACCCTTGGTGAATTGTTCCAATGGCTTATTACTCTGTTAAAAATGTTCACCTTATTTCCAATCTGAATTTGTCTAACTTCAATTTCTAGCCATTGGATTGTTATACCTTTCTCCACTAGATTGAAGAGTCCATGATCAAATATTTTTTCCCCATGCAGATACTTATAGACTGTAATAAAGTTGCATAACCTTTTCATTGTTAACAAATAGATTGAGCTGTCCGAGCCTATAATTATAAGGTATGTTCTCTTTTCTTTTAATTATTTTCGTGGCTCTTCTCCGAACGCGCTCTAATTTATCAACATCTCCTCTGGAAAGAGCTTGAAAGACTACCATCATATTACATGCTCCACCTACCAGTCTGATCCCTGAATCTACCTAATTTCTGTTCCCACTCCCCACCTACAGCTCCCACATCTGAATTCACGTGTCTGACTATAAGTGCTCAGAAGCAAAGCTCACATGATAGGAACCTTTAGTCTAATTTCTCTCTTCTGCTTTGACCCTGGTCATGGGATGCCTCAAATCCTGATCACAGGATTCAGGGCTTGCAGGCAGAAAATGTCATCTGCCTTACTTACCCAGATTGCCTGAGGATTCCACTACCATAGTACTCTGAATATTTTAATGTTCTGGGGCAACTTTAACATGACTAATTTTTCTGTGAAATAAAATTTGTCCTTTAAATTCACTATAGGAAATTCAGAGAAAACAAATCCAAAGATAACACTGCATTATATGAAAGGAGTACAGGTAGACCCCCAAATTCCTTCTGAGGGAGAAAAGTCCAGATAGAACACTTGAGATTTAAAAAAATTCCACAGAAGGCAGCTCCACTTTGTATCTCTTTTGAAGTGTGTGTGTGAATGTATTACTCATGAAAGCGATAAATGTATGGTACTGGTTACAGCCCATACAATGCCATAATCCTTGGAAATGTAAGTTGATCCTGATATCCTGTTTTTCTAGTTATCAGTGCAATTCAGTTGTGACTGGGAATCACGTCCCTGCTGCCTTGGTCCTGATCCAGTCCTGGTCTTCTCATGAGCAAAGTCACAGTTGTGGGGGACAGACAAAAGAGGAAGCAAATTACTGGTAACTTAGAGTTCCTTTTTTCTCTTTTGCTTTTTTTTTTTTTAAATTAAATATAGCCATAATATCAAAATGCTTCAGAACTTTGGGCTGTTTCAGTCCTTCACACTCATGACTTCACTGCCAATATGATCAATAAAATAGAATGTCATGGTGAAAAAGAAAAAGTTATTCAATTACAAAGAAACTGACAAAGTCAGCTCCTTTGTGATCCAAGGCAGGACTTAAGTCCCAGATCTGCAGATGAAATGATACTGAGTTGACTCTCAGCTCTATCTAATACCCTTTTCCCACCCTGCAGAAGACCCAGTGAACCACACATCATCATGTTAGGGTTATTTTGTTGAATTAATGGAAATCGGTTTTACCTTATCTCAACTGTCTATTTGCAGGTACAATTCAAGTTGTTCACTTTGATTTACTGTAAAAAGCACTAAATGGTTGGGTTAGTGAAGCATCCACGCTCTCCTGTGAATCTCTAGAGTTGAGATCAGTTGGTGTGCTTGAGTTTACTGTCCCCAGTTTTATACATTAAGGAGCAGAACATTCTCAAAAGCAAGTTTTGGATTTGAAAGAGCACAAGCTTGTTGATGTTTAGGGAATAGTGTGAAACTCATCTCTTTTGACAGGCTTTTAACTTGGTGAAGTGTGGTGCAGATGCGTGGATGAGCCTTGCCTTTCTGAGTTTTTGCTGATAAAACTGATTTGTTGTGTTAAGTTGTGTACATTAATTCAAGGGATTGTAGTTGAGCACATTAAACAACTAAACGGTAGAGATCTAACCTATACATGCATTTTTGTTTGATCTGCACAAGCCAGGCAAAGCACACTAAAGGCCCCCAAGCAGATAAAGGGCACTGCTGGAAGAAAGCTCACTGTAGCAGTTCCTACTGAACAAGAGAGTATTGTTGTAAGGCAATCTTTGCTACTGTTGTAAGTGTGTGATGACCCAATGATTGATAAATAAACATCATGACAAAACATCCTGCTTTTCTCACCTGGAAAGTGTCCACAACTCGGTGCAAGAATTCAATGACAAACAGGGGTGGCACTTCTGTCTGAATCACTGCCACAAAAAAGATCTTATGTCGATATACACTCAGGAGATAGTGGTGAGGTGTGGGGATCACAGGAGGTACATTTTCTGCCTCTGTAGCCCTCTCCTGTGCCTCAAAAAAATAGTCACAAACAGAGCGGCTGACGACACTTTTCCAGTGCTTCTCCAGAAAAATATCCCCTGAGGAGTTAATCAGGAAAAGGCTGTGAATCATGGTTGAATCCAAGGGAGTCAAAGTGCTGGAAACACTTTGCCTACCCAACAGGACCCTGTTCTGCAGTAGTCTGATCCTAGAAAACAAAATGGTGCATTCAAGAGGTTAATCATTGATGCTATTTAATTGTTCAGAAAGTAACAACATGCACATGCTTGAATTTTGTACTTAAAGACTGTGTAGAGGGAACACAGTTTTGCATCTAAAGGCTAAACCTAGGGAGTCAGGAGACCAAGATTCTGTTCCTGAGGCCTTGTCTACACTACAGACATTTTGCCAGGATAGTTTTACAAGCAGAACCTCCTAATGCAGATGCCACATAGGCTGCCAGGAATTTTTCTGTCAGCATACCCACCCCACCCCCCAACCCCGAATGATGTTAGCTACACGGACAGAAGCACTCTTCTATTGATATGGGAGTTTTGCTGGCACAGTTACGTTGGCTGTGTGGTTTCCCCCCTCCCCTGTCTGCCACAGGTCTGCCAACAAAACTTCATACCAGCGACCTGGCCTACCTGTGCCACGGACTTGTGGGGTGATGCTGAGAAAGCCACTTCCCTCGTGTACCTCAGTTTCCCCATCTTAAAGGCAGAGAGAAGGACGCACTCACCCCAGTAACACACTTCGCGGCCCTGGCTGGAGAGAGTCTGTACAAAGATCCGCATTGCACAGTCCCACCCGCCTCCCTTGGGCTAGTGTCTATTCATCGGGGCCGACTGCCTGGGACCTCCGGCTTAAACGGCGTCAGACCGGCCCACAGCCCCCTCCCGCCCTGGGAGCGCCCAGCACACACAGGCTGAACGGGGGCGGGGGGTGTTAAGCCCTCAGGGCGGCTCTGTGGCGTTACCACGGTCACACCAGGGCCGGGGGGCGGTGGCGTTAAACGGTCACAGCCGGGGGGCGGTTCCCTCAAGACAGCTCTGTAGCGTTACCACTGTGACGGGGTCACGGGGCCAAACCCCCCAGGACTCCGCGGGAAAACCGCACGGCGCGCACCACTCACCTCCCGCAGCTGTCCGGCTCCCACTTCGGCCCACGGCCCCACGAATGGCCGCGGCAGACACTTGACTCCGCCCCCGAGGCTCCTGATTGGTGATAACACGAGGATTCTGATTGGGTGACTTGCTCCCACATTTACGACTGATAGGTTGCGTAAAGGCAACGCGCTGACCAGAAAGAACGGTCAACTGTGCAGGGCTCTGATTGGTGCAGCCCCGAGGCAGTGCGCTATAAGTGGTGCAAAGTGAAGGACCAGCCCAGAAACGACCCGCCCCCTGGCTGAGCCGGTACTCCGCCGCCAAACCGACAGAGGGAGCGTCTGCGTGCGAGCCTGCGGGGCCCAGGCGCACTTGCCCGCCCCTTGCGTTGCTACATCACGTGGGCCTGGGTGCTGAGACCGCAGCACTGCCCCCGCTGCCAGCAAGCACCCCACCACAGAACGCCCCCTCCTGGGCGCTGTCGGGGACACAGGCCAGCCCGCCCCAGGGCGGGAGCACTGAGCACCCTGCACATGGCCCCGATCCGGCTTCTGGCCAACAGTGCCATGCAAGCACTGCAGGAGATGTACAGGCATTCAACATCTCCCAGTATGGACAACTGCAAGGCTCAGAAGTCACCAGTCAACCCCATCCTCCACAGCATGTGATTTTTAAAATGGGCTTTTTTTCCTTACCTCCTTTGTGAGTCGTGTGTGTGCCGCTCAGCTCATGATTTCCGGCTTCTGGCAGAAAGCAGGGAACGTGAATTTTTTTTTTCCAGAGGTAAATGGAAACCAAGATTCTCACACAGTCACAGGCATCCAAAAGCTGGGGTTTTAAGAAAAAACTATCACAAAAGTCACTAGCAATGGAATTTACTATAGTACATAGACAGCTCAGTCATAGGCCTGCGATGCTGGGTGCTATAATCACATGAACAGCTGTGTATTTCAAAAGCTTGTATCTCTCCCTAATAGATTACCTCTTGTCTCTGTAATAATCACACAAGTGACAGCAACAGCCCCCAAAAGCTTAGTCTTGGTTTGTGAAAAGAGGCAACTGCTAGAGAGGCTACACATACAGGGTCAGACCAATGGTCCATCTAGCCCAGTATCCTGTCCTCCGACAGTGGCCAATGCCAGGTGTTTCAGAGAGAATGAGCAGAATAGGTAATCATCAAGTGATCCATCCCCTGTTGCCCATTCATAGCTTCTGGCAAATGGAGGCTAGGGACACTTCAGAGCATGGTTTTGCATGCCTGCCCATCCTGCCTAATAGCTCCATCAATGGTTATCTTCTATTAATTTATCTTGTTCTTTTTTTAACCATGCTATTGTCTTGGCCCTCACAGCATTCTCTGGCAAAGAGTTTCACAGGTTAACTGTGTTTTGTGTAAAGAAATTACTTCCTTTTTATTCATATTAAACCTGCTGCCTATTAATATAATTGGGTAACCCCTAGCTCATGTTATGAGTAGTAAATAACACTTCCTTATTTACCTTCTCCACACCACTTGTGATTTTATAGACCTCTGTTATATCCCTGCTTAGCCATCTCTTTTCCAAGCTAAAAAGTCCCAGTCTTATTAATCTGTCCTCATATGGATGCTGTTCCATACCCCTAATCATTATGGATGAGAGAAAACACTGGCACTAGAAATAATGGAGGTGTTTTTATTTTAGCTTTTGACAGACTTGAAGAAACAGAGACATGCTGCTAAAATTGGAACAACAGGAAATCCTGTCTGAAAGCAACAGCATGTTTTTCTTCCCAGACCTGAGTGTTATTAGAAACTATTTGAGGGAGGAACAACAAATGTTCTTGTTAGTGTTAATGGAACAGTATCTACCATATTCCTTGTGCAGAAGGAAATGTTTGTGGGGAGCTCTCCAGATCCAAGAACTTCAGGAGAAAACAAGGCCTAAATAATATGGAATTATAAGAGCTATAGAATGAGAGTGGTGGGAACAAGCAGCTTGCCAGCCAGACACCCACAGAGAGAAATGGGGGTGAGAGGAAGAAGAGCCAGTTTGTGTGTCCCACTATGAATTTGTTACTGGGTTTCTCTCCCATTGTGCTGCTCTTATCTCTGAGCTGCCCACCCACCTCCCTGCAGGAAAGATGGCCTGATAAGCAAAACAAGGGGAGGTTATTTCTGGCCATTTTTATGTTCTTATGATCATATTCTGAAACATCTCATCAAAAATAGTTTTTTCCCCTTATAAGCTTTCAATAGTCATGATCACTTTCCATAGGTTACATACCACCTAGGAGAAAACCAGGGAAACAACACACATGCACAGTTACAGACACACTACAATAAATTCTTCTTCTTGGCACCCCTACATAGATTACCGGCCTAGCTAATTTCAGAAGAGTTCAGTATATAAGTCATCTCTTTACTCCTTCTATACAGAAAGAGAGCCTGGAGCCCAAACAAATGTAACATTAAGTCAGGGAATTTTTCAAGTTAAAAATTGGCCAGGCGTTGAAGAAAGGCCAGAAAACTATCACAGGCGTCTGATGGGAAATAATAAATAACAGGACCACTATATCTCACTTCTGTTTAAGTTTGTCAAGTAAGTTAGGGTGAGATCTTTGCTCCAACCTTTTCACGGTGTCCAAGACAGCAAAAACGGCCCCTAAAAGGTCTAGAATTGACTGAATTATGATTTCCTGCAAAGTTACGAAAAACCTTGGGAATGGAGGTTGTTCCTAACACTGAAATGTTCCTAACTGTGAAAAAAACATTATGGTTGTTCTTTCAAAAGTTTACAACAGAACATTAACTTAATATGGCTTTGAACTTTACTATGCTAAAGAAAACTGCTGCTTTTAACCATCTTAATTTAAATTAAACAAGCACAGAAACAGTTTCCTTACCTTGTCAAAGCTTTTTAAACTTTCCCTTTATCTTTTTAGTAGTTTATGTTTAACATAGTGATGTCGTGTATTTGCTTTGGGGGGGGAAGGTTGAGGGGTGTCTGTTGCTGTCTGATTGTGTACTTCTGGTTCCAAATAAGTCATCACTGATAAAGTTTGCAGGTTACACAAAAATTACAGAGACGTAAATAGTGAGGAGGATAAGTTACTGATGCAGAGTGATGTGGATTGCTCCTCAAACAGGGCGCAAGGGAACACTATGCATTTTAATAAGGCTATATGTAAATACATATATCTAGATCAAGGAACAAAGACTGTAGGCCATTCTTACAGGATGGGGGACTCTACCCTGGGAAGCAGTGTCTGTGTTTCTGAAAAAGATTTGACAGTGGAGTGAGGTTGGATGATCAGCTGACCATGAGCTGTCAGTGCAATCCTGTGGCAAAAAGGGCTAATGCAATCACTGGATCCATGAACAAGGGAGTCTCATGTAGGAGAAGAGAAGTTATTTCACCTCTGTTTTTGACACACTGTTGTGTCCACTGCTGGAATATCATGTCCAGTTCTGATGTCCACAGTTCAAAAAGAATATATATAAATTGGAGAGGGTTCAGAGAAAAGTCTGGACAACAATTAAATTGGGGTAGTTCTCTGGTCTGTGTCATACAGGAGGTCAAACTAGATAAACACAATGGTCTCTTCTGACCTTGAAATCTATGAATCTATGAGGTGTGTGGTTGACTGGTGAGTTCGTAACTCTGGTGTTTGTAACTCCGAGGTTCTACTGTACTAAAGTTAGACATTTTAAAATCAGCAGATCCAAATAACTTGCATTCAAGAGTTTTAAAAAAGGTGACCGAGGAACTTACTGGACTGTTAATGTTGATCTTCAACAAGTCTTGAAGCACTGGGGAATTTTCTGAAGACTGGAAAGAGCTAATATGTCAGTTTTAAAAAAGGGTAAATGGGATGACCTGGGAAATCATAAGTCTGTCAGCGTGACATCATTCCTGGACAAGATAATGATGCAGCTGATACAGGACTTGATTAATATAGAATTAAAGGAGGGTACTGTTGTTAATGCAAATCAACAGATTTATGGAAAACAGATCCTGTCAAACTAACTTTGTATCTTTTTTGATGAGATTACAAGTTTCATTGATAAAAGTAATAGTGTTGATGTAACATACTCAGACTTCTGTTAAGTGTTTGACTTGGTACCACTTAACATTTTAATTGAAAAATTAGAATGATAGAACATTAACATAGCACACATTCAGTGGATTAAAAACTAACGAGCTGATAGGTCACAACATGTAATTGTAAACGGGGTATCAAAATCAAGCAGGTGTTTTTCCATTGGGGTCCCACAGGAATTGGTTTTTGATCCTACACAATGTAACATCTTTATCAATGACCAGGTACTGACATTCTTATTATCACTGATACTGCTTGCACATGACTCTAAAATTGGGAGAGCGGGCAGGTCACTGATTCAGAGTAATCTGGACTGCTTGACAAACAGCACAAGCATGCAATGTGCATTTTAATATGGATGAATATAAATGTACACATCTAGGAACAAGGAATGTAGGCCATATTTACAGAAAGGGAGACTCTATTCTGGGAAGCAGTAACTCTGAAAAAGATTTGGGTGGTGGTGGATAATCTGCTGAACATGAGCTCTTAGTAACTCTTAAAAGGGTTAATGTGACCCTTGGATACATACACAGGGAAATCTTGAGCAGGAGTAGAGATTATTTTACCTCTGTATTGGGCATTGATGCAACTGCTGCTGGAATACTGTGTCCAGTTCTGGTGTCCACAATTCAGGAAGGATTTTGATAAACAGGAGGGTTCAGAGAAGAGCCACAAGAATGATTAAAGTATTAGAAAAAACTTTTTGTAGTGATAGACTCAAAATAGTTCAAACGAAGAGAAGGTTAAGGGGTGACTTGATTACACTCTATTCATATCTACATAGGAAGAATGGGCTCTTCAATCTAGCTGAGAAAGATATAACACCATACAGTGGCTGGAAGTTGAAGCTAAGATAAATTCCTTGGGGAAATGAGGTGTAAATTTTTGACAATGAGGGTAATTATTGGAACAATTTACCAAGGATTGTGCTGGCTTCTCCAGACACTGACTATTTTTAAATCAAGCTTGGATGTTTTTCTAAATGATGTGTTCTAGGAATTTGGGGTGGGAGAGTTCTATGGCCTGTATTATAGAACAGATCAGATCTGATGATCACAGTGCTCTCTTCTGGCCTTCGAGTCTACGAATCTATGATATACAATGCAGCAGTGATAGCACCCCATTTACATGAGTATTAAACATGGGCAGTTTACTGCAAACACATTAAACAACTTGTAAAATTTTACATGCTATATATGCTCTATTCTGAAAGTTCACTAGTGAGACAAAGTCTCAAACATTAACATCTTTGAAAAAGCAAAAACAACCAGCAACAAGACAATGTAATCAAACTTCAGTTTAGACAGACAGTCATATTATCAGAATGGGCAATAACAGACTTCCTAAAAAAGTTTTCTATGGTGAGCTGAAATTCAGAAAGTGTAGATGGAGTGGTCAGTGAAAGCCCTTCAAAGACACACATCAGCAGAGTCTCATCTCAGGTGCCCTTGCTATTGATAGAGTTAAAGACATAGCCACAGGCAGATCTGAATGGAGAACAACTGTCCATAAAGGTTGTAAACACATTGAGGAAGACAGATGTGAAACGTCAGTCTAAAAGAGGGCCATGGAGCAGGCCTCCATAGTCCTGGGTGATAGCTGTTTGTGATCTTGCTCTTCATGGACTGGGCTATACAGCCACATAAGAATACAAAGGATGCCATGACATCAGTGTTAGATACAACAGTCATCTACCGATTCCTCAGTTAGTTTTAATTACTAAGCTATATTATTTAAGTTATTCTGAATTTAAAAACTTCTAGTAACAAACGAATGTCACTCTGGAAAGAAACTCAAAGAAGTTTTAAACTTGGGGTCCATGAGCCAGATATGGTCTGTTTCTCTTATTTATTCAGCCTACATGAGACATTCAGATTTTGCAGAATGCAAGTTTTAGTTAAAAGAAGCATATCTCTAGCTCTTATTATTGTGAAGAAAATCTTAAAAATATGAAGCATGTGTAGCCTACATATAACTGAGACAGAGCAGTCTTCCTGAATCTGTACATAGCCTGAAATAACAGCTCTAAAAGAGATGTGAACTCCTAATAATCGGATTGGGATGCAATTTTTGAATCACGTCTTAAGCCATATTTTACAAAAATAAATGTACATTACTGAGTTCTTAACTTGCATGGTTACTTCCACTTTGTCCACAAATCAGTTAATTGTGCACAAAAAGCCAAATGAATTTAAAAAGTAATTTGCCTTCTTGACAGAATTAATTTGGTACCTTTACTGTAAATAACCAAGTATGCTGTACACCATAACACAGAATATATGGCAATGAAGGACATAACATATCAGTGAGCCCTTGTAGTCTCCCCCTTCATAATGCAGCACTGAAGGCATTAACAAACCTTGGTCTCTTCACAGGCACACTGGACAACCACCTTCCTCCATCAGAGTAAGTAGGGTGAAAATTTTTAAGCAAATAAGTTATTTGCAGTTTTGACTGTGCTGAAACTATTCACAGATTTGATCCCATTAGTTTGGGCCAACTTCAGAAAAGTGAGAGAGAGCATGGCTCTCCATCTATCAGCCCAGCAGGTAGGATATTTAACTGCGATGTGGATTCAAATCCCTCCTCTAATACAAGCAGAGAGAAGATTTGAATCCACAGCTCCTACCCCCCAGTGGGCACCGTAATCACCAGGAAACAGTCATTTTAGAATCATAGAAAATTAGGGATGGAAGGGTCCTCAGGTGGTATCTAGTCCAACCCCCTGCTCAAAGCAGGATCAACCCCAACTAAGTCATCCCAGCCAGCCAGGGCTTTGTCAAGCTGGACCTTAAAAACCTCTAAGGAAGGATTATCACTCACTACCTCTCTTTGGCACAATTAATATTTAAGTATTTATACAAAGTAGAACAACTTCAACAGAAGAGATTGAGAGTGACCCATCCCAGGATTGTCTATAGCCTGATGGTTAGGATGTTCACTTAGGCCTTGTCTACACTACAAAAATTTGTTGACATAGGATATGTCGATTTTCAGCCACCAGTGGCTGATGTCCACACTGCTCTTCTTGGGTTGGTGGAGTGCATCCTACCATTTCCACTGACCTAAGGGGCAGTGTGGGGACCTGAGCGACCTATCTCTCAGTTCCAGAGCTCCCTGTGGGCTACCCCCACCCCCATTCCATGGTACCAGCTGGGGCAGCCACACAAACACTTCTTCCCTACCCGGTCCCAGCCAGGCTGCAGCCGCCTGCATCTCGCCCAGTCCCTGTATGCAACCAGGAGCCGGGCAGCAGTCACCTACCTCCTGCCTGCGTTCCGGGAAGCTGGGCTCCAGCCGCCTATATTCCAAGCAGTCCAGGCTTGCCTCCAGGAGCTGGGCTCCAGCCGCTTATGCCCCACCTGGTCCCAGCTGGGATGTGGGCAGCAGCCGCCCACATCCCAGCTCACAGCTGGGAACTGAGTACCAGCTGCCCCAGCTTGCAGCAGCCAGGCCATCTCTCCAGCTTTCTTGCCAATTTTACCGCTCCGCTGGATGAAGAATGACAGCCCCTCCACCACTATGAGGGAATGCAGAATCTACACTGACACTGCACTGGCCTAGCTCTGCCAACAAAAGCCCTACACTTCCCATCAAGGTGGTTTTATTTTGTCAAGAAACCAGGGCAATTTTGTCAGCGGGGACGTGATTGTTGTGTGTATACCAGCACTCTTTTGTTGACAAAAGCTGACTTTTGTCAACAAAACTCTCTAGTGTAGACCAGGCCGTAGGAGGATACAGATCTCTGAGTTGAATCGCTGCTCCATGGTGGGGATTCAAACCTCCTTTCTCCCAGACAAATGCCCTAGCCACTGGGCTAAACGTCACACAGGGTGATGCACAACAGTCTTTTCCAATTTGCTGACAAATTCTGAACATTTTTGGAACCGGACTATATTTTTTGATTTTTCATTTTGCTGGCTGAATCAAAAAATAAATTATTCACCCAACTCTAGATGTAAGAGACCCTGAACAAAACCCGAAGGTCTGTCTGTCTATTCTTCTAATTCCCCTATCTAGGTGTCATGTAACAAAAATTAGATTCACACTGGTTCTCTCCATTGTCCTAAACAATCCACTCCTTCCTTGTTTTACACAGCACCCAAGAAAACTCAATCCTCACCTGAAGAATATTCAGATCATTGTAGAGCTGAATTTCTGTGAGCAGATTTGCACAGAAGATGGGCCTTCCACTATGTCTTGAAAATGACAAGACTTCAATTCTTCCTGTGTCTCCCATGTAATGCTAACACAAATGTAAAAATATATATATATTTAAAAATAATTAAGGTCCCAGCCCTGGCGAATGATGTCCTTTCCCTGACTTGGTTTGAAAATTAATTGAAAAACCAATATATACCACAAAAATACATGGTATTGTTATCTCTCTAACACCTATAATACTGTCAGTGTATCAGGGGTGGTCTACAATAACACAAGTACAAATTCAAGGATTAAGAAAAGATTAAATCATGTAATAAATGGAAAGCAAATAAATATATCCATCTCCTTAAAATCCCCTGCAGATTCTCCTTTGCTTCCAGTCTAAAACTGCTGTCTATTGTTTCTGTGAAATAATAAACAGTTGCTGAATTTCATATTTGAGATATTTCAGATGAATAATAACTATAACCATCAATTTAGACCAGAAAATACAATTTTCAGATTAAAATTAAGTGATGTGAAAGACAGACTCTGACAAGCAGCTTCTGGGCAGCAAGTAACAAAGAGCTGCTATTTGCATGTCTGAAACTTCATTGACATTGGGACTGTTCTTAAGTCCTTCACAGCCATAAATCAGTAACCACAGCATCTGTCCTTAATGGGATCATCCATGGACTTAGTACCAAGCAATCAATTATTTATAACTCCACTTTCCCTGTCAAGGTTTAAAAGACTTCTTTTGGGGATTTTACTTCCCCTTTTCAAATGCAGTAAAGTGTGGAACTGAGAGGCTTAGCTTGGACTTCAGCTGGTTAAAACTCTATATACAAATGATCTTCTAACTTGCTCCATAACCAAAAGCCGAGAACCAGGACAGACAGAAAGCAACTTCTGGTGAAGTGGGGTTAGAAGACGAGTCTTAAAAGAGTGCTCTAAGAATAAATGTGGAGACTATGGAGTAAGCATGGCTTTGGCCACCCTATAGTTTGATTTACCTTAGGTCCTGCCTTCACTAGGTAAAAAGGTGTGTTTTACCACATATTAGCTTCTAGTTCCTGAAGTTTGAAAAGGTCTTCTCTCTACTGATGAAGTCCACCCCAAATATTATGAGTTGGTCTGCAGACTTTGTGATTGTGATCTGAATGGAAGTCATCTTTTCTGCACTGGTTTTTCATCTCTAAAATGGTCAGAAGTTGCAGCCTTTCCTTTTAGATTGACATTTTCACAGTAACCTAATTAACTTTGCCCAGGAGAGCCAAAATGAACTGTTCTCCCTCAACCTTTTCCAAGTACTGTTTAAAGACAACACAGGCCTCCCCAAATCCTAAGGAATTGGCCAGTACTGAAGCACTGAGGATTAGCCAATGTCCTTAAGTTTATTAATTGCTCTTCTGAGTTTATTCATTGTACAACAGCCAGAATCCTTTAGCTATGAGAACTTAAAAATAAAGATATATTATTTATTATGTCTAACATACTGAATGCCAATGAAAATGAGATAGGCTCAGAGGCTAAAATAGGGAAAGAACAAGTTAAAAATTATTTAGGCAATTTAGATATCTTCAAGTCACCAGAGCCTGATGAAATACATTCTAGAATACTCAAGGAGTTGACTGAGGAGGTATCTGAGCCATTATACTTATCTTTGAAAAATCCATGGAAAACGGGAGAGATTCCAGAAGCCAGTCATCTTAACTTCAATACCCAGAAAGATAATGGAGCAAATAATTAAGCAATCAATTTGAAAATACCTCGAAGATAATAAGGTGATAAGTAACAGTCAGCATGGATTTGTCAAGAACATATCATATCAAATCACCCTGATAGCTTTCTTTGACAGGATAACAAGCCTTGTGGACGGGGAGAAGCAGCAGATGTGTTATATCTTGACTTTAGTACGGCTTTTGATACTGTCTCACATGACCTTCTCATAAACAAACTAGGGAAATACAATGTAGTTGGAGCTACTATAACTACATAGCTCGTTGAAAAGCCATTTCCAGAGAGTAGTTATCAGTGGTTCACAGTCAAGATGGAAGGGCATATCGAGTGGGGTTGCGCAGAGATCAGTTCTGCTTCTGTTCAATATCTTCATCGATGATTTAGATAATCGCAAAGTGAGTATACTTTCAGAGTTTGCAGATGATACCAAGCTGGGAGTGGTTGCAAGTTCTTTGGAGGATAGGATTAAAATTCAAAGTGATCTGGATAAACTGGAGAAATGGTCTGATGTAAATAGGATGAAATTCAATAAAGACAAATGCACAGTATTCCACATAGGAAGGAACAATCAATTGCACACATATAAAATGAGAAATTACTGCTTAGACAGGAGTATTGTGGAAAAGGATCTGGTGATCATAATGGATCACAAACTAAATATGAGTCAACAGTGTAACGCGGTTGCAAAAAAAGCAAATATCATTCTGGGATGTATTAGCAAGAATGTTGTAAGCAAGACACAAGAGGTAATTCTTCTGCTCTACTCCATGCTGATTAGGCCTCAACTGGAGTATTGCGTACACTTCTGGGTCCACATTTCAGAAAAGATGTGGACAAATTGGAGAAAGTCCAGTGAAGAACAACAAATATGATTAAAGGTCTAGAAAACATGACCTATGAGGCAAGACTGAAAGAACTGGGTTTGTTTAGCCTAAAGAAGAGAAGAGAAGACTGAGAGGGGACACGATAATAGTTTTCAAGTACATAAAATGTTGTTACAAGGAGGATGGAGAAAATTTGTTCTCTTCGACCTCTGAGGATAGGACTAGAAGCAAGGGGCTTAAATTGCTCCAAGGGTGGTATAGTCTGGACATTAGGAAAATTGGAAGTATAGTCTGGACATTCCTAACTGTCGGGGTGGTTAAGCACTGGAATAAATTGCCTAGAGAAGTTGTGGAATCTCCATCTTTGGAGATTTTTAAGAGCAGGTTAGACAAACACCTGTCAGGGATGGTCTAGATCAGTTTCTCAACCTGTGGTACGCGTACCCCTGGGGGTATGCAAGATACAGGCAGCAGGTACCTGGGGAAAAACAGAGTGAAGGGGAGGTGGGCAGCAGCCCCTGGCTTCTGGGGGAAGTGGGCAGCAGCCCCCACTTTCTGCCCAGTAACAGCTCCCAGCTGGGAGGCCAGCAGCAGCTGCCTGCAACTTGCCCAGGGGGCAGCCTCCCTCCCTGGTGCAAAGCCCAGTGCCCAGAAAACTTGTCAATTTCACTGCTCTAGCTGAGCAGTGAAATTGACAACTATGACAGCCCCAGATTTTACCAGTTACCCTATTTTCCTCTCTTTCTCTCGCCTTTTTTTCCCTGTCTCTCTCACCTCTTCCTCCTCTCAAATCTACGGCAAAAAATTTGGCATGGTGCTTTATGTTCCCCAGATTTGGCATGCTGCTCAAAGCCTCCTGGCTTTGGCCAACATCACCTCTATCTCAGGTACATACTTGAGTTGTGAATTCCTGGTGTAAAGGTGGTGACCCTACCCACACTAAATCTGTCATATCATGACTTCATATACTCAGCCCTTCTGCCAATATATAACTCACATTAGTCTATAAACATAAAATCCCATGGAAAATTGAGTGTTGGGGTACTTGTTAAAATTGTCAGAAGTTTGGGAGTACTTGCTACTTAAAAAGTTGAGAAACACTGGTCGAGATATTATTTAGTCCTGCAGGGGACTGGACTCAATGACCTCTTGAGGTCCCTTCCAGCCTTATGATCCTATTATATTTATCTTTTCTATTATACATGAAGATTCTGATCATTCATGAACATTAAAGATCCTGTGATGCTTTTCATGACATTATGGGTATTAACCCACATGGCCTGGCCAAATTCCAGCTCAGGAAACTACATTCTGCCTTTCTAAAAGCCCCCTCTGTAGTTTCAGTTGGATACAAGATTCTCTTTCACTTCCTCTCCAGAACTGTTATGGAGAGTTAGTGTGCACTGTCAGACAGCTGCCGCCTTTCACCCCAAAGCAGATGCATGTCCATTTTGGGTGAAGTGATCCTTGAGCAGAGCTTGTGTATCTGTTTAAGTCTTTAAACTACTTGGGATCCTGGGCTGAAAAGAACTGTCTGGCGTAGGAAGAAGAAGGAGATCAATTAAATGTCAAATAATCATTATGCTTCTAATATAGCACAGTTGTGGGTCAATGAGTTGAGAACTCTGTTCTGTATCTGCAGAGATCTCACCTTTACATGGATTTTGAGAGAGCTGGATGTTAATTGATCCTAATGGATTAGATGTTTATACTAGTAGATTTTGAGGAAGAAATTGTATAAATTGTACAAGCCACAAGTTTATTTTATTAATCCCCTGTCTCAAAACAGCTTACAATAATGACACAAACCTATTCTTGCTTTTATTAAAATATAGATTTAAATACAAGAAAGTCTACCCAAAACTACACAAGACACCTGTCCTGTAGGTTATCAAAACCACAAAGCTGCCCATAACACTGTTACATAACATTGTACTTGCATGAGTATACAAAACCAAAAAGCAAAATCTATAGCAAACCAAACTCTCTAAGGAACTGCGAGTAACATAGGGAACGAGAGCATTCAGTACATGCAACACAAAACAAAAAAACAGATCAAACTTGCAAAGGCAAACTATAGAATGTCCTTACTCCTGGAAAATGAGAATTTTCTCAAATCAAGTTTATGTGTGCTGGTTCAGCATTACAAAGGTGCAAAGCAGATAAGAACCAAGCCCCAATCTTGCAATTAGATGCATGAAGGCGACCTCTTGTGCTGACACAGAACCTCACTGACTTTGAGACCTAAATTTGTATACAGATCCTGAGTCTTTCCCATATGGAAGGGTTGTCTTTCTGGCAACAGACATCAGCTTGCAATTACATTTTCAGAGGGGAAACAAAAAAGAATGATGTGATGTCAGAAACTCAACAGAAATTAAAGTCCCAAAATATTTGAGCTAGAGAGCATCCCCAAAACGTGCCCTACTGTGACTCTTCAGTCATGTCTATCCTATGGGCACTAAAATGGCACAGCTACAGTGCTGCAATTACATTGCTGTAGCACCATAATGTAGACACTTCCTACAGCAGTGGAAAGGTTTTTTCCCTCTATGTACATAATCCACTTCCCAGAGCAGTAGTAGCTAGGCTGACAGAGAAATTCTTCTGTCAGTCTAACAACATCTACACTGGTGGCTAGGTCAGCTTAACAATGGTGCTAAGGGGTCTGAATTTTTCACACCTCTATATGCCCTACCTGTGTCAACACCCCTCCACAAATCACTGCTGCCCCACAATGTATTGCCAAAACTTCCCAAAAGACAATGTGCTGGATTGTGGCAGGTTGCACATTGGGATACCTACTCATGGTGTACTGCACTGTGCATCAATACAAGCATTCCTGGTGAGTACGCACAACTCTGGCACAAGGAACCAAGTATGCATGAGTACAAGGAAGGTACTAACTGGGGCAGCTTTATGCCAATATCACTTGTGTCCCTCAAACTTTGTAGTGTAGATATGGCTCCAGTCCTGCAGATTTAAAAATTTAAGGTCAGCTCTACACTCTGAAGTTAAGTCAATCCAGCTACATCACTCAAGGGTGTGAAAAATCCACACTCCTGAGTGACATAGTCAAGCAAACCTAACCCCTGGTGTAGATCAGTGCTAGGTCAATAGAAAAATTCTTGTGTCAACCTAGTTACCACCTCTTGGGGAAATGGATTAAGTACTGTGATGTGGGACCCCTCCTGTGGCAGTAGTTTGCATCCACACTAAAGCGCTGCAACTGTACCGTTGTAGAGTTTCAAGTGCAGACAAGCCCTAAGCTTAGTAGATGGTGTTTATCATCCTCCATAGTTACTATTGAAATAGAAAGTATTTCTTTATCATTTTAAGATATAAATATGTGGTGCAGCTTCTTTACAAATGCAGGACAAAAATATTTATTGGACACTTGTGCCTTTTCTGCATCACTGCCCATTTTACCATCCCTGCCTAGTCTTGGACTGAGATCATTGCTGGGTTCCTCTAGACCTGTTAATGATGTGATCACACATTATTTCTCCTTCCCTCTCCTTCTACCCCTTCCCACCTCTTGGTCCAATTAAACCCTACACCACTTCTGTCAACCCTTCCCCACACCCAGTCCTCCTCATCTCCTCTTCCTCTTGTTATCCCTCTCCCCAAACCTTTCCATCCCTGCCACAGCCCCATCCCTTCCCCCACAACCCCTTCCCAACCGCATCTCCCCAAACCGTCATGCCCCTCCCCATTCCCCTTCATTCCCCATACACCCCCTCCTCAAACCCCTATACCCCCCTCACCATTCTTTTTCATCCCCATAAACCCCCTCTATACCCCCACAGACCTCTCCCCAACCCCCTCACCTGTCCCCATTCCCCTTCATTCCCCATACTCCCTCCCCAACCCCGCACAGACCCCTCCTCAACCTCCTCACCTCTCCCCATTCCCCTTCATTCCCCATACACCCCCTCCCCAACCCCCTATGCCCCCATAAGCCCCTTTCCTTACCCTCTCTAAACCCCACAGCCCCCTCCCCAACCGTTTATGCCCCTATAACCGCCCTCCCCCAACCCCCTCTGTTCCCCACGCCCCTCCCCAACCTTCTTCATCCCCATGAACCCCTTCCCCGAACCCTTCCATCCCCCACAGACCCCTCCCCACCTCCCACAACCCCTCGCTCCAAATCCCTCCATCCCCTCCCCCACTCCTTGCCTCCCGCGGCCGGCCCTCTCGGCTCCTCGCCGCGCTGCTCGCTCGTCTCGGCACAGCCCCCCAGCGGCTCCCCGACCCCTCGCAACCGGGCTCTTCTCAGGAGGGCTCCCCCTCCCGCCGCAGGCTATTCCCCTCCCTCGCCCCCTCCCCCCGCCCCCGCCGCAGCGCTCCGGACCCAAGATGGCCGCCGTGTCAGTTTGGGGCTTCGGCGCCGTCCGGCCTCCGGCTCGCGGGTTGCGTCTCTCGCAGGCCCCGGTAAGTGGCGGCGCCGCGGCCGCTCTCGGCTCAGCGGCCCAGCGCCGCGGGGGGTGGGGGCAGGCGGCTGGCTGGGCCCTGCCGGCCCAGGGAGGGGGAGGCCCGCGGGGCGCTCCAGGCCCCGCGGCCTGTTCCGGCCCCGCCGCCGCTCTGCGCCAAGCCCCGGCCCGGCCGCTCCGCTCCCCCGCGCCGCGGAGCCCAGCAGCCGAGAGGGCGGCGCCCACGGGAGGCCGCGGATGAGGCCGGTGGCGCGGGCCGCGGCGCTCGGGCTGAGTCGGCATCCGAGTGCGGCTCCTAGGAGCGCGGCTCGGGCGGGCCCGGGCCCGGCGGTGCGGGGCGGGCAGACCGGGCCGGGCTGCCCATTCCTAGGGAGAAGGCAGCGCGGTGCCCCCCGGGGTCCTTTCTGTCGCTGGGGCCTGTGCCTTGATTCCCCGGGAGTGGAGCCCTGCGCCCCGGCAGGGTCTTGGGTGTCCGCCCGGCCAGGGGCGCCATCCCGCGGGCGCTGCGGGCTGCTCATAGCAGGGGAGGGGACCGGCTGTGACAGGTGCAGGGGGACTTGTGATGCAGATGGTGAGTGAGTGACCTCTGGCACTGGGGCCATCCCCCGTCTGTGACAACGACCTCAGCCTGGACTCGCTCTTAAGGATGTTCTCGGGCACTGAAATGTGCTGCTGGGAGATTGCAGGGTCCCTTTCCTTGGGGCCCAGGTGTGGGGTGACTCGAAGGCATCCCCTGCGGGAAGCAGTTTAAACAGAAAGGTGTAGACAGATGTATAGGTATGTCTGTAATCATACCTACCCTGACATCTATTATAATAGCAATACAATCCCTATTTAAACACTGCTTTCCTTCTGTGTAGATTTTGTTTTAAGCAGTGGTTGTAAACTTCTACCCAATTATTAAACTTAAACCTGTATGTGCGGAACTCTGTAGATGATCTAATTTTTGTGTTTTAAAATCCTTTGTCTGTTACTGGGAAATTCTCTAACAGTTCCTAGACAGCAGCATATGGGAGAGACTAACTTGGAACTTATAAAATCTCTCCTGTCAAATGGATGAAGTTTGAAATAAACTGTTCATGACTCCTTGAATGTCCCTGCAGGAGGCAAAATATACAATGTGACTATGGCAATGGGAAACCATTAGTTATTTTTTATTGAAGTCTCAGGCTAAAGCTATGTTCATGTAAAATTAGGTGCAATTATTACATCAAGATAGCTGTCATGATGTAAAATTCTAATGGAGATAAGGCATGAGGTAGTTATTATCTTGATTTAGCTAGCTGAGGCCAACCCTATATCTCCCATTTGGGAGTTAGGTTGACTAGCTACATCCAGGTGGAAACTACAGTGCTCTGTCTCCACTAGGATTTTACATTATTAGCAGTCTCATTGTAAAATCTAAACCTTTTGTTTGTTTGTTTGTTTTTAAAGTGAAGACATAGCCTAAGAGATAAGTCTTCACTTAAAAGCTGTGCCGCTGTAAAAGCATTGTGTAGCTATGTTATGTCAGTGGGACAGAGCTCACCTGCCGACATAATAAAGAGAGTGTCTCCCACTGACATAGCACTGTCCACATTAGTGTTTATGCTGGCAAAACTGACGTTGCTTGGGGTGTGTTTTTTCACACCCCTGAGCAGCGGAAGTTTTGCAGGCATAATTGCTAGCGTAGACGAGGCCTTAGCGCTATTTCAGCATTGTTACAAAATATGCTCCAAAACTGCAGAAATGACTTAGAAAAATTTACAGTATTCTTGTATGTTTGTGAATACACAAACTAGAACTGGAAGCTTGTGACTTTGTGGGCGTGACTATTTTTCTCATTTTCTTTCAGATTTAATGTTCCAGTTTTTCTGATGTGAGATTGGAAACCCAAAGCTGAGGTGAGATGTGCTGAGCTCTTTATAACTTTGTGAAAATCTTGCTCTGGATGGAGCTTTTGTTGGATTTACTGAAAGCATGAAGAAATTCCTACCGGAATATATAGTTTTTCTACTTTCAGTTTAAAAATATTAATGTTTGAGAATGAGAGAGTAATTCAGATCCAGAAACGTATATGCTATGGTTAAGTGGTTCCCATCCTCCAAAAATCTGTTTTCCCATGGTGTGAAGCTTGTTCAGCATCGGGATAAAGGATAACGACTCTATGGATATACAGAATTCTTCACCATGGTAAAACTCGCGAACCCGTTGTATACGGAGTGGATTTTGGAGGCGATCAAAAAGGTGAAAAAGCAAAAACAGCGCCCTTCAGAGGAGAGGATATGCAATGCAGTGTCTTCATCCCATGGTTTGGACCGTAAAACTGTTCTGGAACAACTAGAATTGAGTGTTAAAGATGGAACTATATTAAAAGTCTCCAACAAAGGTCTCAATTCCTACAAGGATCCTGATAATCCTGGGAGACTAGCACTTCCTAAACCTCGAAACCACGGAAAGTTGGATGGTAAACCAAATGTGGACTGGAATAAACTGATCAAAAGGGCGATTGAGGGCTTGGCAGAGTCCAGTGGTTCATCCTTGAAGAACATTGAACGCTTTTTGAAAGGTCAGAAGGATGTGTCTACATTGTTTGGAGGTAGTGCCACCTCCATCTTTCACCAGCAATTGCGACTGGCTGTCAAGCGTGCTGTTGGCCATGGCAGACTCCTTAAAGATGGACCTCTGTACCAACTCAACACTAAAGCAGCCATCAATGCTGATGGGAAAGAGAGCTATGAGTCTCTTTCCTGTCTGCCTCCAGTGTCGCTCCTTCCTCATGAAAAGGATAAGGTAAGAGCAAAGTATAAATCAACATTTCCTTGAAGCTGATGAAACATGGTAATATAGGCTCAAAGTTTGGGGTCACTCTCTTTAACATGTAATTGGTAAGTTGGACATGGGCAGGAGGCTTTGAGAACTCTGCAGCAAATGAATGGTTTTGTTTCCTCCCAGTTTCCGAGCATGAGCAGAGAAAACCTCATGGCTGGTAATCTGTGCCTGCTACTTGGAAACTGCAAATGACAAACTGTAGGTCCTCCCTCTCCTCTCCCTTACATTCCCTTCCTTCCTTTCTCCCCCCCCCCCAACTTCCCCAATATTCATGGTATGGAACCAAAGGGTCAGTCAGAGATTTTCCAGCAATAGAAAGTTGTGTATGTATGATGTGTTTAATGCCATTTATATCAGCAGGAAAAGCAGGGAGTTATGCTTTGACACTTTCAAATGGGATGGATTATAAAAAAGAAAACAAAAATTGAGGTTTTATTTTTGTTTCATTTGGCTACCAGCCCCATTCAGTATTTTGGACCCATTATTTATTAGTATTGTGGTGGCATCTAGAAACCCTAATCAACTATCTGAGCCCTTTTGTGTTAGTTGCTTTCCACGCACATAATGAATGATAATTCTTGCATCAAAAAATTAATTTTAGCACATGAAAAGTCAGCAGGGGGATAAGGCAAATGAGGGAAGGGATGGAGGACAAGGTACAATGGAATGAATGCTTTTAATATATCTTAATGAAACCAAGTTATTTATACTGTATCATAAAGAAACTCAGGTATAGAGTCATTGTAAAATGAAACACTTACCTTCTATATTTTAATATCTGCTTTTCTGTGTTTATTTTTGTCCTGTTTCTTTCTGTCTCTCTCCCTGTATAAAATTTTTGACACCTCTGACTTCAAAATCAAATTGGCTGGGTGAAATTAACAGTCAGTTTCTCTCCTGCCCCCTTTTGCCACTGAGGATGTTATGTCAACAAGTTCATTTTCAAGTAAAGAAAAGTGTTGCCAACAAAGGTTCCTCTTGCATTGCAGGACTCTAATGCCTTCTGCAACAGTGCTGAAAGTGACTTGGTCCCATCCACACTACTGACTAAATTATTTTCAACTTGGGGAGCGGGTCTCATTGCTGACATCCTTTTGTTACTGATGAGTTTTAAATGTCTGTTTAATCAGCTTCATGCCCCAGGAAGGGTTCTTTCCCATGATCTAACAAGCTTTGAGACTTGAAGGCACTAGGAAGCTTTTTTCCCTAAAATTTCCCATTACTGCTACCACTAGTGAAGATCCATCAATGACTGTACAGGTGAGAGCACTATTGTAAACAGAGCACTGTTACTTTCAGGGCTGTGGGACATAGACCTGCACTGAGTGGGATTAGAGAGCAGTATGCTTAATCCCTGCAGCTTTCTGGAGCTCTGTGTCTCTAGGCCTGGTGTACGCCGTTTTTGTACTACTTTAACAATATCGGTTACTAAACCAATATAGTTACAGTAATATGGAAACTCTGTGTACAGAAGCAGTAAAACCTGAATTGATGGTAGCAACTCAACTGATGGTAGTAAGAGTGGGGAAACTCTAGTACAGTGGTCCCACAACTTTTTCTCTCAGTGCTCCCCCTTACCAGTAATAGAACGTGTCTGCCTCCCCAGTGGGGTTCAGCAGCTGAGAGCAGGAGCTGGGGCCAAGCTGTGCCTGGGGCCAGAGTGGAGCTGAGGGGCAGAGTAGAGCTGGGTGGCACTCTCTCCCTGCCCCCCCCCATGGGGGCTGGCTCAGCCCGGCCCTGCCGTGACCCCCTGTACAATCTTCTGTATGGGGACCATCTTAGTACATCTTAGTGTCAGCAGTCTGAGACACACTGTCTAGGCTCTGGAGCTATGTGTGTACTAATACTGTGGCACCAGTATGCTCCTTCAGTGGGGTTGTTTCATGGCAGTTTCTTAAAATGTGGTTGTGTAAATACAGTGAAGGAAAATGTGGAATACCACAAATCGTATATCATTTTTTTTGTCCTCCAAGTATATCCTGTAGTAAAACACTAATGATGGTTTAAATCAAGATGTTAAAAAATGCCCAGTCGCCTCTTGAGTTACAAACACATACGCATTGCTTTGTAGCTGCTCAGATCAGAGATTTCTCCTGTAACCTTTGCATTGGAGCTATGACAGAAAGTTTGCATGGTCATTTACTGAAGAAAACTACAATGCCCAATTCTCCTGACTTTAGCCATGCTTCTCCTTGAACTCCACCCAGACTGTTGCTTTTCAAATACTCGTTGTGTACGCTGCATGACCCATGCTAAGTTTCTAACTGGCTTCACGAGGATCATTACTGCCTGTCACGGTGTGTTGTATTGTTAGCACATCTTCAGAGTTCCACCAGTTTTAATTGGTCCGCTGGTCATGACATAGTTTAAGGTAAGAGATATTTGGAAGATTAGGAAGGATGTATTTGTGATTGTTACGAAGGCAGGGCATCCAACTTTTTGTATGATAAAATAACAGTTATTACAGATGTCAGTCAGCATGACAACTCTTAAATAAATGTATTTGAATTTTAAAGGTTGAGAAATATATTCTTTGCTTCTGTAGCCCTTGTGTTTTGTTTTAATGAATTTGGTGTTTATTGTCAGCACAGGAGACTCATTCCTTTATTCACAGAACAAATACCATATGTGTAGTGACAGTGCATGAGTCTTCTGACAGCCTTTGATTGTGACATGGCGAGAAGAGAGCTAAGTCTCCAGACCCAATTTAGGCCATAGACTTGCCTCTGTTACGGTGTTTGGGTGTGTCGACACTGCAATTAAACACCCATGGCAGACTTGTGTCAGCTGACTTGGGTTTGTGGCCTTGGGCTTTGGAGCCATTTATTTGTGGTGTAGATGTTTGGGCTCAGGCTCCAGGAACCTGCGAGGGGGAAGGTCCCAACCTGAGCTTGAACATCTGCACCACAATTGAACAACTCCATAGCCTGAGACCCGTGAGCCCAAGTCAGCTGACATGGGTCAGTGCTGAGTGCAGTATAGTCATATCCTTAAGATAAGAAGACTAGTCTAGCAAGAATTGACCTGAGACACAATTTATTTCCCTTGTAGAACGTGTGGGGAATAGCCATCAGTTTGTGGTAATGTCACCCACTGCTGTTCTGGGCTGGATTTGAACCAGCAATCCAGATGTGAAAGGCTCAGTATACTATAAGCAATCCCCTGAATTATCCACCCCACCTATGTTTTTAGAAGTTTGATAATTGGATAAGTCTAACATTCTTTTGCAACAGATGAACATCAGTCAGTCAGTCTAGAAAAACTGTGAATAAAAGATATTGTTTGGGTTTCTCCACGGCCACTTCACCTTTCATTGTGTTTAAAGTGATGTTAACAGATTAAAGAATCATATGTCATTAAAAAATCACAATCCAAATTTAGGATTCTAAAGCAATGTTTAGTTATCTAAATAATGCTGGCCTGATTTTCAGAGGTGCTGAGCAATAGGAGCTTCATCTATAATCGGTAAGAACTGCAGGTGCTCAGCATCTTTGATGAATGTGCCATACTTGTTTAGGTGTTTAAATGTAGATTTAGGAGCCAAGTGCAGGCACTTGATTTAGAAAATTTTATCTAGGAATTTTTAAATGAACTTTCTTTGCTATACTATTGATAATTCTTTAGATTTTTCAGTTTTCTGTCTTTAAATTTAATTTACGTTGTATGCAGTTTACTGCATGCATTTCTCTTGGTTTTTAGTTTCATTGTTCAAGCTAAGTATCAATTGTTTATAGCTAGTTCTCTAGTCAATTTCATTTTCAAGTTCTCATTCTAAAGTGCACAACTATGATTGGGTTGCAAACACTCCAGGGCAATGTTTATATATTTTTTTTTCTATTGACATGTAAAGAAAACCTCTGAGAAGTTGGCATAGGTTAAGTAAAAAATTTTCTTTTTGGAAAATATAATTTTTATGCCAAATTTTAGTAAAGTATCTTTTTAAAAACACATGAGAGCAGTTTAGGCAAACAAAGATCCAAAGCATTAACTTTGGCTTCAGAGACTAATGCAATAGAAACACCCTTCCAATTGTGAAGTCTGATGTCTTCCAGAAACATTATCTGGATTTTGAAACAGATTTTCTGGGCAGAACTCAGCACTCAGGTTTGGATATTTCTTTATATGATGATAGCTAATGACAGGGGGAGGTAGACAGCTTTAATTTCAGTTCTCAAGTGCTGTGCTTGCCCTCAGTTCTGCTCTCTAGTAGGTGGAAACTATTGTCTTTGTTGTTGTTTACTTCTCTGTCCTTTAAACCATAGCTTCTGTTGGCCCTATTTTCTATTGGGAAAGGCTTGAACAGTAAAGTGCAGGGAAAGGAATTTGGAGAGCAACAGGCTGAAATGTTCTAGGGTGACTGGGGCTTCATTGACATGGCTGTTGTTTTTAAGATTGTTTTAGTTATGACCTGGTGAGTTTCTGTGCTACCTGCTATTTTACTTCATATATCTGGGTAGTAATACCTTTATTTATTTGCTTAATTTGAGGTACAAACGTTTGTAATTGTCTAGCAACAAAGGTTAATTTCTCATAAGATCACATTTGAATTTTTCAGTTAATTTGACTGAATTGTGAAATATAAACAGTAATTCGTGTTTAAGTAAGTTTGACTATATGAAGTGAGGGTTACATACCATGTTTAATATTGGGAAATTTCCTGTGCAGATGCACTAGCTTTTGGAAGATTCAAGACGTTTGGAGAGGAATTGCAGTATTTCAAAAGAAAGTCTTCCCAGGGTATTTAAAATCTCAAAATAAGCAACTTTGCATAAAAAAAGCAGGGGTTTCTAATTTTTCTTGCCAAAGAACTGCATTGTGTTCTAAGAACCTGACAAATCTGCATATCTGACCACAGGTCTCTGGTTTAAGGCACTTCATTAACTGATAACATTTGTCACAGGAGCACAGCCAATTATTATTTATTTATAGTGTGGTAGCTCTAGGTGGCCCCAGACTCACTTTGCCAGGCACTGTAGAAAAACACAACAAAAAAGTTATCTGTTCTAAAGAGCTTACAATTTAAGTATAAAACAGGTGGATTCAACAAACATTGGGGGCAAGCACAAAGTAACGGTAAGACTGTTCTGATCTGTGTAATAATAAGCATCCTTCACAACACACTTGCTGCCTAGTCATAGCTAAGTTTTTGACACTACTCTTTTCTAGCAACAGTGGGAGCAAAACACTGCACCCATAGTTCCAAGATCTCAAAACATTTAGCAGACACCTAGGCTCATGACTGAGCCTAACAAAGGGTGAAGCCTACTTTTTGGCGTGATCTGTAAGTTGCCAAGTGTGTGATTGAGGGATTTGGGAGTGTGGATGGAAGTTGAACTGGAACAGTGATTTTTCAACTTTTTTTCATTTGCACACCCCTAAAAATTTCAAATAGATATGCAGACCCCTGTGGATCACAGGTTAAAAACTATTGTTCTGTGGTAATGGCAACCTTTCACGGACCCCTTAGACACCTCAGGCCACAGGTTGAAAACTGCTGAGCTAGAAGGAATTTAAAAAAAAAGTCAAATGCAGAAGATACTCTTATTACAGCTACTACATATTGACCATATAGCAAGATAACAGAAATGTTTAACAAGTATCAGGAATCAAATTTACTGGTAACTCAGATGCAACATCAGTTATTTTTACTGAATAACTCTCTTTTATCATACCTTTAAGATGACATTAATGTACTTTTTTTTTTTTTGCATTAATAAGATATTCTATCCTAATGGTGCAAAAGGTTGCAGTACAATGATAGCTGGTGTTTTGGACTAAACTGTCTTTCTTGATCCAGTGGGTGTTATCTCTGTTTTATAGACAGGTGAACTGATGCCCAGGATTACGCTGCAAATTAGTGGCAAAGTTCCTATAGAACCCAGAAGTCTTGATTACTGAAATTCAGGATTCTCTTAAGAGTCGAAGAAATTGCAAACTGCCTTATTTTCAACGAGTAGTGCTATTAGCCTTGACTAAATAATCTTTTCATGATAAACTTTGTTTTTGTCCTGATGAATGGTACTGCTTAGTGGAGAGAGTATTGCCTGTCCTGGTGGCCTGTTGTCAGAAATTAAACTGTTATGAGATCTTACAAGTGTAGGCCTGGAAAGGACCCCAAGAAATCTTTAACTCCAGCCTCCTATGCTGTAGCAGTACCAAGTAGACCTAGACCATCCCTGACAGGTGTTTGTCCAACCTGTTCTTAAAACCTCCAATGATGGGAATTCCACAACGACCCTTGGGAGCATATTCCAGAGTTTAACTACACTTACAGTTAGGAAGTTTTGCCTAATACCTAATCTAAATCTCCCTTGCTACAGATTTAGGCTATAACTACTTGCCTACCTTCAGTGGACGTGAAAAACGATTGATCCCCATCCTCTTTATAACAGTCCTTAACCTATTTGAAGACTATCATCAGGTTCCTGCTCAGTTTTTTTCTCTCAAGACTAAATATGCCCTGTTTTTAACCTTTCCTCATAGGTCAGATTTTCTAGACCTTTTATCGTTTTTGTTACTCTCCTCTGGACTCTCTGCAGTTTGTTCACATCTTTTCTGAAGTGTGGTGCCCACAATTGGACACAGTACTCCAGCTGAGGCCTCACCAGTGTTGAGTTGGAAGGTTACCTCCCATGTCTTATGTACAACATTCCTGTAAATAGCCCCAAAAATATTTTCCTTTTTTGCATCACATTTTGTTGACTGTTATTAGTTTGATGAAGTAGAAGAGACTGGATGATGCAAATGGGAACTTTTCCTTCTGACAGATTTTGTGTGATCTTGCTTTGTTGAAGTTTCTGATATTGGAGACAGTTTTTTAAAATGATTGTATGACGTTTTGCTGAACTAGCATTATAACAATGCATATGCATAAGTCAGGTAAGAAGAGGGAAGAATGGAGTGGTTAGAATGTAAGAATGGCACACTGGGTCAGACCACTGGTCCAATTAGCCCATTATCTTGTCTTGCAACAGTAGCCAATATCAGATGCTTTAAAGGGAGTGAACAGAACATCGCAAATATCAAGTGATCTCCTGTTTTCTAGTCCCAGCATCTGGCAGTCATAGGCTTCGGGACATCTAGAGCATGGAGTTGCATCCCTGCCTATTTTGGCTAATAGCCATTGATGGACCTATCCTTTATGAACTTATCTAAATATTTTTTGAGCCCAGTTATAGTTTTGGCCTTCACAGCATCCTATGGCAACATGTTCTACAGGTTGACTGTGTTGTGTGAGAAAGTACTTTCTTTTGTTTGTCTTAAACCTGCTGCTTATTAATTTCATTGAGTCATTCCTGGTTCTCATGATAGGTGAAGGGGTAAATAACATTTCCTTATTCACTTTCTCCACACCATTCATGATTTTATAGGCCTCTACCATATTCCCCCTTAGTTTTGTCTTTTCCAAGCTGAACAGTCCCCAGTCTTTTTAATCTCTTGTCATAATGAAAGCTGTTCCATACTCGTCATAATTTTTGTTGCCCTTCTCTGTACCTTTTCCATTTCTGATGTATGATTTTTTGAGATGTGACAACCGTATTCAAAGTGAGCTTACCATGGATTTATATAGTGGCATTATGATATTTACTGTCTTATTATCTATCCCTTTCCTAATGCTCCCTAACATTGTTAGCTTTTTGACTGCCTCTGCACATTGAGCGGATGTTTTCAGACTTCTCCACAATGGCTCCAAGATCCCTTTTTTGAGTGGTAAAAGCTAATTTAGACCCTGTCATTTTTATATATAGTTGGGATTATGGTTTCCAATATGTATTACTTTGCACTTCTCAACATATTAGTGAGGAAGCTGGGCATTTCTGGCATGAGAGTGTGACAGTCTTTTTTTTTTTAAATCACCTACATTTTTTAAATTTCTACTCTCCTTGGAATGTTTATTATGTCAGTTGAAAGTAGAGAGGGCTGTGCAAGTCTGCAAATATTTAAACACTGTCCTGCAGGAGATCTCCCTATAATCATAGAACTGTGCAGAAGCAATTCTGGAAGAGCAGGAGAGTTTGTCATAGGAGAAGTGTTTACTTTAGTGCAGTAGTAATCTGTAATCCTTAAGGAACATATCTGATATGGCTGTGCAAAATGAGTAAGCAGACTAGCTGCAATTTGTATCTGTGTCTATTTATAGCAGTATAGGATTGTCACTTGTATTAGAGAATATTATGGACATTGCTTCCTTAAGGTCTTGTTCTTGTGGGGTTCTCCTGCCCCATCACAAACAGCACAGATGCAGCCCTAGGTCACTGTACTGTGATTGTCAGAGTTGAAGCCAAACTTCATTTATCAAAGAAGAAAATTCACTTGTCAAAGACAGATATGCATGGTTGATGGTCTTGGGAGTGCCTTTATCCACTAATGCTGCCCTTGCTGTACTGTAGAACATTTTAAAATAAATGCCTATTCTGTGTCTTGGGACACAATACCATTGCTAGTAAGTAAAATGGTTTGTGGATTGGTTTTCTGGTGGAGACAGTGCACAAAGGATCTGCAGCAGCTACAGTGATGTAATTAGACTGAGTCTAGTTGACTGGCATTGGGTCCCAGCTGGAGCAGGATTAGGATTTACTCTGTTCCAGCTTGTTCCTTGGAAAGGGGAAACTGTTCTTCTCTGAAAGTCATAGCTTCTAACAGATGGCCTCCATCTGCACTGTATGTAACTCTGGAAACCCAAGTGCCAGAAAATTACCCTGAACTTGATTTGTTTGATTAATGAACAGGTGAAGCAGTTCCTAATAACCAATGTGTCAGAAATGGCATCCATTTTTGAGTTTCCTTGATAACTGAAGACAATGCACTATGAGGGCAGCATAATCTGCGAGGGACTTAGTCAAAGGGAATGGCAAGCTCTGGGATATTGGTGCTAAAATTACATCTGAAAGGTGGTAAGACCATGGTACTAACTTGTTTGTCAACTGTGTGCATTAGAAAAATTGGGTTCTGAACAGCACATTCTGACACAGCTTCAATCGGAGTTAAATACAGGATACTGGCCTTAAATGAAATGAAACTGGCCCAGCATTTTGGCTGCCTGGTGTTAGTGCTTTCTGTCCAGGAGACTGTTGGCAGATGTGGAATGACACATCCCTGAAGCGCAGTTAATAAAGAAACCTTATTTATCACAGGGAGCTTTAAAATATGGACAGACTGGGTGGGTGGACGCTGGAGAATATTGCTAAGTACACAAGAGCTTGAGTCTAGTGTTAAAGCTCTGTTATGTAAGGAGAACAAACAGCGCAGAGACTGACAGCAGGTCACCGACTCCTCCAGCTTCCTGGCTAAGTTGGTGCACTGCTTTCATTTTTCCACTCCCCGAATGTCGCTGTTGTGGTTGAAATTAGGTAGTTAAGAATGGTTTAAACTTTGGATAAAATAATTATTTATTAGCCAAAAGAAAATCCTGAATTCTTATTAAAAAGAAATACTTGATGATCTGGCAATAGAAATTCCTGTGTGTGATAGAAGACTGCTGATTCCTATGACCTCTGCTCTCAGCAGAGAAGGTAAATGGGTGTTTATCACTGTTTGCTTTTCCAAGGGATCATGAACTAAATTTGACTTCGAGAGCTATTGTAAGTAGTGTTAATCTCCATTCTGTTGTACTTAGCAGAGAGTTTTGTACCTTTATTTTCCAAATCTGAGGACTATAGTGAGAATCCTTCTCTCCCAAGGAATCTTGCAGGATGTGTGAACACCTTTCTCTGGAGCAGATGCCAATACTGGTCCCCATATCAGGTGGGATACTGTAGGAATGGGGTTAGTTTAGAGCCTGTTTCATTATCCTGATAGTCAGCAGTATTTAGGAACCCTACCTCCAAAATACAATAAAGCCTGTAGACTGCTTAAGAGATTTCACTGTAGGTAGTGTAGGCTGTGTTAGATGTATACCACACATGTTGAAATTCTTCTGAATACCTATGCTTTCTGAACTGCCAATACTCCCTTATCAGTTCAGCACACTGTTAAGAATGAATTGGCCAGAACAAATTCCAGATCTCCACTATACAACTATATGTATAGACTATTGTTACCTAAACGTGGGACTGGGAGTGTGAACTCCCCTGACTTTGGTTGTTTCCCTCACTGGGACCTGGGCAGTTTAATCTACCACTCTGTATACTCATCCATAAAATGGGCACTGCTGACATTACCGAAATGCTATGAATCCTAGAAAGCGTCACCCATTCTAACTCCTTGTCCTTACTTTCTAGTGTTTTGTCCAGTCTGATTTTAAAAGTCTTGAGTCTTTTGCACAGCAGCTCCTGCTGAAGAGTTGTGTACTTGGGTTTTTAAGATTTTTTTTAAAAAACACAGCATACTCTCAGGTGTGTGGATTCTTAAAGTCTTCAAGGCTTCTTCCTAATGGTTTAGTATTGGTGGCCTTTGGATGAAGCCTTGTGTCTTCCAACTTATCTGAAGCTTGTAGTGAACTCCCTGGGAGAGTGTATGAAAGAAAAAGAGGTAATGTTGCTCCTAAATGTTGTACTGTGTAAGCTTCAGGTTGTGACCATTAATATATGTACAAAAGGAATAAAAGTGATATCAGGGTTATGTTCATCTACATAGAGAAAGATATCACTTGTGTTGTATTGGGATGTGTTAGAATATTACATATTATCTTAATTACCTATCAGTAAAACTGTGGTGACTAGCTTATATTCCAGTCAGCTCGGACTTTTCATCTGCCTTTCAAGTGTACAGGGATACCAGTACATATCCAGTCTCTTGAGCAGCAAACACGTTTGTTGGTGCAGTGCGGGGGTCTGTGTGTGTGTATTTCAGGGCTCTTTTCGGTCCTGCTGTTAAAGTCTGTGTAGGACTACTGCTGTAGGAGTGATCTATGCTTGTCCAGTCAGCAGAGGGGGAAGGAGAATGGCTCTGATGGCTTTGTGCTGTGTTAGACATATTAATGAGGACTGTGGATCAAGGACATGAGACTTTGTTAAATCTTGCTGTGAAGGGAGGCCTTAAAAAGCTCTTTGTAGTGGCTTTTGGTAAAGAAGGAGTATAAACAGAGTTAGTTCTTTGCCCTTCCTAATTAGGTGAACAGAGCTGAACTAGTAGTGAGGCTGGATCCCATCATTTAAGCAGTGGTAGGGCTGAATAAACTGGAACTAGAACCCTTGAGTTTAAATTTTTCACCAGGCAGTGAATTCTAATGTCTTTTTAATCCCTTTGTGCCCACTCTGGCATTGCGCCAGGCAGTGTTTTTGTGTTCTTTGTATCACATCGGATGCTCCTGTGTTAGGGGCAGTTCAGATTCAGGCTCTGAAGGTGTTGTTTCTTTCCTGTCACAGGAATGACTAATCTTGGCATGAAACTGTAATAGTTCCCAAAAGTAGAAAGATTCACTTTGCTTGTGGAATTTATTTGTACAATGACCAGAAGAAACCTTGTCATTTTTAGAAACAATAAAAGAGCCACTTATTTATTTTCTGGTGTGCTGCAATCACATCATCAGAGATGTTATGCAGACTGCCCCCAGTGGCTGTGGGAGAGATTGAGATTTGGGACCAACATCATTCTGGTGGTTTGGTAGTATATTTCTCTGCCATGGTTGTATAAGTCTATGGCCTCTTGGAGAAAAATCTCCCTATCTGTAAAGGAGTGTTATGACCATCTACAATTTTCAGACTCCTGGCATGTAAAGATGGCACCATAGCTTTCCTGGAAAAACTGGGGAAGTGCCTGCAACAAGCGCAAGGCAGGGGAAATTTGCAGACTGCTGCTTTGGATAGAGAGAAATTTCATCTAATTCTCAGTAAGTAGTATTGCTAGAGTCCTGAATCCAAGGCCAGATATGAACTGCAGATTGGGAAGTTGGCACCCAACTCTTTACTTGGTTGGCTGGTAACTTGGAAATGGAGAATTCTCCCAGGTGAATCTGACCTCTGCAAACCAAGTGGATGATTCTCCAAATTGAATCAAGGATATGCTAGCACTGGGAGAAGTTATACTTGCACATCCTTGGGATTTTCTCCTTTGTTAGGCTTAGTCCTGTACAAAAGCATGTCACTGTAGTGATTCTGGAATGATTCAGAAGAAGTGGTGTCCAGAATGGCACAGTGCTGATGATAATTTGGGAGACTCAGCCATATGAGCCAAAGGCCCATTATCAACAAGCACTCCAAACACCTCTTGTCATGGAATTGAGAATTGGTGTGTTTCAGAGGTGAATTGCAAATGAAAAAATATTTTCTGTGTCCTTAGATATTTGTATTGTCCCCCATCGTTATAGCATCTGAATATCTTTCAGGCTATAAAGTTCCTTTTGTGATGACTATCCAATAAACTTTTAATTTCAAAATAAAAATTTGTTTCTCCTTGTTATATGTTTGAAATTTCATTCCCTGACTTTGTTTCTGCAGTTTTTTCTGTTGACCTTACAGGTTGTGATGTGGCTGCCATGAATTCAGCCTCTGTTTACCATGCTAAAATCTGAGCTATTAACTTCCCCATCTCACTGCAGCCACACAAATGTGGCACCCTTTCAGATGTCTCCTCCAGTGTGACATAACTCCCACTTTCATAAAAACAAAAAAGAGTAGGTATTGTCATAGTTACCTGTTAACTTCAGATGCCCCTTATATTTCCATTATGAAAATGGATACATTAAAAGGTTTGTATGACCCTTATTTTATACTTTTATCATCATCTCTCCTTTTCCTTGTATGTAATCCTTGTCCTCACTTCTTGCCTTTAAATAATTTCCATTGTCCTTCTCTGGATCTCTACTTTCTCTGGTGTAGAGCTTGAGATGAGGTGACCAAATTTGACCACTGTATTCAAGGTCAGGATGTGTTATCTGTTTGTAAAATGCCCCTAGGATAACTGTATTTTCTTTTATCCTCTTTATAGTGCAGTGTAATAATTTGGCCTCCATGGGTATGTCTCTACACTGCAACTGGGAGAGTGCTTCTGGGCCAGGCAGGCATACCTGTGCTAGCTCTTCTCAAGCTAGTATGCTAAAAATAGCAGCACAGATGTTGTGGCACAGGCTAGCCACCGGAGTACAAGCCTGCCCAACACCCTAGGGCTGTGCTCAGGTGGCTAGACTGTGTCATCGCCCAGGTCTCAACCCATGGGATTGGGTAGACTTGTAGTTAGGCTGCTGATCCATGCAGCTATGTGTAACATGCTAGCTTGAGCAAAGCTAGCACATGTTTGTTTCCCCCCCCCCCCGCTGGAAGGCATGCTCCAGCTGCAGTGTAGACATACCCTGTATATCACTGTCCTGAAGAGCCAAATCACTTTGCTTTTTGGCAGTAATCATGTGCCGATTGGTTTCTGTCAAACAGGGCTCACTTTGGTGAATCTCTTCTAAGGAAAATGCCTATAGAAAGACAGGTATACAGAGGAATGCATTATTGCAGTGGAACTTTCCTTCAAATATTTTTTAGAAATAAACTGCTGAAGCTATTTCTGTGGGCACACAAACATTTATTTTAAGGAATTTCTGGTGTTTTAACTTCATGCTGTCTTATATTGTCGCTTGACCATCCTGTTTGCAGAGAGCAACAGGAATTGTGATTTGTTGGCACTCAGTAAGAGGAGGAATGGTGGCTGATCCTGCAATTCCTAAACCTGCACTGAACTCTGGTCCAAACTTCTCTTGCAAAATGACATTTCCCTACTTATATAGGGCTTTTCAGGCATAGTTTTCAAAGCTGTTTACAAAGGAAGGTAAATATTATTAGTTTCATTGTACAGATGAGGAAATTAGGGGCACAGTAGTGAAGTGACTTTGCCAAGGTTGATAAGGCTGGGAATAGATTCCCAGGTCTCTTGGCTCCCTAGACCTTTGCCTGGCCCACAGGATCATGGTTTCTTCCATTACAAATAATTTCCTTCACGGGATATGGGTGTTACTTCTCTCCTGTCTTCTCTGGTTCCAGTCTTTCTCCTCCTCTTGCAGCTGCAGTCACAAGAGGCAGATTTTGGGTCAATTTGAGCAGCAAGTACATTTTTGAAATAGCATTCGATATTTTGAACCAGAGTAAACGGGTTGTGGCTTAGCCCATTGCAGTCCTATTTGGTAAATTTAATATACTGTAACTCTGGTTTTCCTGATGCAGTTCTCTTAATAGTCACCACGTGGTAGGTTATACATTCTCTTACAAGGGCAATGTAAACACCTAGATGTATGTTTGTACAACACGATTTTAATTTTATGTCTTCAAGATTTCAGTATTTCTATTTCCCAGCTGCATGACTATGTAGGTCCTTCTTCCCCAAAGCGAGATTGTGTTCTAAACCTTCTGGTGTGTGTGGACGTATATGCAGTGAAGGGATGTAGATGGTGCTGATATCTGATGAGCATCTGACAGCACTGAAATGTCAGTGGGAAGTGTAGCACATCCAGAGTGTTAACCATGACCTGTACCGATCCTGTGGCTCACTTACATAGCCTAGGAGGTTCTTCTGTTGAGTTAGAGGATAGACTATTTTTTTCCTCCATGAATTTTGCGAGTTGCAAAACTGAGCCACTAGCTTAATGCAATGTTTTTGTACCTGTGTTGGTCCCAGGACATTAGAGAGACAAGGTGTGTAAGGTAGTATCTTTTATTGGGCCAACTTCTGTAGGTTAAAAAGACACGTTTTCAAGCTTACACAGTGCCCTTTTTCAGGTCTGGAGAAGAGCACTGTGTAAGCTCGAAAATTTGTCTCTCTCACTCTCAGACGTTGGTCCAATAAAAGGTGGTATTATCTCATTCACCTTGTCTCACTGGCTGAAAACAGTCTTTTTAGTTAGTCTTTTCTCCTTTCCATAGGCAGTTCTCCTCTCTGAAGATGTATTTGGGGGGGAATGGGGTGCAGTCTCTGAATCTGTACAGCAAGTTGGTTTTCTAGACATCCTTTGTATAGTAACATGTGCTGAGAGGTTGGCTGCTTATAAAACACTGTCTCTCTCTCCGTCCCTCCCTCCCACCCTCTCTGGATCTGATGACATTACATAGATAGATGTTCTTGTGAGAAAAACAGCAGAAGGAGTTGAATGTCTGCCAAAAATCTGCAGCATGAAACTGAGCTGGCTGCTTCTCATCTTGTTTTCCTGGATCTCTTATTGTGTGCATGTATTCTTCAGTTGCCAGGATTTTCTTTGCTGAGCAAACAGACCAGTAGTGAGATCTTTGCATCCTTACATTTATGCTTTCTCTGATACAGGGATACTGTCGTGAGGCTCACATCTCCTTTCAGCCTTATCATAATTATCCTAATAACGTTTAAAATGTTTTATAGGGTGAGATATTAAATACAAAAATTGGAGCTGATTTGACACGTAAAAATGTTTTGCTTTTAGTGTCTTCTTTGTAGAGTCTCTCAGAGTTGATGAAAACAGGAAGTCTTCTAGCTGCAAATGAAAAGATTTTTCACATTGTGCTACTAGATCAGTGTTAAATCTTTTCTTTAGTCTCTGAAGGAGTGCTGCATTTACAAGATCCTTTACTTTTGAGGACTGAGCAAGAATGGGAAAGAATCAGTGATAAGAACAGCACAGAAGATCAAGAAAGAGATAATGCAGGTTTTTAATTGTACTGATACTTCTTAAAATTCTCTTGGGATAAGTGACTTCTATGTGAAGTCCGTGCAGGCGTCAGCTGCATGAAATACATGGATGCTTATTCCCAGAGGAAGTACCATAACACTTTCGCCTGCTGTACTAGTAGGTTGCTTTAATAAATGGCATGGCATGGATGCCAAATTGGATTATCCACAAAGGGCAGTGACTGCTGGTTGAGAACAACTGTCCTGAGTGAACTTGTTTTCAGTGTAGGGATAAACACTTATTTCCTCCATTCCAGGCTACAGAAAAAAATTATATTTAAGGACCAAAAAAATCTGCAAGCTAGTTAGTGCAACCAACTCTTAAGCTTTGTCAATTGTCCTGTCTACCCCAAACATGCAGCCATGTACATTTTCCCCACTGGGGAGAGCAGGAGAGAGAAATGCATGTTTCATATCACTTCACTTCAGCCACCACTGGAAAACATGCAGATTACCCCCCTTTATTCATGGTATAGGAACCTGAATAGAAAAACTGGAAATCCAGCATGCTTATTTTTATCTGAAACAAAGAGTTAATGAGACTGTCTGAAACCATTCAAAAGTGAACTGTAAAAATGAAAATCTAGTTAATATTTTAAGTTAGTTATTGTGGGATGCCACTTAAAACCTGGTTAGTTGTATTCCACGCACATCTAGGATTCAATTTTTATTTTAGTTTTGCAGTTCATCTTTAATAATAATCTGGGTTGCTTCAGCTGTTACCTTACACTGTGCTTCAGCTATCTGTGAGTTCTTGTGGGAGATAAACAGAAGCATGATGCATATGCACATTTTAATGGCAACGAGTAGTTTTAGATCTAGCTGTAATATATGGGATAGCAAGATCTTGCAGCAGAAGAGTTGGTCCTCTACATGAGGTTTGGTTCTTTTCAGCTTCTCAGGAAACGTCCATTAACATAGTCTCTAGCTCTCTAACAGGAAGGTTCAGCTATGGATGAAATCCCCATTGAAGTTAATAGCAAAACCCCCATTTACTTCAGTAGGGGCAGGATTTCATCCCAAATCTTTAGCATTCTTGAAATATTTTTAAACAAAGTTGTTTCCCTAGAAGAGAGAAAGGCAGGGCTACCCATCATTGAAAAATGATCTCAGTAGATGGGTAAAGGATGAGAAAAACACTTGTAAAAGTTGGAATTTTCTGCTGCGGAGGTGATCTTGGAAGTTGATTCCTTGGGAGGAGGAGGATGAGATAAACAATGTAATGAAGTAACTTCACTGCAGTATGCCTGTCACATCCACCTAGCATTTAATTGGATCCTGGCCCATTGGTTTGTACCTTTCTTATTTGCTCCCTCTTACTGAGTGCCATACTATAGCCTGCTGAACCTAAATTCTGCAGTAACTTCCCTCAAATTCTTATGGTTAACTGTCCTAGGTATCATGACATATTGACAACTTCAGAAACAGGTTTTTATTTAAAAATGAAAACAAATACTACAATCAGTTTAGTATTCCATGTGTATGTTTCAATGTTAAATTTATCTCATCAGTTTTTGTAATATTTTTATGAACGTGTTTCCCCTCCAAATATTCACGTGACGAGGATGTATCGGCAACATTGCTGACACGGGAAAGCAGTCAAGAAACACAGGAATTTGTCAGAGAAAAGTGTAGCTTCTGGCTACTGAGGCTTTTGGGACCTTGAGAGAAGTGGCATGGAATTTTAACACTTAGAATGTGCTTGAGCTTCTTACTCTGTAGAAGACATGCATCTCTGTCTTTCTTTGTCCTGGAGTAGGAGTATAGAGGACTAAAAGCTTGAGTGATGACTTGAGCTAGCTATCTGCCCTGAAGCCAATGACATAATCAGCTGTCCCCATGCCACCCACAACTCCACTATTGCATTCTGCATTGGTGGATAAACACTGACTGCCTGTTTCTGCTAAAATGGTTGAACAATGGAATAGCAATGATAGCTTTTAAGCTGTCAATAGGTGTCAGCATAAAAACTGTACTGAAATGAATTGGCACATTTCACCTGTCAATGATTGCTTCAGACAAACTGTTTGCATACTTAGATAAGGAACTTTGCCTTAGGTCACAGATTCAGATTTTGTCTCTGCCATAATGGCTACAAATTTAATGTTTTTAAACAAAAGTTTAGATTCTAGAGCACAATTCTTTGGCAAATAATTGATTCTAGCAAGGATAATGTCTATTTCACCCTTGCAGAGGAACAAGTACAGTTCTCTCCTATGTAGGATTTTAAAATTTCAGGAAGGCATGACTTCCATAGTCCCTAGCTGATGTTAAATATCACCTCTGCAGATGCTTTATGAAAAGAACGATCTGAATAATGTGAAATTTTAAGGTAGCATATTTTTCATATGTATTTGTATAAAACAAGAGTTATCAAATGGAAGTGTGATTCTGTGAATGAAAATGCTATTGGGCATTGGGCCCTCAAATAGGAAATATCTTCCATGTTGTGGATATTAGTCATCCCATGTGTAAGAAGGTGTAAGGCACAGTCTCATAAATTCATAGATTCTAAGGTCAGAAGGGACCAATATGATCATCTAGTCTGACCTCCTGTACAATGCAGGCCATAGAACTCAACCCACCCACTCCTGCATGAAACCTCCAACCCATGACTGAGCCATTAAAGCCATCAAACTGTGGTTTAAAGACCCCAAGACACAGAATCCACCAGCAAGTGAGCTGTGCCCCCTGCTACAGAGGAACGCAAAAAATCTCCAGAGCCTTTGCCAATCTGCCCTGGGGGAAAATTCCTTCTCGGTCCCAAATATGGTGATCAGTTAAACCCTGTCTCAGAAAATCTGAATGGTGTTAATATAATATATGACATAGGAGTTCTGGAATACTGTGTTATTAATACATAAATGTTAAATGGGGAGAGGCTACCTAGTCAGATATACCTGACCAAAAAAAAATATTGTGGAAAAAGGAAAATTTGCAACAGCTAAGATTTTGAATTTCACTGGGAATTCATTCGGCCTAAATTCATAAGAACGTAAGAATGACCATACTGGGTCAGACCAATGGTCCATCTAGCCCAGTAGCTGGTCTTCCAACAGTGGCCAATGCCAGGTGCTTCAAAGGGAGTGAACAGAAAACAACAATTATCAAATGATCCAGTCCCATCATCTGGCAGTGATAGGCTTAGAGGCGCTCAGAGCATGGGCTTGTATCCCTGAACATCTTGGCTAATAGCCATTGATGGACCTATCGCCCATGAATTTATCTAAATCTTTTTTGAGCCCGTTTATAGTTTTGGCCTTCACAACATCTGGCAACATGTTCCACAGGTTGACTCTGTGTTATGTGAAAAGATATTTCCTTTTGTTTGTCTTAAACCTGCTGCATATTAATTTCATTAGGTCACCTCTGGTTCATTTCTAAATGACAGCTTAGTGTGAGACTTGGACACTCTTGTGGCATTGAAGAGTAGATCAGAAATCTTTTGGACTTATTTAAATGTATGAAGTAATTGTATCGTCTTACAGTCCTTTAAAAATGATGAGGCTTCACTAAACCAAAACCTGTAAAGTTTTCCTTGAGATATGTGAGTGACTGAGACTAGGATCTGATACAGAATTCAGTCCTAAAAGGACTAAAAGTATATTGATAATATTGAGTACTTTTATCCCTGCTCTTCTGTAACAGAACAGAGCTTTTATGTTCAAAGTAAATCTATAAGTACTCTTAATTGCTTAAATTCTGCTCTCTGAGTTGGTGGTGTTTTGCCACCTTTGGAACTTAGTAGCATAATATAAAATCACATTTCCAAACTTGGATGTCATTGTTGAGCTCTGTTCTGGTTACATTGCTTCTGTCAAATAGGACTTAACCAATGGAACATCAGCATCATATTAGCTCTTAATTCTGACTAAATTGGAAAACTATACTGTTTCAGATGTAAGTGTAGAGATACCATTATTTATTGTCTAATGGTCAGTTATGTAAAGTAATTTTCTGTTAATTGCACCATTTGTTTCATATACTAACTTGTCTCTGAAAGATTATTCTGATGTAGTTGAGATTTGTTATGAAAATGGACCATAGAACTCCAGGCTGAAACAAAATCTCCCTTTGGATGGGGGATGAGAGAATGGGCACAATGAAATCCAGGATGTGATATGGTTTTACTTAGTGAGCAGGTTGCTGGCTGAATTGGACAGCTAGAATTCATAACAAATTAACATACTGTGTTTAAAAGAAGCTCATGAATGAGAAATAATTTCTGTCTAAAAATTTCTAATGTCTGATCTAATCTATCGCTGATCAGAAATAATTAAAAATGTCAGCAAAGGTTGTTTTGATGAGTTTAAACCAGTGGTCCCCAAACTTTTTAGTTTGTCCCCCTCCCTCCCCATATGCCCACCCAGCTGGGTCTCGGAGTGGGGTCCAGGGCCTGCGGCTGTGGCTGGCAATGGGGCCACAGTGGCTGGGAGCCAGGGACTGAATTGGGAACAGCAGCTGTAGGTTGAGTCAAGAACAGTGGCCAGGTGCCTGAAGCTGGGAGCGAGCTCCTGGGCAAAGCTGGGGAACTGCGGCTGGCAGCCAGGGCTGGGCATAGGGCCAAGAGCTGAGGCTGGAGTCACAGTTGGGGAATGAGGCTGGAGCAGAGTTTGGGGCAGAGTGTAGCAGTGCTCCCTACCCACCCCAATGGGGGTGTCTGGCCTGGGCCATGCAGTGCTTTCCTTTCCCTTCCCCCCAACTTCCTCTCCACCCCCCTAACGGGGCACACTTCACAGATTGAAGACTTCTGGATTAAACCCTAAAACCATTGTACTTCTTGCACCTTTTCTTTGAAAGAGGAGGACAGCTGTTCTTGCTGGGATTCTTATCGAGAAGAAGCTGCAGTGGCCCAGAGGCAAGGGTAGGACTGGAGAGATGTGGGTTCTGCTTCTGCCTCTGCTACTGGCCTGCTGGGTGACTTTAGGCAAGTCACTTTACTGCTTTACCTCAGTTTCCCCATATGTAAAATGCAGATAATGATACTTTGCTTCCTTTGTAAAGTGCTATGAGATCTTCTGATGAAAATAGCTATGTAAGAGCTAGGTAGTCATGTTGTTATGGCAGAGATCTTGTTTGTTTAATAATAAGGTAATTTGCATTTGGAGGAATAAGTGCTGTATAGAAAGAGGAGACTGCAGCCAAGGAGAGGCAGTGAGTTAAAAACATCTGACAGGAGACTACAGAAGGAAGAGAGTAAAGGTTCCTAAAATATCTCAATTCACATAACAGAAATTAATGCACCAGGAAATCCCATAGTTCCTATGGCATGAACAACTAACTGTGTGATATCCTAAGCTTAAGCAGGAATGAAAAGATGAGGCTTGTGTTAGCCTAGTATCATTCTTTCCTCTCCCAATTTTAAATGAGGACTTCATCCGAACTGTGGATGGAAAAATTTACACCTGGCTCATCCTGCCTGGTTTTCACTTCCAACAAGAAACATGTCAGATCCTTCCTAGCTTCCTCCCTTCAACAAGAGAAGAGAGATGTCTGTGGGTTTTTTGTCTCTTAGCCAGAATCCTAACACAGCATGAAAGAAAGGGAAGGGAATCCCTTAGCTAATTCATCCCAGGGATATAATTAGATTCAGAACCAGTGGGGCAGGCACTTGGTGATTTGTTAATAGGATACTCTTAAAATCTTCCTAACCTGAAAGTGAGAGTTAAAACTTCTGGTTTTATCCATATTATTTTGGGTTTTCTTTGACAAATAAGTCATTCCTTTCCAGGTCCTACTGTGCATTTAGCTTCTAGCCCCAGGATACACACTGCAGGAATTTTCTACAGCATTTATCTTGAGTGCTTCCATCTGGTGGACACTGTGGATAGTACAGATCAGTCTTGCTCCTGTGTATGGTGTGCACTGAAGTCCACACTGACAGAGAGAAGTGACATAGCAACAGAATCCTCCAAGTTATATTATTGCTACATAAAATCAGTCTTTCACTTGCAGTGACAGCACTGCTGGGTTGATCCAGCCACATTGAAGCATCTTGTATATAAATGAGATCCAAGCATCTCTTTCTGGCATAGACTTACCTACATTAGTACATGTGACAAAAATCTAAGGGTGTATAATATATTGGAGCACTTGGTGTGTGATCATGTAATTAAATGTAGGTGTGCAAGGAGGGCTACACTGAAAGTACACAATTAAAGTTAGGCAATGCCAAAATGAAGAATGCGCGCTTAACCTGAAACCTTAATGTTCTCTTGATTAGTTTTTTAATGGAATATTACTTGTATGTTCATTTGCTCTTAAAGCTACAATTCCCAGACTCATCCATAGAAAGATGCAATGTATGTTGAATCATGTGGTTAGTACTAAGTTATATATAATTCTATGTAATTTTTCTTCTTCATACAATGTAATTAGTATAATTAGTTGAAAAATTGGACAACAGGTTATAGATAAATTATTGAGTTCTTTGATCTCTGCTTTTCCCTCACAGCCGGTTGCTGAACCAATCCCAATCTGCAGTTTCTGCCTTGGTACGAAAGAACAAAATCGTGAGAAGAAACCTGAGGAGCTCATCTCTTGTGCTGATTGTGGCAACAGTGGTAGGTGACCACTGATAGTGCTCCTGGAAACAACTGTACATCTGGGACAGGAAGATCTAGTATGGTGACCCCCCCACATGAGCATCCTGGATGGGGGACGATAGGGTTTGGCTAGCTGATCTTTATGCTCTTTCAGCCTGGGGGACAGTTGGATTTAACTGTCACAAGCTAGTTAAGTTCAGTAGATCCTTGGTAAACTTTTAAGAAAGCTGTTTTCCATGTGGCCAATTTTGTCATCTCTTTTACCCCAGTTCAGCAAAGCACTTAGGCATTTAGGCAGGTACTTAAGTTCTTTGCTAACTGAGGCATTTATATCCACACTTATCCAAGGCCTCCTGAAGGTATAAATGTTTAACAATAAGGGTAATTAACCATTGGAACAATTGATCAAGAGTAATGATGCATTCTCCATCACTGGCAATTTTTAAATCAAGACCTGAATATTTTTCTGAAAGATCTGCTCTAGGAATTATTTTGGATAAATTCTATGGCCTGGGTTACACAAGAAATCTGATTAGATGATCCCAATGGTCTCTTCATTGATTCATAGATTCCAGGGCCAGAAGGGACCATTGTGATCATCTGGTCCGACCTGTATAACAGACTGTAGGACTTCTCTAAAATCTGTCTGTCATCTTAGTCTCCCACAGTCATCATCTGTGACTTTGTTCCATGTTGATGACTCACTTGATCCTTTAGCTACTCATCTCCTTGGCCTCATTTCATTTTACCTGCAGCACTGGATCAGCTCTCCCAATGACTATAATGGCCACTCTAAGGGCAGGTCTACACTACCACATACTTTAGTGTAGCTTATGTTACTCAGGGGTGTGAATAAGCCACCCCCTCAGCAACATAAGTTACACCTACCTGAGTGCTGGTGTAGATAGTGCTATGTCAGCAGGAGAGCTTTTCTTGCTGACAGAGCTACTGCCTCTCACGGAAGTGGATTTATTATGCCGATGGGAGAGCTTTCTCCAATTGGCATACAACATCTTCACCAGACATACTACAGCTGCATTGGTGCAGTGCTTCTAGTGTACTAGCCCTAACTCTTGCCAGTTCTTGCATAACTTCTCTAAGATCCAACCTTTCCTTTCATCCACACAGTTAACTCTTATTCAGGTTCTCCTTATCTTGTATCTTGTCTGTTGCAACGTTCTCCTCTCTGGGTTTGACTAATCCTATCTTTCCTAATTTTATATCCATTCAAAATGCTTGCTGCAAACATCAATTTTCAGGCTCTCGACTATTTCTTCTCTACACCACATCAAATGCAAACTACTTACCTTCACTGCTTAAGTGGACAATGAATCCTGGCATCATTTATTAGCCCAGATATGCTTATTTGAGAATTTTTCTCTCGTGCTGAACTCATTGCCTGGGAGAACCTCCCCATAAACATCTACAAAACCCCTTTCCAATCTCTGCTTAAAACTTTGTTCTGCCATGATGCCTACAAAAAACTTGAGTAGCTGAGGTACTGTGACCACTACTTAACTTAGCAACTAGTATTGTCTCATTGTTTCCTTGTTCTCCCTACATCTATTTGTAACCAGTTTTACCTTGTCTTGTACTTAGATTGTAAACTGTTGACAGCAGGGGAATAGTCTTTTTGTTATGTAGTTATAAAGTGCCTGCTATGGGGCTCTGTCTATAATTAGTTACAAATGACTACAGAAAATGTCAACTTAGAAGTTCACTGTACGGAGAAACCTCACACAAGAGTCACCTGCTCTTGTGTTCACAATGGTAAACAGGACAATTCAGCTGTAAGAAAGATCTTAATTCATCTCCATGAGAGAGAACAAATCATTACACAGAAATTTCTTCGTTAAGTCCAAATGTGTTCAACTAGAGGGGGACTGCCAAACTTTATGCGACATATCCATTTTTGAGTTGTAAGTAAGAATGAGCTCAAGCACCAAGTTCTGGCAAGATCTGTGTTGAACTAGAAGGAGCTGCTGGGTATTTGAACCTATATGTGAAAGATGTGGTGAATTAGACTTCCTCTGTGTCTGTCCCAGAGCAGTGATAGCAGTGGAATTGCTTCATTGGGATTGTTTCTCCTTTTTTCATAGGTCATCCGTCCTGTTTGAAGTTCTCTCCAGAGCTAACCGTTCGAGTGAAGGCCTTACGATGGCAGTGCATTGAATGCAAAACTTGCAGCTCCTGTCGAGATCAGGGCAAAAATGCAGTGAGTGCTTCTGGAACATTTACAGCTTCTTCTTGATTTATCTTTGGTTACCTAGTGAGATTCAGAACTAACCAGTACTGTATACATTTCTGGTTAGGAACTGGGCACAGTCTGTTTGAGGCCAGTGGCAACTAAGAGCTGGGCCTGGGGCAGTCCTCTGATGTGACGTTAACCAGAGCCGTCTGTCTCTTCCACAGGATAACATGCTGTTTTGTGACTCATGTGACCGAGGCTTTCACATGGAGTGCTGTGACCCACCTCTCACCAGGATGCCAAAAGGTGAGGATGCTGTGTAACCAACTGGGGAATTAAGAGATATTGGCGGGAGGTGAATTGAAAATATCCTCATATCAGAAAATAAGAGAATTCCCCTCCCCTCCTTAACTGTGTGTCTCACTCATTGCACTACTTTTCAGGTATTAAAAGCCTTAGAATGAGGAGAGCTTGTACTTTCCATGTAACCTGCAGATGAGAACCCTTCATTTTTTTCCCTCTCCTGCTTCCAATAAAAAGAATGAAAATATTAAATTCCTGGTTTAAAACTTTTCAGAGGTGTGAGGGGATGGAGGTGATGGTAGCACATTATCATGATCAGCTTCTTGAGGTGAGAGAGTAGCTTTGTGTAGAAGGAAAAAACTAACATGCAGTCCTTGAAGTGGCAGCAGATATTTCTGTTTGTGCAGTTAGTAGCTCCTAGAGCATAAGCTTTATTTATTCTGCTCTTTTTGTACCTCAAAGGCCACATATAAAGAAAGTCTATGTGGGAGTCTTCCCAGCTGCTGTAGTGATGTCTTTACCTAGTTTAGAGGCCCTATCCTTAAGTATGGTAGGAACTCATTCTGTACTATTTTTCTGATAATCTGTTGCCTGAGCTTCTCCATACTTGCAAGAAGCATGTTTAAAAACTTATCTAAAGAGCCTTTCTGGAGTGATTCCACCAAAGAAGGATTTGAGTTTAGGTTGCTAGGAGAAAAAGGTAGTTTTCTTATAATTTTATGGTAATTGGGGGGTCTGTCAGACTGTTTCGTCACTCCCTCTGGAAGGGACCTGTACTCTCATTTACCTCTATTTCTTCCTTCCATCCTATGATAAGGTTTTATGTCTTACAGGTATGTGGATATGTCAGATATGCCGGCCTCGGAAGAAGGGAAGAAAACTTCTACACAAGAAGGCGGCACAGATAAAACGACGCTATGCCAACCCAATAGGACGTCCCAAAAACAGATTAAAGAACCAAAATACACCGTATGTTGCCTTAAGGAGAGAAGGAAAGAGGGGGAGGGAGAGAGAGTGAATAAATGGGACTCCTGTGGAAGGTTTAGTGTCCTACTGAGAGTGAATATTCGTGCTGGTCTACGCTAGGAACTTAGGCCTTGTCTATACTTAAAAAATACATTGACTTAACATAAGTCAACGTACAGCAACTGCTGTAATTACAATGGTAGCTGACGTCCGCACTGCCCTCCTTGAGTCGGTGGAGTGCGTCCTCACCAGGAGCATTTACACCGACCTAAGGGACAGCGTGGGCTGCCCCCCCTTGTCCTTGGTCCCAACCGGGAGCCTGAGGAAGCTGCCAGGGACTTCGCCCCTCTCCTTTCCCTGCTGGGAGCTGGAGGAAGCCACCTGGGGCTTCTCAGTTCTGATTTCCCCGGGCAGCCATATGACAAGGCTGCCTTGGTGGGGAGCAGGTGGAGAAGCACCGGGACTTCTCACCCCATTCCCCAGCTAGGAGCAGTAACCAGCCACCAATGCTTGCAACAGCTGGGGCTTGGGCTTTCTTGTCAATCTCACCATTCCTGCAAGAATGACAACCCCAATGCCGACGTAAGGGGAGGCAGCACCTACATTGAAACTGTCACCCTAACTAAGCGGACAAAAGCCCTACACCTCTTATCAAGGTGATTTTATTTTGTTGAAAAAACAGGGCAGTTTTGTTGGCAGGGTGTCGATTGCACTGTGTACAGCACCTCTGCTTTGTCGACCAAAGCTGACTTTGGTTGACAAAACTCTCTAGTGTAGACCAGGCCTCACATTGGCATAGCTATGTCTCTCAGGGATGTGAAAAATCCACACTCCAGAGAGACACAGGTATTCCAACCGAACCCCCAGCGTAGCCTGTGCTAAGGTGATGAAAAAATTCTGTCAACTTACCTACCACCCTTCAGAGAGATGAATTATCTACACCAAAAGGAGAATCCCTCCCCTTGGTGTAGGTAGTGTCTACACTGAAATGCAACAGTGTTACAGCTGCAATGGTGCAGCTGTGCCATGGTAGCATTTTAAGTGTAGACATACCCTTAGTACTGTGGATAAAATTAAGTACTAATATTAACTGTTCTGCACAGAATTTAATTTCTCAGACTCCTTTGTACAGTCAAGGAGTGTTGGGGCATTTGTTCAGTGCTTCTTTATCCCTTTGCCGTAACTAGCTGTTTAGATTTAAACTACTTACCGCTTGTTACCTCAGATTAGCTTTGCTGGTTTATAGCAAGTCTCTTGCTGCATGCTGCTCCTGTCAGCATAGGCAAATTGCACTCTGTCATCTTCTGGAAGTACTTCTGCGAGTTAGAAAAACTGTAAATTTCATATACTGCCACAAATAATGAGAAATCTAAAACAGAAGTGGCTGAATATGAGTAAGCCATCAAGGTGATATTTTGTGAGGGCCTTAAAGGGCACTGATACTTGGGTCAGTGGAGGGAGCATTCTCTTTTGTTCCTTCATTGTAGTGGGGAGCCCTACAATGCAATGGGCTCAGATGAGACACTCCAAAACCCAGGAGAGTACAAGAAAGGCAGGTCATTTGTATTTCACAGTTTCATGACTGCAGAATTAGTAGCAAAATTCAGATACCAAGCTTGCATTTAAAAAACCATGTTTCTAGCCCTTATGGGTATGTCTGCATAGCAGAACAAAAACCCATGGCTGACCCATGTCAGCTGATTTGGATTTAGGCTGTGGGGATGTTCCATTGCTATGTAGACTTCCAGGCTCAGGCTGGAGCCTGGGTTCGGGATGCTGCAGGGTGTGGGGCTCCGGTCTGAGCCAGGAAGTCTGCACAACAATGAAATAGCCTTGCAGCCCAAGCCCCACAAGCCTGAGTTGGCTGGCACAGGCCAGCTGCAAGATTTTCTTTGCTGTGTAGACATACCCTTAGGCTACAAAGTAAATCTGTGAAGAGAATAGCAGTTGTTTCATTGATGTCTTCTGAGTCAACAGCAACATTCTGAAGCACTAGCTCCGAGAAGCATGAACTGCTTTAATCATTTCAATGGATTTTTAAGTCTAAAATCTAAAAGATGACAATTTAAATATCAACATTGTTAATTATTTCACTGCCGATGGTTTTAGCAGAAGCAGCCAGCTAATGTGCATATATCACAGTCCTCAGCTGTCAAAGCCTCTAGCTTCCTCCTGATGGTTTCTTTAATGCAATTGTATGACAATACAAAATCTTTGGCATATCAGAAATTGAAGATGTGAGGATAGCATAAATAAACTGACTTTAACATGAAGATTACTAATACTGTGGGTGCTGTATAGATTGCATCATTCAGTTTCATTTTTCATTGAGTAAAAGCCTCCATTTTTATATTTAAATGAATCTGCTAGAGAATTTCCAGTGTCTGCAGGAATAGTCTCGGAATTTTCTGTGGAACTTAGGCCCAGACTGTCATGCAGTAAACTGGGCTGTGATTACTACTTACTTAATTGTGCAGGTGATGCCTAGATACCATGGTGATTGGCATGATACATAAATGTTAAACCAGTTTGTTATGTTACCTAAATCTCTCTCTCTCTGCCACATCTACTGACTGGCCTTTTTTTAACCTACTGGCTCTTTAGATCAAAAGGCCCCTTCAGCAAAGTTCGAACTGGCCCTGGTCGGGGCCGGAAGCGCAAGATCACACAATCCAGCCAATCAGCATCATCAGCAGGAGGATATCTGGAACGGATAGATAGCCTGGACTTCTGCAGAGACAGCAGCACGACCTTGAAATTTAACAAGAAAACCAAAGGGCTCATTGATGGCCTTACCAAATTCTTCACCCCCTCCCCTGATGGGCGGAAAGCTCGAGGGGAAATGGTGGACTATTCTCAGCAATATAGGATCAGGAAAAAGGGCACCAGAAGATCTAGCACTTCAGACTGGCCCACAGGTAAAGATCTGTCCCCTTGCGAAGGAAGGCAGCCTCTTTTAAGCTAGGTAGAAAAATTTGATCTAAAGAGTAACAGTTTCAAGTGTAAAAATCAAGTAGACATGATAATACAGTGACAAGGTGGGTGAGGTAATATTTTTTATTTGATCTGTTTATGTTGGTGAAAGAGGCAAGCTTTGCACTTACACAGCTCTTCTTTAGGTATAGAAAATGCACTCATGGTGGTCCACACTAGAGTTTTTGTTGACAACAGTCAGCTTTTGTCAACAAAACAGTGGAGACTAAAATGCTTCTCCCACCGATGCAACTCCCTTGCTATGCTGACATAATAAAACCACCTCAATAGGAGATGTAGGGCTTATGTCGGCTTAGGGCAACTCAGTGTCAATGTAGACATGACTACCCCTCTGGAACCGTGTAGACACTGCATCCCTTACATCTGCTATGGAGCTGTCATTTTTGTCAATTTCCTGACAAGAAAGGCCCCCTGAGAAAATTGACAAGGCTGGCAGCTGGGAATGGAGAGGGAGGCCCAAGAAACTGGGGCAGCTGGACTCTGCTCTTCAGGGGTGAGATGCGCCGGGGAGGGAAGGGGTGAGAAAACCCGCTGGAATCTTGTGGGGCTCGTGGAGGGTGCTGAGATACGGGGCTCTCAGCTCCCCACACTGCCCCTTTTAGGTTGGTGGAAGTGCTGCTGTTGATGACGCACTCCAGTTACCAAGGAGGGCAATGTGGATTTCAGCCATCACAGTAATTACTGCAGTGGCTGTACGGCGACCTATGTGAGGTCCACTTATTTTTCTAGTGTAGACAAGGCCTCGGTGTCACAGCTAAATACAAGGTAGAACAGATTGTTTAGCATAAGTAGTTAACACATATTTCAAGGGACTGTTCCTGGTGAAGTGACCGTTAACACCTCTGCAGTCATAGGGGGAAAAGAGGAGAGGAAGTGGAGGGAGGGGTGTTAACTGAGTTATAGATTGTTGTAATATGCCATAAATCCAGTGTGTCTGTTTAGTCCTTTTTAGTATCTAGCAAAGTTAGGAATTTTGTCTTTTGACGGTTGGTATGCACATGCTCCCAGCTCTTTTGTTTGCTTTTGTTTACCTTTCCCCCTACCCCATGACCGGAAGAGGTGTTAATAGGCCACTTCGCCTTGAATGTCCCTTCAAATGTGTGCTAACTACTTAGGCTAAATAATCTGCTCTACCTGTATTTAGCTGTGACACTCGCCATGAAGAAGATCGCTGTGTGAACTCAGAAGCTTGTCTCTCTCACCAATGGAAGTTGGTCCAATAAACGGTATTACCTCACTCACATTGTGTCTCTAATATCCCAGGGCCACCATGACTACAACTCATAGATGTCATGATAGAGTAGCAGGCTGGAAAATGGAAGTGAGGTGGAGCCCTTGGCTTCTTGTGTATGGAAGTAAAGAGGGACTTAAGGGTTGCAGATAGTTAAAAATCCAGCTCAAAACGAAGGGGCTAAGCAAAGGGGTACCCTGAGAAATCTGTAAAGTCATGTCAAGCATTGTTTGGAAAGACTGAGTAACTCAGAGGCCACACCAATGGGAGAAGATATTGACTGAAGTTAATGAAGGATCTAACTTAATATCAGTTTTCTTATAAATAAGGAAATGGAAATATGAAACCGGGAACAACTAAAAACAAACCTGCATGATAAAAAGTTGTGAGTTTCTTTCGAGTGGCATAGGCCATGTGTAGACGGTCTGTACTGTTCTGAAATGTGAGAGGACCTGCTTTTGAGCAGTCTTGGACACATTCCTACATGCCACTAGATGGCACCCTGGAGCCATGGTTCTCAACCTTCCCAGACTATTTTACCCCTTTGAGGAGTCTGATTTGTCTTGTATACTGCAAGTTTCACCTCACTTAAAAACTATTTTCTTCCAAAATCAGATATAAAAATACAAGAGTTTCACAGCACACTGTTAATGGAAAATTGCTTACTTATTCATTTTTACCATCTAATTACAAAATAGATTGTACTTACATTTCAGTGTATAACATATAGAGCAGTATAAACAGTCATTGTCTATAAAATTTTAGTTTGTACTGACTTCACTAGTGTTTTTTTATGTAGCCTACTGTAAAACGAGGCAAAGAGCTAGATGAGTTGATGTACCCCCTGGAAGACCGTTGCACATATTCCTGGTTGAGAAACACTGCCCTGGGGGGGTATTCACTCCTCTCACTCTGTGTCCAAGTTTCAAGCACCTTTTTTCAGCTAAAGAATGCAGTATGGATTGCAAATCAAATGACAGCTTTTATGTTGTTTTCAGTCTTGTTGGGTAATTTCCTGTTTTATGTGTCAAGTAATTGCCCCTTTTCCAAAGCACCAATAAGATGATTAATCACTTAGTCATTGATTGCTTTAACTTTCCTATACAACCAGTGGATAATATAATTATCATATAATTCATATATGATAATATATTATATATATATAATTATATGAATTTATATAATTCATATAATTATGAATATGGATACAGTTTTGTTAGGGTTATTTTTAGTAAAAGTCATGGAGATGTCACGGGCAATACACAAAAATTCATGGAAGCTGTAACCTGTCTGTGACTTGTACTAAAAATAATTGTACGGAGGAGGAGGCTGACCAAATGTCTTAAGGGTAAAAATGAGAGCCCTACCCCCATTGCAGGAGGAGGAGTGTGCAGCAATCATGGCGAGTTGCTCCGGGTCCCCCACTGAGTGCCGCAGCACAGATCCCAGCTCTGGGGTCCCTGTGGTGACTCAGGACCCCAGTGTCTACCCCACCACAACTGACATTTCTGGGATCCGCTGCTGAGGCTGGAGGTTGTGGGGGAGCCCCTTGACGGCTGGGAACTGCAGGGGCCAACAGGGCTTTGGGTTCCCCACCCCTCGCCATAGTAGACGGCATCAAGGTGTCCCCACAGCTGGCAGAGGCTTGGGGCTCTGGGGTCCCCTTACCGCCCGCCCCAGATCGTAACTGTGGGGCCGCCTGTGCAGGCTGCAGGGTTCCCACTGCCTGCGGCAGCTCAGCACTGTAGGGTCACTGCTGCTCACCCTGGCAGACAGCAGCATGGATTTTGCTGCTGGCAGTGGCTTGGGATTCCAGGGTCCACCCGCCATAGCTAGAAACTGCCTTCGCCCCCTGTGGTGGCTGATGGCTCCGGGGTCCCTACAGCTTCCAGAAGCTGAAGAGGATAATGTCACTGAGGTCTCTGTCACTGAGGAATTTGTGACTTCTGTGACACAATCTTACCCTTATTCATGGTAAAATTAAGTAGGCGTCATAGTCATAGTGAGGCTGAAGCTAGAGTCCTACCATGCACTGGACTGACAGCAGAGTCCAAGAAGTCACAGAGAGCTGTTAAAGTCATGGAATCCGTGACCTCCATGACCAAATCAATCCTTAATTATGAACGTTAGACCGGTTGACTCTGGAAGTGTAAAATGGGCACTTGATGGTTGTAGGATGGCATGCAGTGTTGTAATCTCCATCACTCTCAAATAATCCCCAGCAAGCAGGCTGTAAACTGCTGTTGTGGCTGCAGAGGTTTCTTAAGAAATGAGAATGTGGTGGCTCTAAGGAGTTCAAGTGCCTTTTCTGGTGGTGGTGAGATACAGGGGGGAAAAGGTGTTTCCTGCAAAATGCAAGTCTTACAACTTTCACTCAGGTTCATGTAGTGAAGTATTGTTTCTGGTGGTTGAGAGGTGTATATCCCAGTCTGTTTTGGCTGACTGGATCTCTGTTTACCAGAAATAAAGCAGTAAGCCACGTGTAATTTCCTTTTTTTCTAAATTCTCATTGTGTGCCTGTCATTGCAATAATATGAAAGTTTAAGAGACCACTATTTAACCAGGTCCAGTGTGTTTGCATTATCTCTTTCAGGGCCATTGATCCAGAACTATCTATTCCTTTATGGCCCCAACCAAAAAATACCCATTAGAAACATGACAAAGTAACTAAATTCAGTTGAATCTCTTCCTACTAGAGGAAAGAATACACTTATAGCTTTGCTAGTGATCAGTGAGGAATTTCTCTTATTCACAGACAATCAGGATGGCTGGGATGGAAAACAGGAAAATGAGGAGCGGCTTCTTGGGAGCCAGGATGTCATGACTGAAAAAGATATGGAGTTGTTCCAAGATATTCAGGAGCAAGCGCTGCAGGTAAAGTCAAATTATTAGCGCCTGGGAAATCTGAAGCCTGTGCTATAAATAAAAACATGGAGAAAAAGCACTCCTACTTGTGAATCAGTCTGTGAGAGCAGCTAATTGCCCCATACCCTCTGGCTGAGAGAATGGATAGTTGATTCAAGGAGGCTGAAAGATGTGGCTGATTAGCTTCACACACTGCAAATATTCATGAGAAGAGGAGGTGTATGTTGTAAAATAATATGTTATCCTATTTCTTGCCATGCACCTTTGACCATCATATGTACCTCTGTCCACTCACTAATGCATATTTCCTGAGACTTAGTCTAAATTCTAAGATCCAGCAATCATTTAAAAAAAAACAAAAAACCCAAGATAAATGTTTTGTTCCCTAAATATGGAAATCCTCCCTTCCACTCAAACAACCCCCCACAAACAAACAAACAAAACCAAAATACCCACAGAAAACAAAACAAAAAATGTCTCTGCCTAAAGCCCAACATGGTCAGGACTCAGCTGTAGTCCAATGACAGCATTTTTTTAAAAGTATGATATTTCAGACCTTGCAGTACAGGAATCTGAAATATTATGGCATTGGCTTGTATCTTAGGAAGATCTTGCTATTTTGGTCTTAAAAATCATTAAATTTTTATTGTTTTATGTAATGGTGGTGCAGCTGTGTTGGTCCCAGGATATGAGAGAGAAAAAGTAGGTAAGGCTGTATCTTTTATTGGACCAACTTCTTTTGATGAGAGAAACAAATTTTCAAGGTTATACAGAGCTTCGAAAGAAAAGCTGCGTGTAAGCTCAAAAGCTTGGTCCTCTCGCCAACAGAAGTTAACCCAATAAAAGACATTACCTCTCCCAGCTTGTCTCTCCAATTTATATTTTTGAGTATTTTTGGTCAAATGGAGAGAGAGCCCCTGCAGAGTGAGCGGGAGAATTGGTGACTGATATAAAAAAATATAAGCAGTGTCTGTCCCGTACTGTAAAACTGACGGATCTTGCGCAGAATATCATAGAATACTAGGGTTGGAAGGGACCTCAGGCGGTCACCCGGTCCAACCCCCGGCTCAAAACAGGACCAAGGCCAATTAAATCATCCCAGCCAGGGCTTTGTCAAGCCAGGCCTTAAAAACCTCTAAGGATGGAGATTCTACCACTTCCTTAGGTAACCCATTCCAGTGCTTCACCACCCTCCTAGTGAAAAGGTTTTTTCTAGTATCCAACCTAGACCTCCCCCACTGCAACTTGAGACCACTGCTCCTTGTTCTGTCATCTACTACCATTGAGAACAGCCTAGCTCCATCCTCACTGGAACCCCCCCTTCAAGTAGTTGAAGGCTACTGTCAAATCCCCCCTCACCCGTCTCTTCTGCAGATTAAAGAAGCCAAGTTCCCTTAGCCTCTCCTCATAAGTCTTGTGCTCCAGCCCCCTAATCATTTTTGTTGCCCTCTTTTGGGTTCTCTCCAACTTGTCCACATCCTTTTTGTAGTGGGGGGCCCAAAACTGGACACAATACTCCAAATGTGGCCTCACCGGTACCAAATAGGGGGAATAATTACTTCCCTCGATCTGCTGGCAGTGCTCCTATTAATGCAGCCTAATATGCTGTTAGCCTTCTTGGCAACAAGAGCACACTGTTGACTCATATCCAGCTTCTTGTTCACTGTAACCCCCAGCTCCTTTTTTGCAGAACTGCTGCCTAACCAGTCCATCCCCAGTCAGTAGAATGCATGGGATTCTTCCATCCTAAGTGCAGAACTCTGCACTTGTTCTTGTTGAACCGATCAGAATTTTTTTGGCCCAATTCTCCAAGTTGCTTAGGTCACTCTGCATCCTATCCCGTGTATCTAGCATCATTCCTCCCCCCCTCCCCCCCCACACACCCCTCCCCCGCGCTTAGTGTCATCCACGAACTTGCTGAGGGTGGAATTCACTCCATCCTCCAGATCATTAATGAAGATGTTGAACAAAACTGGCCCCAAGACTGACCCCTGAGGCAGTCTGTTTGTTACCAGCTGCCAACTAGACATCAAGCCGTTGATCATTACTGATTGAGCCCGATGATCTAGCCAGCTTTCTAGCCACCTTATATTCCATACATCGAACACATACTTCTTTATCTTGCTGGCAAGAACGCTTTGCTAAAGTCAAGATATATCACATCCATCGCTATCTCCACATCTACAGAGCCAATCACCTCATCATAGATGGCAATCAGGCTGGTCAGGCATGACTTGCCTTTGGTGAATCCACATTGACTGTTCCTGATCCACTTCCATCCTTCCAAGTGCCTCAAAATATCTGTGAACATTTTTAGTAGTTTTTTTCCTGCATGTCCCCTTCTTCGTTCTATACAAAATTTCTGAGATCTGGGCCTAAGTGCTTTGGGAGTTTGTCTGTCAGGCATTGCCCTGCCCCATCTGATTTTGTCATGAGATCTCCACTGGGCTGTTGGTTGTGTGACCTCTGTCCATATATGCAGTTTATCTGCAACTGAATGTAGCACTTATTCCTACAGCATTATTAGGCATGCATAGCATTTTATAGGTAAACTGAAAGGACAGATCCCTGCCGTGAGTAGCCTACAGTCTGTTAGACAAAGCTCAGGTGGAGGCAGCAAACAAAATGGGGTGATCTGGGGAAGATGAGAGCTGTAGTAAAAGATAAGATGCTTTTGATGCATACCTTTTTTGGTTTTTTATATGTCGTTCAATGTTTGAGGCAGCTAAAAGTGCACTGAGCTGTCAGATCATATGACACGAACATAAGAATATTAGAGGGCAAGGTGAGCACAAGTTACAACAGAACTGTGGAGAACCTTGAAGGCTGTTGCATTAGAAGGGTCAGAGTAGAGCAGGACTGGCTGATGGAAGCTGTAGTATATTTGGACTGCCTAAATAATAGTAAGTGGGAGCTATTAGCTGGCTGCATGGATTGTCTGGAGCCTCTAACTACTTAGGATAGTATTTTCTACATAATTTCCCTAGTTCTGGCCCAGGGTGATGATAGAATCATGGACATGTAGGGCTGGAAGGGACCTTGAGAAGTCATCAAGTCCAGCCCCATGCACTGAGGCAGGACCAAGTAAACCTAGACTGAGGAATTTGTCCAGCCTGTTGTTAAAAACTCTCCAATGATGGGGATTCCACAACCTTTTTTGGAAGCCTATTCCAGAGATTAACGACGCTTACAGTTAAGAAATTTTGTCTAATATCTAACCTAAATCAGCCTTACTGCAGAGTGAGCCCATTACTTTTTGTCCTACCTTTTGAGGCCATGGAGAACAGTTGATCCCCATCCTTTATATAACTCAAACTGAGGCCTCACCAGTGCAGAGTAGAGCAGGACATTTACCTCACATTTTTTATGTTTACTCCTGCTAACGCTCCTGAGAATATTCGCCTATTTCACAGCTGTATTGTATTGTTGACTCATTCAGTTGGTGATCCACTATAATACCTCAATCTTTTTCAGTAGTACTGGGTCATGCCAGTTATTCCCCATTTTGTAGTCATGCATTTGATTTTTTCCTTCCTAAATAAAGTACTTTGATCATGTCTATATTGAATTTCATTTTGTTGATTTCAGACGAGTTCTCCAATTTGTCAAGGTTGTTTTGAATTCTAATCCTGCGTTTGAGTGCTTGCAACCCCTCCCATCTTATCTGAAAGTTTTATAAGCATACTCTCCACTCCATTATTCCAGTAATAAATTAATTTATTGAATAATACTGAAGCCAGAACTGACCCTTATGTTGGGACCCCATTAGATACATCCCCCCAGTTTGATAGTGAATGATTGATAACTACTCTTTCAGTACAGTTTTTCAACCAGTTGTGCACCCTCCTTATAGTAATTTCATCTAGACTTCATTTCCCTAGTTGGCTTATGAGAATGTCATGTGGGACTGTCAAAAATTTTACTAAAATCAAGATATATCACATGTACTGCTTTCCCCCCATTCAGTAGGTCAATAACTCTGTCAAAGAAGGAAATTAGGTTGATTTGGCAAGTCTCTGCTGGCTATTCCTTATAACCCTGTTAGAATCATAAAATATTAGAGTTGGAAGGGACCTCAGGAGGTCATCTGGTCCAACCCCCTGTTATCCTCAGCTGTTATCCTCCAGATGCCTACAAATTGATTGTTTAATAATTTGTTCCAGTATCTTTTCAGTTATCGAAGTTATCCTGACTGTTATATAATTCCTTGGGTCATCTTTGTTCCCCTTTTTAAAGATACATACTATGTCTGCCCTCTTCCAGTCTTTTGGGCCCACATCCATCCTTCATAGGTTCTCAAACAGGTTCTAAGATTGCTTCAGCTAGTTCCTTAAGTACCCCTATGATGAATTTCATCAGGCCCTACCAATTTGAATACATCTAACTTATTTATTCTTTAACCTGTTTTTTCCCCTACTTTGGCTTGTGTCCCTTCCCCCTTGTTATTAATATTGATTAAGTTAAGTATATGGTCATCATTAACCTTTTTAATGAAGATTGAAGCAAAATAGGTAGTAAACACCTCAGCCTTCCTGTTGTCTTAGTTATTACCTCTCCTTCCCATTAAGTAGAGGAACAAACTTGCCTTCATCTTTCTCTTATTCCTGTTGTATTTAAAGAACCTCTTCATACTGCCTTTTGTCTCTCTTGGTACAGTGTAACTCACTTTGTGCTTTAACCTTTCTGATTTTGTCCCTATGTGCTTTGGCTATTCTGTTGTACTCCTTCAGCAGTTCATTCATGTTTCCACTTTTTGTAGGATTCCTTTTTAATTCTCAGGTCATTAAAAAGTTCCTAATGCAGCCATATTGGCCACTTACTGTTCTTCCTAGTTTTCCTTTGTATGGAGATAGTTTGTACTTGTGCCTTCAATATTGTCTTCTGGAGAAATTGCCAGCTCTCCTCAATTCCTTTTTCCTGCATAAAAATTGCAGTAGCCTGTATAAAATCAGCATCTGCCTGTGGGCTTCTGCCTTATTCTGTCCATTTTTATAGTCTTGAAATAGTTCCTTCTAAAACTGCAAGTGTCATTTGAAATATCTAGTTGTCTGGTACTTTGCCCTTTCTTTAAGTATAACTATCCCTATGCAGTTTATTCCTCTTTCTCCAGATATTTGGGCTTCTGTTTGTGTGTTATACCATAGTAATTGGAACAAACCCAACCTAAATATAGTCACTATATACAAAGAGAGTTAATGAATAATGGGTAGTGATAAGTCTGCACTAAACCACAGGGTGAGATAAACCAAAATAATATGAAGAGAGCCATTAACCCTTCTGATCCTGGCACAAACACAGCAATGCTGTACAGGATTACTTATTTCTGACATTAACTGGATGATTTTAAAAAAAACAACCCCATAATAAAGTGCAGTAATGACTAGCTTTTTCAGTCAGAGAATTTTGGCTTGGAAGAGGAAATGAAAATCTGAAACTAATCTTCCAGGAGTTCAGACAGAAATTTGGTAAAGAAATGCCCTTGTCAAACAGCTGCTGACCAGAAAAGGAACAAGTTTTGGAAAAACATATTTTGGATGTAGTTGGATGTATTTAATATTGCAAATAACCTAATGAAGGCTAATATGTCATTTTAAAGTGGAGTAGCTGGTTGACTGGTTTTGGCAAGGATTGGGTTAAACAGTGGTTGAGATGTAGCTGATACCGAGTGCCTGTGTAGAGCTGAGCTAAATGCTGCACCTGATCAAACGGAAATGCACAAACAGAACGATGTAGCATGGGGAAGAGACTGAGTTTGTGAGTGTCAGAAGGAACTAGAGTAGGGGCAGACTACAGCAAGTGGGCGAGTTGTTCAGTACGTTTCTTGGTGGGGGCTTTCTCCTGATCGCCGTAATGTGCAAGCAGCTGTACTGGAGCTGGGTATCCACATTGACACTGGGCATTCATTTGGAGGAGAGGTTGGTTGCCGATGGGAGGGCACGGACGCAGGAGACATTGCCACAGGTGCACATTGCTCTTTGTTCTTCCTCCTTGAAACTTGCCTGAGGTGATTGTGCTGGGGACTAACTGCCATCTCTGCATTGTTGCTCTCAGGAGCAGTGGAGGAAGAGTATGCAGTACTGTTCTACTAGACAAAAATAGAGATTCCTATCAGACCACAGTGTAGGAGACGCTTCACTATGGATTTGCATAGATATAAAAAGCTCCCCTCTCCTTTCCTCATAAATTGACTTTTTGTCAACGGGGGAAATTCTCACATTGCATATATCTCATTCTGAAGCATTTTGTGTGATTGCACATTCATTTCACCCTGGCATCCAAATACTAGATTAACACTAATGTTAACTTTTAACACTAGAGGTTGTTTTAAAAAATTCAGGTAGTGCTGGGTTTTGGTTTTTTTCATTTAAACCTTTTTGCAGTTCTCAAATGAAGGTAAACTCACTCCTTCATTTAGCTCCCTTCACATTGGGGAATCTAAGACAAAGCACCAGATCTTTTCCTAAAAGGGAAGGGCATGTGGAATCAATTAGTAAGCTGAGGGGAAAAAGCATTTTTTCAAATACTGGAACTTTGTATCCTACACAGATACCCCACTATAATTTTTTAATTTTTTTTTTTTTTTTTTTGCTGGAGGAGAGGGGAGTCAACCCTGAAGAAACTTAGCCTGTTGTTTTCTACCAACTTTGGTAAGAATAGAAGAAAATATGAATGGAGCACCTCCATTACTGATTAACCCATTTGGTGCTTTGGGATAAAGCTCTAGGACAGGAGGCTTTTACTATTTTCTGTATCTTGAGGTAGTTTGTTCAACTGTGTATTCCTAGGATTGCTGAATGAATAATATCCCGAGACTTCCTCCTTCTGCAGTAGTCCTACTTAACAGAGTTATACTAAATGGAAAAATCTGGATTTGGGATGTAAGCATCTCATGCCATAACCCAGTGGCCAAGGATGTTTTTAGTTATTTAATTCTACTGGAATATGTTTGTTTATTGGCATTTCACTGACTGTTCTCGTTGATATCTGACCACCGACTGAGAAGTGGTGTAATTTATTAATAGCTATGCAGTCCAGGCTGAGTCATGTGACAATGCAAAGCCACTGAAAACCTTTGGATTTTAACTATGTGAATGTCAAAATCTTTTGAAGTAATGTGGTAATGACGGACAGGTTTTAAAAAATTGAGAGGGTGTGCAATTACCATATTCCAAGCGTTATATCCTAAAAAATGTTTGCCAGCAAACTCAGGCGAGGATATGTCAATAATAGTTTGGCTAACATCCCTCTTGAGGAGGAAAAGGACGAAGTCTTGAAATATGTATGGTTTAGGAAATATGCCCCAAAGCTCTGGGGAAGTTAGTCGGAGGAAATTTAGGGAATTTTAAGAGTCAAACCAGGACTAGCCTCTGGTATAGATTTTTTTTTTTTTTTTTTTAAATATATATATTGCCTTTAAAGAGTTCTCAATAGAAAGCACTGATAGAAGAGCTGCTCTTTTTGTCCTGGCCTAATCCTGTGCCAAACAGCAGTGCGTGAATGTGACTAAATAGAAACTTCATGTTTACTTTTGATGTGAGATTTGCAAATGTTTTCGGGGAAGTGTATGAAAATGTTGCAGCCAGCTGATCCCTAAGATCACTAGACAGGGGCTTTTGTAGGAACCTGGACCCTTTTTTCTAACTTGTTTCTCAGGAGATGAGCAGTTTTGTTTTAAAATTCCTGTAATCCCTTGATGATCCTGTCCTAAACCAATGACCACACCCTGAATAGAGATTTGTTTGCCACTGTTGTAACCCGCAGCAGGGCATGTGGTGTGTGTGGGTATACATTAGTGTTTCACTGGATATGCGTATACCATATGTCCTAACACCCTTAGCACTTAAGTATTTCTCTGCTTAGATATTGCTGTGATGTGGATACGTAAACACCTAGATTGAAAGATTAGACTGAGTGCTTTATGAAAGTGTTTGTTGTGTGCTGGCTATAGCCAGGCTGTGACCTGCAGTAAATGTGGGTAATATTAAATGCATCTGATTTTCATGAAGATATTTGCTAGCTCTCCTGTCTCTGGACTGAGTGCCATACATGAAGAATAAGTGCTATTGGTGCTGGCTTTAAAAGCAAATGTCAGCATCTTCCTGTTTCTCTATGGATCCATGTACAAGGAGACAGATTAGCTGGATATAAACCTATTTCTCCCACCCTGTATTCTTGAAACTGATAAAGTATTTGATTTTCAAACTTACAAAAATATTTTTTCTTGCGCAGAAAGTAGGGGTGACGGGGCCCACTGATCCACAAGTCCGTTGCCCTTCAGTTATCGAGTTTGGGAAATATGAAATCCACACCTGGTACTCCTCCCCATACCCACAGGAATACTCAAGGTACACTGTGCAAGCTCTTCACGTTCATCGGTGTTTACCATTTGTGCAATAGTTACTCTGGCAAGTGCAGAAATCCCAGGCCAATATAACTTGAATTTTAGCATATAAACCACGTACATAAATTTAAATGCTCTTTATGATACATAATGGAATGAGTGTCTTGTGGTCTGGTTAGATCTAGTCAAAGAATTGATAAATTCTGTCACAGTCCCTATATACTACAAGCATAAGAAATGCTTTCAAAAGGTGTCAAGAGATGGATATGCAGATAATTGTGATGCCTTGTTCCCTCAGGAGAGAGCACTCCCAAGCAAAGTGATCTGGCAATACGTTGTTACTAAACATGGATTGGAGAGGTTGAGTTTGAGGTCTCATTGGTTTAGCATACATTACAACATAAACTGTTAAAGCTTGTTCTGAGGTGAATTTGAAATAATGTGATTTGGAGCTGTGAAATGGCAGTATATATTCTTGAAGGAGATGGAAAAAGAAATAAGTAGAAAAATTGCTAAGAATAATTTGTTTAAAACTATATGAATCGTACATATATTATTTCCATTTCCAGATATTTATTTCCAGTTGCCATCAGCGTATTGCTTCACGTTTACTAAACACTAATATGATAAATCTGTTTCCTGACCTAAGAGACTGCCATGTGACAGAGAGTAAAATTTATGTGGCTGTTTTTATGTTTTTTTGTTCAGTGAGAACTTTGCCAACTGTCTAAACCACAAGTGGTCCCAACATTCAGAAAAAAAGTCTGTTTAGAATGTGGACCAGCTTTAAATAGGACCACAGAAGGGAAAGATTGAAGCCACAAAACATCCTCTCCCACCCAGTCATGGGGCAAGGAGGTCACTATAAAAATAATCCCTACTCTGCTACATACTGTGGGATTAGTTAAAAATAAACATAATTAACACTGTATCTGGATAGAGTAATTGGAATCAAATCAGTATTATCAGTTCATCATCGATCACAACACAGTGAATGACAAAAACAGAGAAAGGCTTCACAGAAGTTAGAGATTGAAAGAAAATTACAAAACCCTCATCTAGTCCATCCCCCCTGCCAATGCAAAACTGTTCCTTACAATATTTCTCCAGAGTTTTAACTGACACACACAGTGGGGCTTTCACCACTTCCATTGGAATACTATTTCACAGTTTACCAGAGCTCAGTACGAGTAACACTGAATATATGTTAAATGTATATTTGTAATAGAATAAGCAAACGGGGTGGCTTGAGGTATGTTTTAGTTATTGGCTGAAATAGATATTAAATTAAGTTGCTTGGTTAGTGAGACTGTTTTTACCATTTTCTTTTCTCTCAAGTTAGCAGGACTGAGGAATTTAGTACTTTTGTTATAATTAATAAGGAAAAGCATACAATGTATTTGTTAGTTTTTCATTTTCTTTACCTTTACTTACAGACTACCTAAATTGTACCTTTGTGAATTCTGTCTAAAGTATATGAAAAGTAGAACTATCCTCCAGCAGCACATGAAGAAATGTGGCTGGTTTCATCCTCCAGCCAATGAAATTTACAGAAAGAATAATATTTCAGTCTTTGAGGTAAGTTAGGAAAATGGTTGATAACTGCTGCTTTCATGTGTTGTTTTAAAATGTGACACTGATGTCTTTGCAACATTCATATAGCTCATGTGGAGATTCATATACCGTTAAAAATCTTGGCCTTCCTTTGTCCATAAATCATTTAGCTCTATAAAAGATGAAGAAGTGAATGATAGCCATGAGTGTTATATTGCTGAGTTCATGAGTAGATCAGTAATCCCAAAATATCTGAAAAGCCATGTTTCCCCTAAACACATGCTGAGCCTTCAACAATGGGTTTTAATTTCTCCTTCAGGCTGATTAATATAACACTGTTATCAGTGCCCCCAGCATTGTACCCTATCACATTGACGCTCATCTGAGTCACTGTGCATTATCTGGAAATTCTTTCTTTAATGTTTGAGGGTTAGAATGCATTGAGATATCCAACAGAATCAGGTAATTATATTGTGATAAGTGTAATGATTTCATTTGTTCTGTATTTCTGTAAGGTTGATGGCAATGTCAGTACCATTTACTGCCAGAACCTGTGCTTGCTGGCAAAACTCTTCCTGGACCATAAAACACTCTATTATGATGTGGAGCCATTTCTTTTCTATGTGCTGACTCAGAATGATGTAAAGGGCTGCCACCTGGTAGGCTATTTCTCAAAAGTAAGTATTTGAGCATCGAGTAATATTGTATTCAGATTTGGAGCTATACCAGCTCTGTCAGTTTGCGATATAATGCTGTCAAAGGGTCTTTCATTAATTGTGGTGGTCCTGGCTTTAGATCATGTATGAAGAATTCAGGGACATGTAGCAACTAATAAAGCCAAATTTCCTCTTAATGTTGAACAGAGCATTATCCTCAAAGGAACTTGTACTGCGCTTAGCTCAAAGGGAGAAGTTTTTAAATGACTTGCTATTCCCTTGGTGGTGATAAGTAGGTTTGCTTGTGAAGTAAACATTGTTACCCACACAAAGCTACCTGAACTCTTCCTCAGCACATAGTCTTGTCTTGGTCTGCAATTTGAGACTCATTTCAAACCCTTCATTTTGTATGCTGGGAATGCAGAGATTCCACTGATGCTGAATACATTTTAGTATGCCCCACATAGAAGCCAGGCATATAAACCCAAACATAAGATTTCAAACAGCTACATTTTCAAGCCTCTTTGTCCGAGAAGTAGTTGTTTTGCTTGCAATCCTAACCATTAGAGCATCCAAGTAAAAACAAACAAAAAAATGCTCATGGCTGTAATCAGTGGTCATTGCTAATTTCTAGACCAGTACACGGTGGCCTGGATTTTGGCTTCAGTTACAGTGGTGTGAATCTTGGGTCACTCCAGATTTACACTAGTGTTACTTGAATATTAGAATCTATCTCATTGTCTTTAGCATCTCCATTTGGTGCTTTTGAATGACTAGTGGGGATTTGGATTCCTACGCTGACCCTCATTTTTATTGTTGTTTCTAAGTCAAAGAAGGTAGCAGATGTTACTGTCTCATTCTTTTCATCCAGGGATGTTTGTTCAGTAGTAATGACAATGGCTTGGTACTGTTCCATCTTAACTCCTTGGGGATTGTCCTTTGCTGTCCCTAAGGAGCTCTGACTGGGGCTTTCAGTCTTAGTCTTTAGTTCAGGATTAATTACTAGCTCATACACAGCAGCTTTTCTTCTATCTTACTAAACCATTGTTTTCAAGTTTTTCTCTTTTCTCCACCAGGAGAAGCACTGCCAACAGAAGTACAACGTTTCCTGTATAATGATTCTTCCCCAATACCAGCGTAAGGGCTATGGCAGGTTCCTCATTGACTTCAGTAAGGATCATTTTCACATTCAGCTTTTTTCGCCTTTTCTTATTTGTTTGGCCCTTTCATATTTCTAGAAGGGACTAGATGGGGAAGATGGGCAGGTTTCCAGGAACTTCCTTTGGTGAAATACCTTCTCCAGAATTAGTTGTGTTCTGAGAGCAAATAAAAATATCCAGGCTTCTGGGATCTGCTCTTTAAATGGTGGAAAACTAAATGCTGAACACAAATATATCATTCTTCCTCTGATTCCCATGTTTAACACATACGTACCTCATGCTAAAAGCTGTAGAGTTGCTTAATGCAGAGTTCCTGGTAAAAGCTTATCCTACTTTAGTAGTTCTTTCTGAAATAAAGTAAATCCTAAAACTACACTGCTTGTTGAACTGTCAGCAGCTAAACTTACGATTTCTCCAACAGAAGCTAATAATAGTTTGTTTATTTTATCTTTTGATTTAGAATAATAAAAAATGCCTATATACAGGCTCTGAGAACTGTCAATTATATAAAATTACAAACTCAAAAACAAATTGCAGTCAGCTTCTTCTACTGACCAGTTAGTCTACATACAAACAATAACACCCCAAAACATTGGCCAGTACCTCAGTCTCCACTTTTGGCTTGTCTGTACTTACTAGCAAACAATACTGGTATGATTTATACCACTCTAATTATACTGAGGTAACTCCCTGTGTGGCCACTCTTATTCTGGGAATTAGTGTCTACACGGGTTGTTATAGTGGTATAACTACACTGGATTAATTCTGCAAATAAATTTCCCTGGGTAGACAAGTCCTAACTGTCTTAAAGTACGAGGCGAAACAAATGGGCTCTACAAAATGCCCTGAAAGTCAACAAATCTGGATTATTTCAGACCAGAAGTGAGAGGGCATTCCACAGTCCCAGCATCTTGAAGGGAATGACTTGTCTGCCAGCCACTGTCTCTTTGTTATATCTAGCATCCTTGCTTCCTCTGATCAACCTTTGGCAGTGTATCACAGGGAGATAGGCAGTCTGCGGCCCGTTAGAGCTCTCTATGTCAGTACTAGAATATGAGACGCTCAGGGCTCCAACTGAAGTTTCCCAACATAGTATTTCTAAAAGGTTTGGGGTATTTTTTTTTTTAGTTCAGCTAAGTGGTTGAAATATGTGCTTCCCCTTGAAATCCTCAAATCCATCATTTCAGTCAAATTTGTTCCTGAATAATCAGTTTCACAAGCACAAAAATATTTTTGTGTGCTCTGAGGAGAAAGTTGCTGCTGTTTTAGACTGAAGTCAGTTTATTACATATTTCTTTCCCTCTCTGCCTCTTATTAGTGATTAAAAACAGTAGAATAACAGTACAGTGTTTTGTAATTACTGTATTAATGTAGTCTGAAGTGAATTTGAAAAGGATATTTAGAAGGCTGTCTGCACTTCTTTGCATACTCAATATCCAGAGAACAATTCCAAGGCACTTTCTCATTGTATTCTTCTTCTTGACCTGAAGAAAAGCTCTGTGTAAGCTCAAAAGCTTGTCTCTTACCCACAGAAGTTGGTCAAATAAAATACATTACTCTCACCCACCTTGTCTCTCTAGGTTTAAAATAGGCAGATGGTGCCATCTAGTGGTAATAGCTCCTAATCAAAGCAGTTTGCAGTTTATAAATCTCTGAGGGTTGGTCTACACTACCGTCGACTTACTTACGTTGCCATACTGTGGCATCTTCATTGTGCTGTGTCAATGAGAGATGCCCTGCAGTCGACGCAGCCTTACTCCTTTTAGGGAGGTAGAATATGGAGTTGACCAGAGAGAACTTCTGGGATCAGTTGAGTGGGTCTCCACAACCCACTCATTGGATCCTGCTGCATTGATTCCCAAGGAGCTGAAAATGTAGACATATCCTCAATCTACTGTAGAATAATGGGGGTTAGAGATGGAAAAGACCTGCCAGATCATCCTGCAGATGCAGGATTTTAGTCCTGGTTTTCAAACACTTTCCATCCATTTTTTGGAAGAATGCCACTGTAGAAACTTCTCTACAATGTTGGTATTGGGATAGGATGTAATAGTTGGTATCTACATGTACCAGTCTTTGTGAGAAGTTGGTTTGTTTTTTCTTAGGCTATCTGCTATCAAAGCGTGAGGGCCAAGCAGGGTCCCCAGAGAAGCCGTTGTCCGATCTGGGCCGTCTCTCATACATGGCTTACTGGAAAAGTGTAATATTGGAGTGCCTTTATCATCAAAATGACAAGCAAATCAGCATCAAAAAGCTAAGCAAACTCACTGGAATCTGTCCTCAAGACATCACTTCCACTCTGCATCATCTGCGAATGCTTGACTTCCGCAAGGACCAGTGAGTATAGCAATCCCACTGCTTTCCAGACAGGATCCAGACACGTTTGTATAGAGCCAGGGGAGGGATCACATTGACAGACTCTGATGGTGTAACATCCCCCCTGCTCCCCAGGGTCCAGCTCTGACTGCTCAGGCAGCACTAGCAGGACAGATCACACAGGAACATGCCAATAATCAGGATGAATGTTGAGAAGGGTTAATTTATAATCTGAATATCAAAGCCAAGTAAAATACCAGGAGTCATCGCTGTTAGCTCTCACACAATACAGTGGTGTTGGGGTGTGCTGGTTTTTGTTTGTTTGTTTTGTTTTTTAACTTTTCCTCTTTCTTTAGGGGATGGTGTGGTATGGTGTAGTTCAAAGTCATATGAGCAGAGGTACTCCTTGTCCTGCTGCAAAGGTCTTGTTTATATTATAAAACTGACCATGTCAGCTTCTCAGGTTATAATGCTGGTGTTCTCCTATACATTTCTGTAGTTGAGACTTAGCCTTTTAAGTGTGTCCTTGAATAACAGTAAGTTTTGACATGTACCCTAAGTAATCAGTGTGTCTCTCTCTCATCGTTCCTTACCCTTCATTTTAGGCTGTCTCCCCCTCAATTTACATACACTCAATCCCACAGTCTTCTCTTAATACCATCGTCTAAAAGCATAAGAATGGCTATACTGGGTCAGACCAATGGTCCAGCTAGCTCAGTATCCTGTCTTCTGACAATGGCCGATGTCAGATGCCTCAGAGGTAATGAAAAGAACAGGAAAATTATCCATCCTGTCACCCAGTCCCAACTTCCAGCAGTCAGAGCATGGGGTTGTATCCCTGACCATCCTGGCTAATACCTGTTGATGGAACTATCTTTCATAAACTTATCTAATTTTTTTTAACCTAGTTACATTTTTGACCTTCACAGTATCTCCTGGCAGTATATTCCACAGGTTGTGTGATATACATCTTTTCTTTGTTTTAAACCTGCTGACTATTAATTTCATTGGGTGACCTGTTTCTAGTGTTATGTGAAGGGGAAAATAGTACTTCCTTATTCACTTTGTCCTCACCGTTCATGATTTTACCATATTTCCTCCTCCTTGCCCCCCGGTCATCTCTTTTCTAAGATGAACTGCCTAAGTCTTTTTAATCTCTTCCTGTGGAGCTGTTTTATACCACTAATCATTGTTGCCCTTCCTTGTATTTTTTCCAATTATAATATATATGTTTTTGAAATGAGGAGACCAGAACTGCATACAGTATTGAAGGTGTGGACATACAATGGATTTATATAGAATCATTGATACTTTGTGTCGTCTTATCTATCTCTTTCCTAATGGTTCCTAACATTCTGTTAGCGTTTTTGTCTGCAGCTGCACATTGAGCATATGTTTTCAGACAGCTATCCACGATGAGTCCAAGATCTCTTTCCTGAGTGGAAACAGCTAATTTAGAGCCCCTCTTTTTGTCTGTGTAGTTGGGGTTATGTTTTTCAATGTTCATTCCTTTGCACTTATCGACAGTGAATTTCATCTGCCAGTTGGTTGTCCAGTCACCCAGTTTTGTGAGATCTCTTTGTAACTCTTCACAGTCAGCTTTGGACTTTAACTATTTTGAGTAATTTTGCATCATCTGCAAAGTTTGCCACCTCACTGTTTATCCCTAATAATGTGGTTGAAATATTTAACTTGAAGGCTAGTCTGTAGCCTACAGTGACACTTACCAGTGGCAAGGAATGGAAAGACATGAATACTGTCTCTCTAAAGATTGAAGGTGCTCTCCTGCCAAGTCTTAGGATATCTCAGATGTTGCAGTATTGCCCTGTCAGTTTTTCTTCTACCTTTCTTTCCTGAAGCTTGGCATGATGGGCATTGATTGAGGATATAGAGTCCAGTCATACCTTGTGTTGCATCAGTTTCTCACGTCTGTGTCTACAGTGCACATCACATGTATGGCAGACTGAAGGATTTTTCTCTATTCCCAGATTTGTTATTGTTCGTCGGGAGAAACTTATCCAGGATCATATGGCAAAGCTCCAGGTGAATCTTCGCCCTGTAGATGTAGATCCAGAATGTCTGCGTTGGACACCTGTTATTGTTTCCAACTCTGTTGTCTCTGAGGATGAAGAGGAGACTGAGGAAGGAGAAAATGAAGAGCAACAGCAGCAGAAGGAAAGAGAGGTCAATGTAAGAATGAGTCTGTTCACTTTCTATAGACCATAGTGTGTCATTTGACATCTCCTCAGCTCTTGTACCTCCCCAGACAAAACATGTTTTGTTTCCAGTCAAGATGTTTAAATGGGAAGCGATGGCAGTGTATTTAATGGTAGAAGACATTCGAATTGTGGCTAGGCTACTTGTCTATTTTCAGATCACAAACCAGAAAAGTGCACATGGAGCATAGTCTGGAGGGACGTAGAGCCTAGCCTTGTGCAGCTCTGTTGCAAATTCCACAGGGACTGCTGTCACTGCACAATTCCTAATTTTTTTAATCTACAGAAATGCCCAGGGCGCACACTGTAAAAATGGTACTAAGGTGGTTGTAATTTAGAAATTCTCTTATGGATTTTTTTCCTTAAACAATATTTGTTTTTTCAGAAGTGTTAAAGAACCTAGATACTCAAAGTTAGGTTTATACTTTGTAGACATTAGCCAGTATGAAAACACAGTGAAGAGCAACAAAATAATGTAACTCTGCCCTTGTATTACTGCCCACAAAGCAATTGGAAACCAGGAGGCCATCATATCCTCTTTGCAATGAACTTTGTCACATCAGTAACAGCATTGAGGAGTAAACTAAATAGATTTACCTTACTCTTGTTGGCAAGCTGATTGCACACTGCTATAGCATTTAAACTGTGAAATGCACTTGACTCTACATACTGCAGACAATTACTTCTGTTGTCTTTGATCATATGCAATAGCTGGAAAAAAGGCTTTTACATCCCCCTTCCTCCAAGGGTGAACAGATACTGGACTTGGGTGTAACACTATTATATTTTCATTCCAGCAGGTATCAGTAAACTAAATGGCCACTGCTAACAGAAATAAGATGGCAGGAAATTTGTGGGAGAACATTATCAAATTGGGATTTTGGAACCATTTTGTAGCCCTTCAGGATTTATCCATATGCCTTTCTGCAGTTCCCAGGAGTCGTCCCTGATACCTTGTTCTCAGTCCTTTAGTTTCCAATACTGTCCCTTGTCTTGGTCAAGAGTTTTTTTGGGGGGGTTGAGTTGAGTATGGAAATAAAATTTAAATGGAAAATGTGAAATGTATTTTTTTGTTTGTTTGTTTCATTCAGGTGGTAAAATCTGTATTGTGGGAGAAGAAGGAGCAAGAGCCTTATTCTCCTACAGAGAGTGAAAAAAAGCCAGACATAATTCCTGACAGTTCAACACGGCCAAATAAACAAGTTCTCCCCCTGGATAGCCTTCCTGCAAACAACCAGCCATCACGGAGAGGTCGATGGAGCCGGAAAGGCAAAAAGCTGCAGGAGCCCTTTTGTGAGAAGGAGCAGAAACTACTCATGGAGGAAAAGTCAGCAGTCTCCAGTGGGCGATGTAGTGAATGCGAGGAGAAGTCAGCAGCCTCACGGGGGCGATGTGGTGAATGCGAGGAGAAGTCAGCAGCCTCCCAGGGGCGATGTGGAGAATGTGAGGAGAAATCTCCAGGCCCACGTGGGCGCTATGGTGAAGATGAGGAAAAGTCTGCAGTCCCTCAGGGACAGTATGGCAAAGGTGAAAAGTCATCAGTACCCCGTAGGCGATACAGCGAAGGCATGGAAATGTGGCGGGGGCAGCTAAAGAACAGCACTGAGCCCCTGAAATGCAGATTCACAGAGGAGTGTGACAGAATATCCCGGAGATACAGTGATGGTGACAGGACTCTCCTGAGGTGCTTTAGTGAGAGTAGTGAAGAGGAGGAAGATGAGCTTGAGAGTCCTCGTTCAAATTCTCCACCTATTCTCACCAAGCCAACATTAAAACGAAAGGTGCGTGCTCCTTGTGTTCTTTCCTTTTTGGCTGCATGCTGCAGGATGTATCCTCCCTGGATTGGTACCATCTGGGGGTCCATTGTTGAAGATACTTGTTTTAAAGCTACATGAGTTAATATATAGCATCTCATCTCCTTTTTTTCAAAGAATCTGAGAGACTGTCCTTGTTTCTCTAATGTGTAAAGAAGGCAATGACTGGAGAACACTGTTGCCAACTCTTTCAATAGTGACACTTTCTGTTGTATCAGGAAGTGACTTTTTCTCCCGTTCCCCCAAGCATTTGGTTTTCCACTCGCTTCTGTTAGAAAGTAATCTATTTCATATCATATACAACACAATAAAAATGGAAATAGCATTCATTGGAAAAGAAGCTTCACAAAACACAAATATTAACTTACCAGCAAGCTTAAAATAAACTGTAGTATAAAGGGATTCACAATGCCGGATTTTGGAGATATGAATTCTGTAAACATGACCAAGAAAATCTTGTGTTAGTGGCAGAGTGCTGCCAATAAAAAGTGAAAGTCCTCTTTTCTGCATGACTTGTATAGTTAGTTTTTTCATTTACATGTATTAGTGCTAAAATTATATTAGGTAGTCGTGATCCTTTTGGACACTAAACCTGCCAAACAGTTATATAGCGGGTTCACTGATGGATCATCGATCCTCAGCTCCTACAAACACATCCTGTTCTGTTACACTGGTATAAATCCAGTTATCTTCATAGAAGCGTGGCCAGGTGCATAAAACACTGGAGTGGGACTCAGAAGAGCTGAGTTCTATCCCTATCTTTGCTGCTAGCCTATAGGGTAAGCTTGGGCAACTAATGTCACTGCTCTGTGTCTCAGTTTCACCATCTATGAAATGGGGATGATGACACTGATCTCATTTGCAAAGTGCTTTGAGATCTTCTGACAAAAGTGCTACCCAAGAACTGGGCAGTAGTATGTAGCATTATTCCTCTCTATTTTCACCTGTGTAACTGAGAGCAGAATTTGGGCCATGGTTTCAGTGATGTCTAGGTTCTGGAGGGAGGCTATCCTGAACTCAACAGTCTGCATGTGATCAGAAGTTTGTTTTTTCCATTGTTGAATGTTTTCTTTTTGCTCCATATGATCAAATGCCTTTTTCCCCCCACCCAGAAACCAATTCTCCACCGGAAGAGGCGAGTCCGTAAGCGTAAGCACCACAACAGCAGTGTTGTCACTGAAACAATCTCTGAGACCACAGAGGTACTGGCTGAACCTTTTGAGGACTCAGACTCTGAGAGACCAATGCCCCGATTAGAGCCTACCTTTGAGATCGAGGAGGAAGAGGATGAGAGCGAACTGTTTACCAGGGGATACTTTCGCCACTTACCCCCACAGGAAACCCTCAGGCGCAGACCCTCCTCTAAGAGGAAGTCCAAAGATGAAGAGGAGTCTGATGATACTAATGGTATGTTTCATGAGCGTGCTGTGAATTGGCACTTTGATAAAGTTGAGGGTATTTGAGTGAGCAATAGCCTGTATCTCTCAGGAACTGGTTGACTACACTGCCATGTAATTTCAAAACATCTAACTAAGCACAGATTATCAATCAAACCAAACTCAGATATTTACGCCCATATGCAAAATGTGTTTCTATCTTTAAACATCATATCAGCATATGAACAGATAACAGGTCATCTTCACATTTCACCTGTTCATCTTCCTTAGTGAAAGAAGTATATGTGGCTGCAAGAATGGTTATGTAAAGGGGTCACTTAGAGAAATAAAAGTAAAACAAATCATAGATTTATTTAGCCTCCCCCTACAGTGACTAAATAAAGTAGGAGGAATAGAGTGTAAAGGATCTATTTTGGAATCTGTTCCTCATTTATATTGGGTATACTTTCCTTCAACTTTTCACACACATCCCCAAGTGCTCTGGGCCTAAACCTTTAATACAGACAACAAAAATACATTTGGTCTGAACTGGGGCAGTTAGTGTGTTGCAACATTATAGAAATAGCATCTCTCATTCAAGTATTTCATTAATAACTTAATTCACAGTTATGTTCTCCATGATTGCCTAATACATCACATATACTCCATGGGAACTCTTTGATTGAGTACATTGTATAGGGGCAAATATCAAATAAAAATAGAGGACCATAAGAAAAAAAATGTTTGGTGTTCTCAATCCACCTTCAATGATGCTTACTGGAACTACCTAACTAATTCATAGCAGTCAACTGGCCTCTCATTAACAGAGGAGAATCATCCCTAAAGGTAATTAAATGCTAAAGAGGTAATGATGTAATTTTACCTTTGCTATTTATTATAGCACCAATCACTGTTGTATTTCTGTGGTGCCGATGTCCACTTACATTAAAATTAAATGCAAAAAAAATGTGATTGCACCATAAGAATAACAAAAAGCCGTAACATGCAATAATTAAGATAAAAAAATAACTTGACCATGTTGCATATCGGGTATGTTTTATGGAATTGATTTTACAGCTTGAACATTGTTTTGTGATGATGAAATTAGAGATGGGAAAAGATCTATCTAGCCCATTCTAACCAATGAGACTTCCACTACTTTCCCTGGGAAACTATTATATAAACTAATACACCGTGCTTCCAGGTTTTCCCTGATATTTGATCTTTTTTTTTCTTCTCTTAATTTTCTCATCTTCCAGTTTTGACTGTTTCCCATACCATATAATTCCTCTCCTTCCAGTTGTTTCTTACCCAAGCTACATATATTTATTTTTCTTAAACTTCCTATATGACTTAATCCCTCTCACCCCCTACTCATTTCTGTTGCTTTTCTCCAAACTGCCTCAAATTTGTCAGTATTTTTCAGGTAATATGTTCCCCAAAATGAGCACACTATGTCAGGTATTGTTGCACCTGAAATCATATACTATGTATTCCTGTATCTTTTGATGCTGATGGCTTTGTAGGTCCAGCAGAAAACTGCATTGAGCTTTAAGAAAAATGTGAATTTCTCTCATTTAACAATAACAACAATTTAAAGGTCATTATAATTATAAATAGTTCAATGTTGGCCATTTTAGCAAAAGAATTTATAGATTGATCAAAAACTTTAATCAGTTTTTAATCAGCTGCATTTCAGGAAAGCTCTCAGGAGGCACAGGAGGAAGTTTCAGGCTTAGGAAGACAGCACTGGATTCATTTACATTCAGTTCACATTTAGAAGTTTTTCTTCACAACCATAAATGCTATAAACTTTTTAATGGAAGCTTAGATTCTGCAGAAAATGTCATCACTCCAGGCAAGTGGATTTTTCAGGCCCTACTTAGGAGGGATTTGGCTCAAATTTTCCAGAATAATTTCTTTTTAGGCTCAGATGAACATGAAAATGTTTTACAACATTCCCAGACCATCACTTTTTAGTCTGAAATTTGGTCTCTGGCCAGAGGTTGAGTAGTGTCTGAGTTACATCAGGACCACTAACTAGAATGGGGATAGGTGTGTTCATTGTCCCAGGCCTGAATTTAGAAGGGTACTTGGATTCAGAGATGCCTCTTTGAGCAAGTCTGTGCTCAGTAGAGAAAAAATGTATCCTTTCAATGTACTCTGCTCACTAAATTCTCAGTATTTCTAAACCATCCAATACCATAGTGTCCAATCATTTACGTGATGGAACAGAGTGAGCTTTTTCCCAGGTAGAACTAAAATTCTTTGCCCTTCTTTGTTCTCACTGAAAACTCTCTCTTCAGTGTGATTGCTACTAAGCTCCTGCTGTTTAGATTTAAGTGGACATTGACTGCCATTAGTCACATATACACAAATGTGCATGTGTATATATTCTTATAACAGATGATGTTACATCATTATAAGGGGACCAAGTTATGATTGTTTTTACAGTGCCCAAAAATGTGCTAGATCCTTAACAATATAAATAAAAATACCAGGTCCCTGACCAGAAGAGATTAAAATCTAATTATAGCATTTACACAAGAAGAGGGTAACAAATAAGAATGGTGAAGAGAAGAGGAAGGATAACACATTTAATCAATTTTGGCATGTGCAAATCTTGATATTTCAGTTTTTAAAAAATGCATGATATTAGTGATTTTAACTGAGTTCTTGTGGGTGAGGTGGTAGTACTGGGCTTCTAGGAAGTTTGATTTACAGCAGTAACTTTGACTTGCTTGACATTTTGCATTTTAAATCTCAGCTGGAGTGTTCTATTCATGTAATCAGCATTTATGAAGGAAATAAATTTCCTAACCATGAAGGCTGCAAGATATAAAATAATGAATTTATAATTCAAGAAATATTTTTATGGACTCAAATCCTAAGGCATCAGTCTAAAAAATGTAGGGAAGTGGTGGGAGTCCCTTTACTTGAAACCTGTAAAGCTGTACTGAGCTTATTGATATGGAAAAGTAAAGTTTAAAGAACCAAATGCGACATCATGGCTAAATGTCAGTGGGAAGTAGGATGACACCTTTCAAATTCTTTTGAAGTATTTAACACCAAAGAATTGTTTAGGGTTGTCCCATTGGTTTAAACTTTAAGTAAGAAAACACTTGAGAGATAATAATTTTTTAATGATTTATTGTGGATAGGGCTGAGTCCTTATAAGGTGCTGAGCAACTAGTGGAAATATCAAAAACTTCCAATTTGACTTCACAAACTCTACTTGACAGCATTCAGCACCTTGTGCAATCAGGCCCATAAAGAGCAAGGATGTCTATGGTAAATGATAAAGACTACAGATCACTGATACCAAGCAATCTAGAGGTCTGGGTTAACTGCGTGTTCAAGCAAACAATACATAAGCTAATATAACCAATATAAAATGATAATGTAGGAACAAAAACTGCAGGACATACTTACGGTATGAGGAAGTCTGATCTGGAATGCAGTGACTCTGAAAAGTACTTGGGACTCATGGTGAACATGAGCGCTCAGTATGATGCTGTGGCCAGAAGAGCTAATGTGATCCTTCTATGTATAAACTGGAGAGTCTTGAGTAGGAGTAGGCAGGTTATTTTACCTCTGTATGTGGTACTACGATCACAACTGGAGTATTATTTCCAGGCCTGATGTCCACAGGGCCACAAGACTCATAGACTTTACGGTTAGAAGGAACCAACATGATCATCTAGCCTGACCTCCTGCACATTGCAGGCCACAGAATCTCACCCACCCACTCCTGTAATAGACGCCTAACCTCTGGCTGAATTACTGAAGTCCTCAAATCAGGATTTAAAGACTTCAAGTTACAAGGAATTCACCATTTACACTAATTTAAACCTGCAAGTGACCCGTGCTCCATGCTGCAGAGGAAGGTGAAAAAAAATCCCAGGGTCTCTGCCAGTTTGAACCAGGGGAAAATTCCTTCCCAAGCCCAAACATGACAATCAGTTAGACAAGAAATATTAAAATATTTAAAAACATCATTATAGTGAGACTTAAGAGCTCAATCGGTTTAAGTTAATAAAGAGAATGTTGAGTGACTTGATCACAGTTTATAAGTACCTGCAGAGGGAAACAGAAATAGAGGGCTTTTCAGTTTAGCAGAGATAGGTATAACGCGATCCATAGCTGGAAATTGAAGCTTGACACATTCAGACTAGAAATAAGGTGCAAATTTTTAATCATTGGAACAATTTACAAAGGGTTGTGTTAGATTCTTCATCACTTGAAAACTTTAAATCAGGATTGGATATTTTTGTAAATGCTCTAATTCAAACAGGAATTAATTCAAGGAAGTTTTAGGTCCTGTGGTACACAGGCTTCAGACTAGATGATCACAATGGCACTGTCTGGCTTTATAATCTATGAATTTATAATAAAATTTGAAAAGTAGATTGAATGAATGTAAAAATTAATCCACCAAAAACAAAAAAAAAGATGAGAGAAAAATTTGGTTTCCTTTTATTATTTTTGCAGAAACATGTTCTTCAGTTACCAAATTAAATTATTTATATAATTACTTTGATTTTTTAATACATTTCAGCAATGACTGGAAAAGGAAATAATTTTGGATCTTAGATCTCTGCTGAGGAACAGATCTAAATGTAAACATACCTGCAATGTACTTCCATAGGTGTGGGGAGTATCTTGTTTAAGAGGAATATTTTCCTATTTAAAAAAAGTTACATTAATTGTACTTCAAAGTCATAGTGATCCTTTCTAGTTCTTCTAGTGTATAGTATGTCACTAAATTTGGATTATATGTTAAAGGCTCAAAACACTGAAGAGGTGTTCATAGCAAATGCAGTTCATTTCATGTGTTGTCAATGAGCAAATGTTGAAAATGGGGAAAGGGTTAAGAATGCTCTCTGTTCTGTATTATTTTTTATAAACATCAAATAATAAATGGGGTGGAATGCTTGGGAGTTTGAAAGGGGAGGAGAATTCTTTGAACGCAAGGAGGAGGAAACATTCAAGTAATTATGAAAGGTTTAAGTGGTATTTTTGTTTTGTGTTTCCAGGCACCCCTACCTTGAAGCCAGTATCTGTGCTCAGAAAATGTGAAGCAAAGATTTCTCCATTTGAGCCAAATACTTCCACACCCATGAAAAAGAAGAAGGGATGGCCAAAAGGCAAAAGCCGCAAACCAATCCACTGGAAGAAAAGACCTGGTCGGAAACCAGGATTTAAACTGAACCGGGAAAAGTTGCCAGCATCTGCTCAGGATGAGGGAGTTGATGATGACATGATAATTAATTCAAAACCAGGACGTAAACCCAAAATGCAGGAGAATGAAGACCCTCTTGAGAAGAAAGAAGAGTTGCCCCTCACTGAGGAAAAGAAGGAGGAAGATGTGCATATGGAAACAGAAGAGGTGGGAGAGGGAGAAGAGGAGGACACAGCTAGTAGTGAAGTGAGAGCAGTTTCTCCTATGGACAGCAGCAGCAGTCCCGCAGCAGATGTTAAGGAGCCTGAGATAGAGGAAGAAGTAGATGAGAAGCCACGGGTATTAGAAGAACAAAGGCAATCAGAAGAAGAACAGCAAGAACTGGAAGAAACTGAGCATGACCATGAGGAAGAAGAGGATGAGGTTGCAGTAGTCATAAACCAAAATGAAGACCATGATGCAGATGATGAAGATGATGGTCATCTGGAATCTACAAAGAAGAAAGAATTGGAGGAACTGCCAATTAGAGAAGAAGTGAAGGAGGAGCCTGATGTCCAGGAGTCTTTTTTAGAAACAAGCATACAGAGCAGTAGAGAGGAGGTAAAGGGCAAAAATGAAGCAGAGGCAGATTCTGAGGAAGAACAGGCTTCCCATGAGACATCAGTGGGCTCGGAGCATGTCCCTGGCTCTGAAGATGATCATGAAGAAGAGCAAAATACTAAAGAAAGGTTAATTGAATTAAAAGAAGAGGAAGAGATTCCTCATAGCGAACTAGATCTAGAAACTGTCCAAGCAGTCCAGTCCTTGACACAGGAGGAAAGTAATGAACATGACGTAGCATACCAGGACTGTGAAGAAACTCTTGCAGCTTGTCAGACGTTGCAGAGTTATACTCAAGCTGATGAAGACCCTCAAATATCGATGGTTGAAGATTGCCATGCCTCAGAACATAACAGTCCAATATCCTCTGTTCAGTCCCATCCTAGCCAATCAGTACGTTCTGTCAGCAGTCCTAACGTGCCTGCTCTGGAGAGCGGTTACACCCAGATAAGCCCTGAACAAGGATCCCTGTCCGCTCCCTCTATGCAGAACATGGAGACCAGCCCCATGATGGATGTGCCTTCTGTATCAGACCACTCTCAGCAGGTGGTGGATAGTGGCTTCAGTGACCTTGGCAGCATTGAGAGCACCACAGAGAACTATGAAAACCCCAGCAGTTATGACTCCACTATGGGAGGCAGCATTTGTGGAAACAATTCTTCCCAGAGCAGCTGCTCCTATGGCGGATTGTCCTCCTCTAGTAGCCTCACTCAGAACAGTTGTGTTGTCACTCAGCAAATGGCAAACATTGGCAACAGCTGCAGCATGATGCAGCAGAGCACAGTCCAGCCTGCTGCAAATTGCAACATTAAGTCGCCTCAGAGCTGTGTGGTAGAAAGGCCTCCAAGCAACCAGCAACCAGCAACACAGCCTCAGCAGCAGCAGCAGCCGCCGCCGCCTCAGTCACAACAGCCTCAACCACCACCTCCACCCCAGCAGCAACCTCCACTGTCTCAGTGTAGCATGAATAATAGTTTCACCCCAGCACCTATGATCATGGAAATACCTGAATCAGGAAGCACTGGCAACATAAGTATCTATGAGAGGATTCCAGGAGATTTTGGTGCTGGGAGCTACTCGCAACCATCAGCCACATTCAGTTTAGCCAAGTTGCAGCAGCTGACAAACACCATTATGGACCCTCATGCCATGCCTTATAGCCATTCTCCTGCTGTGACTTCCTATGCAACCAGTGTTTCTCTGTCCAACACAGGATTGGCTCAGCTAGCTCCATCTCATCCATTAGCTGGGACACCGCAAGCACAAGCCACCATGACACCCCCACCAAACTTGGCATCCACCACCATGAACCTCTCATCGCCTCTGCTTCAGTGTAACATGTCTGCTACCAACATTGGTATCCCCCACACACAAAGGTTGCAGGGGCAAATGCCAGTTAAGGGGCATATTTCCATTCGTTCTAAATCAGCGCCACTGCCCTCTGCAACTGCACACCAGCAGCAGCTCTATGGCCGCAGCCCACCGGCAGTTGCCATGCAGGCTGGCCCTCGTGCACTAGCTGTTCAGCGGGGTATGAACATGGGGGTTAACTTGATGCCAACTCCCCCCTATAATGTCAATTCCATGAATATGAACACCCTGAATGCCATGAACAGCTACAGGATGACACAGCCCATGATGAACAGCAGTTACCATAGTAACCCTGCCTACATGAACCAGACAGCACAGTATCCTATGCAGATGCAGATGGGAATGATGGGGAGCCAGGCCTATACCCAGCAGCCTATGCAGCCAAACCCTCATGGAAACATGATGTATACTGGCCCCTCCCATCACAGCTACATGAATGCTGCTGGGGTGCCCAAGCAGTCGCTCAACGGACCATACATGAGAAGATGAGCGAGATGAACTTGCAACCTAAAAACTTAAATATATATAAATAAAGGAACCTTTTATACTGACAAACCAGAGAAAATGGACCTTTTTCCAGTTAAAAATATTGCTGTAGATTTAGAGGGTTTTTCTTTGGTTTATTTTATTTTTTAGGAAGGCTGGTCTTTATTCTTTTTTCGTTTGTTCATTTTGGGTTTTTGTTTCCTTCAGAATCCTGAAACATTTTACAGCTGAAATCCTTTTAAAATGGTTTTAGGGGGGAAATGTGCACAAAACTCTTATCATAATTTAAAAAAGCCTTACTTTGCTGACCACACGGACACAATATGTTTAACAGTGAATCATCTTTTTAAATTTTATTTTCAAATGTATAGTCCCACCCCTTCCTCCCTATGCCCCTCTGTGTGCAGCTCCCAACATTGCAGTCATTAAAATGTCAAACATCTCAAAGGGTAACAAAACCCATCCTTGTAGTCCCCACCTTGCATTTCCTAATTAAATCCAGCAGGAGGCACTTATGGGAGACTCAGAAGGGGACATGGGGGACAAATTAAGCTTTTTATTCCAACGAGGCAGGAAAATTTCCCCTCGTAACCTTTTCTGACCCTTTCATCTCTCAACAAAATTTGGAGTTATATGTAAACAGTAAATTCTTCTCACATTGATATCTTCATAGATTGATTAATTAAAATAAATCTGTTTCATTCTGAAAGTATGTCACTTTAAAATATTCCCATCCAGCACACACAGACATGCACACTGTCAGTCTGAACTAGCATTGGCATCTCAAAGGAGAACTGTGTGTAACCCTAATTAAGCCACTAGAAGGATAAGAGATGTTGTTGTGCAGCAGAAAGAGAAGAAAATGGCTATAGGGTCTTGTTCTGACAAATTGCAAATCAGCCATAACTCTGAGATCCCAAACGCTTCCTTTAATTTCTGTTTTGAAATGCTAAGGGTCTTGGTTCTGAGCCTTGGAATCTGACTGAGCTCAAGAGCAGCCATTGCCAGTGGTCTGCCGCTAAGTTCCTTTACTCACATAATCTTGGAAGATGAAGCGTGCGTTTAAGTGACTTGACAAGAAACCTACAGTCTCTGTCACTATTCCATTCCTATGCATGTGGGGAGAAATTATTGGGTGTGCCCTTCTTCCAGGAGAGTCATGGTGTTAAAACAGGCACATTGCTGCTGTTCCAGTTTATTTTGAGATCATTTCCTAGTAAGTTCATCACCTCTGAGTCAGTGTGTGGCAAGTGAAGGAAATTTCAACTTCTCTCAAGGGAGGAAATGGGAGAGGGACAGTCAGCATACCACAGTGGGACCTAGTCAGCAGGATTTTGTAGTGTGCTTGCGGACACTGCAGTTCCTGTTCTCTTTCTGCTAAAGTACTGTGTAGCATAAAAGAGAGTGACTGCACCTGTTGGCATGCCATCAAATACAAAAAGAAGGGACATTATTTACCCTTTAGTGTAAAGTTCTCTCTTTTATTGTATATTCTGTAGAGATACAGACAGTAATAAAAGCAACTAGTTTAAACAAACTAAATCCAAATGAAGGTTTGAGGTTTCTTCAGATGCACTAAAACGGACCTTTCTCCAATAACTGCCAATTATAAAGAAGGCAGAATTCCAAGGACTTCCAATCCTTATTTCTTTGTTTTGAGCATGTGCAAGGCTGCGTACGGCCCCGTTTCTCTGTATATACTATTCCAGTTCTAAATCATCGATGTAGAAAGCGCACTGTGCTGCCCTCTCCTTCCTAGATCTTCAGCTGTGTCATGGCTTCTTGACTGCAGGGGGGAATGTGTGCGTGGGGGGGGAAACGGGATGGATGGATAGGGTTAAAGACAGGAGAAGCTGTTGAAATGAGGGTCGTGAATTTAGTTTGTTTGCTGTTATGTTTGGTTTGGTTTTTGTATTTTTTTTAACAATTGGGCAGCTCCCTTTTCCACAAGCCTTTGTGACTGTAGAACTATTGTAGAAAAAAATGTTCTTTTCTATATTATAAAAAGAAATTATCCAACGCAGTAATATTGGTACCTACCATTTTTTCACTTCTGTTTAAAAAAAAATGTATTTTTAGCAAGATAACTTGGGTAATCTTCTAAAAGAAATTTAAAAAAATCACTGTTAGTGACTTTGATGCCTTTTAAAATAAGAGCTTTTTCATTTCATTCCATCTTTAAAATTTTTTATCTTTGTTGTAGAATATTAAAAACTATTTTAAGAAAGATAAAAATTCTCTTTAAAGAGATCTCTAGAGTGTGTGAATAGAGCTCCAGATGCCTCTAAAAGCCGCATGTACAAATGAAGCTAAGTCTATTCCTGTCTGTTTATATTTGCTTTTCATGTTTTGTAACCTCTTTGTACTTTGTTCATGGTGACTCGTAAGCTAAGGGGAAGGGGGGCCTAGATGCCTTTGTAATTCTCCATGTCATGCGCTCCTGGCCCGTTGGACTCCCTTCCTCTCCTTGTATGTAATATCACTTTTTTTTCCCCTTTCTAGCAAGTACTTTCAAAAGAACTCTGTACATTTTAACATAAAAAATAAATTATGTTGAGCCATTTTGGATGTCTGTTGTGCATGTGGAATTTTTCTTGCTCCAGAGCATTTGAGAATATAATCCTGTCAATGCGGCCCATGGTCTGTAGATTTAATTCCCTTTTGCATGACTGTTGATCCAGAAGAGGTACAGTACCTTAGGGAGACTGGGCACCTAAATCCATGAACATTCTCTGCCCATAATGTTACATTCTCTGATTAAAAGCTACACATCAAAGACGACTCAACATTTTTCTCAGGATTGTAAGGCCTGCTCTAGGAAATCGTTTCCTTTAAATCCCCTCACTGCAAGCTTGCCCCCAAAGCTTCAGCTAAATCATCAGATTCTTTCATCCTGCCCAAAGGAATGGTTTGGATGTATGAACAGGGTTCATCCCAACTGCCTATCTGCACAGGCATCCTAAAAAAGCAATATCCAGAACAATGGGCAACTTCACTTTATTTTGGAGAAACATTTGATGTCCTCCACAATCACTTGATTCAGTACAGGTGTAATAAAATTGAGATCAAGACTGCATGTTCTTGTTTCCCTGGTAATCCATGCTGCTCTGTATTAGAATCTTTCAGCTATAAAATAACAGTGATTACACAAAGTTTGAAAATATGGGTGTGGCCCACCTGTGTTACATTGTGTTTTTTTGTTGCCTGTGTGAACAAACCCGATGTTGGAAACCATGTTTTAACCCTATAAATTACTTAGGCTAAAACATGAAAACTTGGTGGTTATGCTTTTTCTGGTACATATATGAACTAGGTTATAAACCACTCAGACCTCTCTCTGCTTACATAGCCCCCATCAGCAGCATATCTGAGCACCTTCAAGCACTAAAGAAGTTATCCTGAAAACATCCCTGCAAAGTAGGGAAGTATTATCCTCTAGTTGGCAGAAGCGGGAGCTGAAGCACCAAGATTATACATAAGGTGTCTGTGGCAGCCAGAAACTGAACACAAATCAGCAATACAGCCCAGGGTTTTTGCCACAAAAGCAGATCCTTCTGCCATTTGACCATGTTTACAAGTGTATTAAATATGACTATTTCTGTAGTGCAGACAGGGCCCAGTGCTCCCCCTTCAGGAAGATTATCTGGACATAACCTGACGGATATTTTGCCATTTTTTGTATCTTCCTCACTTTGCATTTAGACCTTTTTGCAGCTTGGGAAGTGCTTTTTGTCTCTGGTCAGCCGTTAGACTTTGGTAAACTCTGGAAAGATGGGGAAGGTTCCGCTGCTAGAATGGAGGCCTCTGGGATTTTTAGACTATTACTAAAAGTTAACATATTAAAAATTAGTGTAGCAGTAGGAGTCAAATTTCTTCCCTGAACTGTCTTAACTGCAATCCTCAATTAACAGCACCTGATTCTTGACTGACTTTCTCCCTCTCAGCTCTCTGGGTACTGCTGATTTTAAACTGAGCATTGCTGTGGTTTTGTGAGAACAAGCAGATAGTGTTGGGGATGCAAACAAGCTTGCATATAATGGGTTTTAAAATGAGGTAAAAAAACAGTTTTCAATTGTAAAATCATCCTGAGGTGTTTGATTTGTGTTTACAAAATATAGGAGGGAAAAGAAAAAAAAAAGTCTCAGAATAGAGCAATAATTTAATACCTGTGATCCAAGTTTTTCATGAAGTTCTAAGTTTTCTTTGGTGATTTACACTGACTATAATTGGGATATGAAAACTGGAAATCCTGTCCAGGTAAGCCACTAGCATTGTACATGTGCTGTGCATAATGACCCTAACACATTAAGGCAGAATTAGATCAGTCCAAGAGTGCTGAGCCTTAAACAAGTGTTTGTCCCTGCTTGTCTAGTTCAAGCTTTGTTGGCTATATAGGAAGACCTCAGTTCATGAGCACTGTGCAGATTTAAGGAGCTTTTAAAACACTAGATGGAGGCAGAGTTTCAGTGACTGCTTTTGTGGTTATAATGAAAATTTCACCTAGGTGCAAGCTTTGTAGCAAATAATTTTACTAATTTAGGCCTTTCTTCTGTTTGTTAATTTTATCCACAAATTTTTGTTCATTACTTCAAATTGTTGGAACATCCTATGTGAACAGATTTCTGCTGATGAGTTGTTTGCTATTTACTTCAGTGCTATGCGATTTGTTACTTTTGTGATTGATTGGTCATACATTGCATGATTTATGGATTCTGTGCCCTAATTGGATGCCAAGCTTTCATAAATTGGAAGTAGGGAACTCTGACATTGCAAAATGGCTGCTCAGACACTTACACTGCCAACCTTTCCATGAACACATTTGCACAAGTATTTGAGTGATTTTTTTCCACAAACCAAAAATAAAAAATCCCTCATGTGCATGTCCAACAAAAAGGGCTTTGGAGGGTCAGTAAACTGATTTGTGAGTTGTTTTCAAACTGTTCAAATCAAACTTTCCAGTATCTGTAAAGGGTCTATTAAGAACAAACATGGATTACATAGGGTGAGGCATTGCTTCTACCCCCTGAAGTCATATGCTGGGTCTACACTGACGGCAGCAAATTTGCCACCGTCACATGGATTGCTCTGGATCGACTGAGCGGTCTGTATCGACGCGCTCAGTCGATCCAGCAAGCGACGTAGGAAAACCACTCCGGTAAGTGGAGTAGTGCTGCATCGAAGGGAGCGCTGTTCCCTTCAACGCAGCACAGTACGGACGCCGCGCAGAGGAGATGCTGCAAAATCGACGGGAGATACGCAAGTGATTTACGTCACTTCCATATCTCTCATCAACTGCTGCCAAATCGCAACGGTAAGTGTAGACCGGGCCATAGATTGTCTCCTTAAACTTGTTACAGTGGTTGTAAACTATAAATTAAAAATACAGATGAAAACTTATCTAACAGGACACTCAATGATTTGTTAAAATTTTTTCCAAGAGTTTTTAGGCTAGTCAAGCATGAAGTTTGATTTCAAAGAAATAGATGAATGAAAGGTTCTTACTGCAGCTGTCCATAATTCCTCGTGCATAGAAAGGTGCTCCAATAATGTTATAGCTAAGATCTGTCAGCATTTCTCCTGATATTGTGTGTGCGTATATAGATATATATTTAGTGTCCCAGTATCATCTTTGGCTGTCCATCGCCAATGATGACTATAGAGAGAAACTAGCACTTTCCCGCAAGCTGATGAGTTCCAAGTCCAGCTCTTGAACAGAAACATTGGCCACATTGAAGGTAGGAGATATCTCTGTTGGTTTCAAGCCATGTTGTGTCTTAGCTGATGTTGATGCTTATAAGTTGCTAATAGTTTTTATTCTACCTTTTCAACAGTCTCAGATACAGCATTTCTCCACTGTACATGGTTTTCTGTCAATGTCTTCTATGTGTCCTAGTCTCATTGCAAGTGTTAAGGTTAAAAAAGCCATTATATTCTAAAGCACTCTTTTCAGTCATTCATCACTTTCTCAAAAAACATAGAAAACGTCTGTCTTTGTCTCAACCCTATGCAAATCTTTTGAACCAAACTGATTCGAGACCTTTTGAGTGAAGTACACAAGACTCCGTTTTTAAAAATGTCCTGTTTTTTCTATGTTTACTTGATTGCAGGTTTTTGCACTGTATAGGAAGCATCATGGGAATTCATAGGGTTTATAATTTCACTGTTCAAATGTGCTTTGGGTTGAATGGTTGTTTGCAAAGAACTGTGCCTGGGAGCAATTTTATTTATTATCAATCTTCAAAGCGCCATCATTCATTTTTAAGGTACAATATCAAATCTAAAAATAATTATCAATTTAGGAGACTTACTTGCCTTCTAGCAACTCACAATGGCTTTTCCTTCAATAATTAAATGTGATGAAAGACTAGGCCATGTAGCCGGGAGGCGTGGCCTCCCTTGGAGATTGACACCGAGGGAGAGCCAACCCCCCTGGGGGTTGGAACCCAGGACCGCAGCACCTGTCGTCTCAGTCAGAGGCTAGCAGCTGAGGAAGGAGGACGCCTCTTCCTTAGTGCTCAAGCGTATGGCCGCACCCAACCGCTACCTGAAGGAGAGGCTGCTGGATCTACCAACGGCATGGGGCTGAGGATCTGGAGGAGCTGCCTGAACCGGACGAGCAAAGGAGACCCCCGGATCCTGTGACCTGGAGGAGAGGCTGCCGGAGCTGCCTACTACCTGGGGCCATGAGGACCTGGAGGAGCTACCTGACCTGCCAACCCCCAGTAAGCCAGACGGGGGACACACGGACCCTGGAACCTAGAGGAACTGCCCTTTGCAGAGGACCCCGAACAGTTCCCAGGCCTGCCGTCAAGCGACGAGGAACTGGGGAACAGCTCAGGAGACCAGGTACTCTAGGGAGAGGGTGGGAGGAAGAAGCACAGGGAAGCCGACTACAGTCCGGATGAGCTTACGCTTGCTCTGAGTCAGCATGTTTTGGGCAGAGCCCCACTGACCCAGTGGCGGGACACTGCGTCACTGACACACCCTGGGCTGGAACACAGTGGAGAGAGGTGGGCCTGCGTCTCCCTCCCCCACTTCCTACCCTGACCTAGGGGTGAATGCTTGTTGAGGGCCCGAGCCTGTCCCTTGTTGCCTGCCATGCCCTGCTGAAGGGCCAGATGTGGACTAGTGATTTGCCCTGCTAAGGGCTAGAGACTGCTGCCCCTCTGCCCTGCCTAAGGACCAGGGCCTTGACCCATTTCCTTGCCCTCTCAGGCCATAGACTGCTTACTTGTCCTGCCCAGGGCTTAAGACTGTTTTTGCCTGCCTGCCCTTCAGTAGGGCTAGGCTATAGACTGCTTACTCACCCTTCCCAGGGCTTGAGACTGTGTCTGCCGGCCTGCCCTGCCAAAGGGCTAGGCCTGAGTCTGGTTCCTCGTCCCTCTGGGCTAGAAACTGCTTTTCCTGCTGCTGGCCTGCCCCTGGCTGAGCGCTGGGCCATAGACTATTTGCCCGCCCTGTGAGGGCGAGAGAAGATTACCCTTCAGGAACGTCCTGAACCCAAGGCTCGCCCTACGAATGGCCAGAGGTGGCCCCTTTAAGTTGGACTCCTCGAAGGGCATAGGCGCCAGGAGGTGTGTCCTCCCTCAGAGACTGATGCCAAAAGACAGCCATCAGCGCCACCCCATACAGGGGATCTTCTACAGGCCAAATCATGTTCCGATTGCCTTTAGGTGGGTGTTTTAAATTAAAATGGCTAAGATTAGTGTCTACTTTTGTAACTTCATCACTTTCTGCAAGTCACACATGCAGTTATTTTTAAGTAACAAGTTTGTAGCAAAAACTGACATGCCTAAAGACATTTCAAGTCCTTACTACTTTCCCTTTGTAGGGGGTGTATTACCACATGCAATGGTACATGATACCCCTCACCTCATTTTATGTGATCCATTCAATACTTACTTAGAAACAATCAGGTTAGGGATAAGTAGGGTTAGTGCTAATGGTGAATTTAAATTCAGTTGCTCCTATGTTTCCCAGTTCTCAAAGTGGTTCAATCAAAGAAAAGCAAATCTCTATATTTGATATAATAGTTTGTAACAACTTCCCCGCCAGCTTTGTGGTCCCCATACAAAAATAAGTGTTTATGGACAGCTTTGAAATAGGACTATAGAAAGGTATGTTTCCAGAGTTAAGAGTTGATAAACAGTAATTGCTACTTCCAAATGTTTAGAAAGGACATTATTTGCTCCAATGGGCTGCCATGGCTTCTGTTTCTAAACAACAGAATAAGTGATTTTAATGGACCTTCAGCTGAGGGGGCTGCTTCTTGATAACTACATTCAGGGGCATGGGAGTGGATGACCCTGGAAGGAAGGACTGGAGGCTTTCCAAGGCTTTTGATATTGTCTTACATGACCTCATAAGCAAACTAGGGAAATACAGCCTAGGTGAACTACTATAAGGTAGGTTGGAAGATGATATTCAGAGAGTAGTTACCAATGCTTCACAGTTAAGCTGGAAGGGCATAGCGAACGGGGGTCCCACAGGGATCTGTCCTGGGTCCAATTCTATTCAATATCTTCATACATTATTTGGATAATGGCAGAAAGAGCACACCTATAAAATGTGTGGGTAATGCCAAGCTGGGAGAAGCTGCAAGCGCTTTGGAGGACAGGATTAGAATTCAAACTCATCTTAAACTAGAAAAATGGACTGACATAAACAGGCAGAAATTCAATATGGACAAATGCAAAGTACTACACTTAAGAAGGACTAATGAAGTGCACAAATACAAAATGGGAAATGACTGCCTAGGAAAGAGTACTGCATGAAAAGATCTGGGTTTATAGTGAATCACAAACTAAATATGAGATAACTTTTGCAGCAGTATTACATTGTCAACATCATTCTGGGATGTATTAGCAGGAGTGTTGCCAGCAAGATGAGAAATAATTATTCCATTTGACTCAGCATTGAGGAGGCCTCAGCTGGAGTTCTGTGTCCAGTTCAGGGCACCATACGTCAGGAAAAATGTGGACAAATTTTATGTCAACTAGAAAGCAACAAAAATGATTGAAGGTCTAGAAAACAACCTATGAGAAAATATTTTTAAAAACAGGTTTGTTTAGTATGGAGGAGTGAAGACTGAGAGGGAGATATGATGACAGTCTTCAAGGAGCAGAGTGATAAATTGTTTTCCTTATCCACTGAGGACAAAAAAAGAAGGAATGGGCTTAAATTACAGCAAGGGAGATTTAGGTTAGATATCAGGAAAAAATTCATAACTGTCAGGGAAGTTAAGCATTGGAACAAATTACGTAGGGAGGTTGTGGAATCTCTGTCATTGGGGGTTTTTTAGAATAAACCATTAGACAAACACCTGGCAGGGCTGGTCTAGATCATACTTAGTCCTGTCTCAGTGCAGAGGATTGGACTAGACGACTTATCGAGATCCTTTCCAGTCCAATGATCCTGTCAGGTGACTACTTCTTTTAGAATCTTATTGCAAAAGCTATTATCAAATCCTTCACTGAGAGGTCAGGGTGGCTTTTCACAACTGCAGACAGTGCACACAGCTGCATTGGAGCTGAAACTGGACAGCAATGAAGTGAAAGACAGCAAGTATCTTGCACCATTAGCCTGATTAACTGCCACTGCAGTCTGCATATTGCCATGAGTTTAAAATGTACACTGTGGATGGTCAGAGTTCCCTTTGATGGTGGCAGGTGTCCTTCAGTCACTGTGATACATGGTCCAAAACCATCATCACCTATTCTCTCAATATGCAGGAAGGAGCTGCAGTGCAACCTGTAGCAACATGTGAACTTCCACCCAGGATCTCAGTAGTGTGGCTCTGAAAGAGACTAATTGAAAGGAAGAATCATCTTAAAGGGGGCTAACAGTTCTCAAATCTCATCGGTGAGATCATTATGGAAAGGCTACAAAGAATGAATGGAACCATCTTAATTAGGTTTCCAACTCAGGGAGCGAGTTGCTCACCAAGATCTTGCCATTGCAGTAATTGGGAATTGCAGCTAGACTGAGGCTGGCTAAGCCTACAGCAGTTAAGGTTGGGCTTGCATCCTCTTTTATCATCCTAGCATGTCAGCCAGAATAACGTAGGCTAAAAATAACAGCTTGAAATTGAGTTCTAGAACTTAAACCCTCCTCCTCCAGCACAGGGCGCACTCGCAATCGAACTGGATTAGCTAGCTCCCTCCCAGGCAGGGATGGGCTCAGGCTACAGCTTCCATCTCACAAGTCACAAATTAAATATTTGCACAGCACCTTGGAAACACACAGCACAGTTTCCTCTTCCTCAAGCAGAGGAGCTCTTGTCCACAGGGGAGATAAATATATATGGCAGCATAAGCTGGGCTTCCTCATTATTGTCTGTCTGTTTGTACTCTCTTGTCTGACTGTATCCATCTGTTATCTCTTGTCTTACATTTAACTGGTAAGGCCATCCACCACAGGCTGGCTGACCCTTTAAGAGGTGATGAGCTCAGCCTTGCCTGTTACCCTGCAGTTAAACCCAGTTGATCTTGATCTGCATTCAGTTACAGATCCCAGCTTAAAGAACTACTTAAAGATGGAAGAGAACTCAGTGAGAGGGAGACTCAGGAGAGTGGGACAAGGTGAGTTTCTGCTCTCTCAGAAGGGCCTAGTGAATGTAGGCTGGAGAGACCTACAGGAAGTATGTTAGGCTCCTGTAGGAGGCCATGGGATAGGGGTTGTAAGGAGTACGATGAAGCCCCTGGAAGCAGACTTAGCTGAAGGAGCACGAAGAAGGAATGCTACGGCCTCTGGGAGTAACGATGAAGAGAAGGAAATATCCAGGTAGTCCACCAGAGGCAGAAGGATCTTTTGTTTTGATGTTAGTCTGGATTTTTTTTTACTTTGAATCATTATTCCAGAAGGGGGCTGAACAACAAAGGAGTCTGGGTCACAGAAGATGTAGCTAAAGAGAAGGTAGCACAAGGGAAAGAAGCACTACAGTGATAAGTAGAGCTCCTTCCACTGCTGTCTTTGTCTTGTGCCTGGCACAGTGAGATCCTGGTGACCCGCTGATTAGGGTCCCCTAGGTGCCACTGCAATACAAATAATAAAACTTTGTATTTTGGGGGAAAAATGGTAAAGGTTTTATTTTGAATTAGAGCCCAAGATGTTCCTGAAAAGTAACTTCCTACTCCCACTCCTAGATTGCTACTTTTGCACATTGCGTGTTGGGGCTAGGGAGAGAAGCTTGTTTGTCTCATTTCTCCTAACTGCTCCCCCTCTGCCCTTCACACATCCGCACTTTAGCCTGCTCTTACCTCTGCTCATTAGGAAGTAAGTGTGATGTTTCTGGGCATAACCAAGGGCTGAGACACTCCACCTCTTACCTCCAGTAAGAGGGCTTCATTCTTGTTATGGCTGGATGCCAGATGCTGCCAACTCTTTAGCCACTCAAGCAATCTCCTCTTGTAAGTTTAACAATAGGTGCACCCTAACCCCAGAGAACTGCGAAGACGCACATATGAAAGGCTTGTTGGCACCAGAGCACTTGACGTGCTCCTCGGCTCTAACTGAGAGGGACCAAGGTATAACTCCCCAGATTGCTCACCTGCGGCTGTTGTCTGCTGTGCTTACAAGGTGACCATTCCTCAACAGAATGGCTGTTCTAAGCCACCATGGTTTCGCCTGCTGATACAGGCATCTCTGGTGCGGGCTGAGCCGGTGCGATGCAGTGGCTTTGGGAGCCTCACTGTCCTTTTGGGGCTTGTGTGAGGAAACGATTGATACTACACTCTCAGGCCCAGCTAATCCCTGCATGAGCAGGACTGCCCCAGCTGCAAGAGAAAAGGGCAGGTGTGTCAAAAGTGTCGCTGGTGGCCCTCACAGGCCTATTGCCTGCCACTTAGCAGCCTTGTAGCTTCACAGTTTGTGTTCTGATTGTAAGCAGGCGAAAGGCCCTCCTAGTGTGTGTGAACCTTTCCTGGTTCATAAACTACCCAGATGGAGTGGGTTAGCCAAAGGATCTGAGTCTTTGCTCCCACTCCCTTTACCCAGAGGCCTGCCTGACCTCAAGATCTCCCCTTCTACTCTTTTGTGTGGCAGGGTCCTTGTAACTCCCACAAGGCTGGGCCCAAGATCCCTGGGGTGGCTTGACCATCCTTGTGGTGGTCACTTAGGACAAGGGATAGGGTGTCCCTGCTCTGGGGGGCTCTCTCCACACGGGATGCCTCCCTGACCCACTGACTGTTGCATACAGGTCAAGGCAAATACTATTTATTAAACAGCCACCCATTAAAAACAAGGAAAAAATGGAAGAGGTTAAAGGAAAACACCTAATGCCGCCCCGTGGGCCCCACACAGTGTCCCTGGGGTCTGAGGAAGCTCTCATCCCGCTCCCCACGTGGCCCAGGCCCTGGCGGCACTGCAGGGACGCTTGCTCCGGTGGTGGCCATGTGCCCCCCGGCACTGGGGGGGGGGCCTTCTCAGCATCAGCCCCTGTCAGGGTCTCGAGCCTTCCCCTGCTCCCCTCCACTCCCCCGGTCTGGCCTGCGCGGCCTCTGGGCTGGGGGTGTCTCCCTGCCCCGGGCCCTGCCCGGAGTCCCCCTCATGTCGCTCACTCACCACACCCAGCTCCCTCCAGCCCTGTCCTGCCTTCGCCCCAGCCCTTGTCCCTGCCTTACCTGCCCTGCCTCTGGCTCCCCTTAGCTCTGCCCACTTGGCTCAGGGGCAGCACCCCCTCACGTGGAGGATGGGACTTCTGGCCACCTGACTCCCTCATTGGCCTGCCTGTGACCTATCAGTCAGGCTGACCTGGAGCATTGACCTCTCTCCATTGGCCATAGGGGCTGTCAGTCTCAAGGTTCTGATTTCTCATGGCCCCTTCCTTCCCTTGGAGAGCGGGAGAGGCCAACCAAAGCCCCAGGGAGCTTGAGGGGCCAACTGTCCCCTGCCGCGAGGCTGAGCCCGGCAGGGGCAGGCGTCCCCTCAGCGTGCGTGGGACAGGAACGACCCTGCCTGCAGGAGGGCCTGGGGGGAGAAGGCGGCGCCCGTGGTGGGACTGCGCAGGGGTGCGGCGGCCTCTGCTCACCACAGGCGATGCCAGGCATGATTCGCATGAGGGAAGGAGAGGGTAGAGCCACGGCTGCGATCCAGCGGGAGCAAGTCAGGTACGCTTTCCTCAGGGCCGACACACCCGTGTGCAAGGGGGCCCTGGGCCTGGAGATACTGCTTCTCTTCAGTTCAAACTAAAGGGCCTGACTGGGTCTGTGCCCCCCCACGGAGGGATGTTTGGGAGTGGGGGGTCCCCAGTGGGGTTATTGGGGGTCTGGTCCTGGGCCCAGGTAGACAATGGGCTTCTTTGGGGGGGGGCCTGACTGGAGATGGGAGAACCTTTTGGGGAACAGGCCCAACTGTGCCAGGCCCCAGGGGAGGGGAGGGCCTTTGCATGGGCACAAGGAGCCTCCCTCTCACCTTTGGCACCTGCCACACAAGGACTAGGCATAACAGCTGTCTCTGTGCCCGGGGAGTATGAGGTCTCCTGGTGCTCATGAAGTAACCATCTTGCCCAAGGCACAGGTGGTGCCATGGCCCTGTCGAGCCAGCCAGTTCAGGAAGAGTAGGCTATACCTGCCCCAAGTCCCCCAGAAGGGAAGGGCCAGGCCACTGTCTGGTAAATTCTAGGCCTGGTCCTGGGGCTTCACTAGATGCCAGGCCAGGCTTGGCTCCATGGGAGTCTCGTCATTTGCTTTTGGGGGAGGCAGGGAGCAGGGTTGGTCTGTCATTTTTATCCCAATCCGCTGCCCTGTGGCACTAATGCACAGGGAGATGTGGCCCCAGCCAGGAGAAACCTCCAATTTAAATATGCTGGCCACACAGACAGCACATCTGCAAGGTCAGACCTTTGTATCTGACCTCACATGGCACCTTGTGCCCTGCCCACCTTCAGAGCCTCATCCCTCATTCCATCAGCACCAGCTAGTGTGCTGGTGCCTGTTACCTCCCTCTTTCCCACCACATGCACCCAGACTGCTTCTGTCAATCCCCCAGGCAAGATGGCTATTGGGTGCAGTTAACAGTTCCACTGCCATCAGGCTTCTGAGAGCATCGCTGTTTGTTCCACGGCTACCTCTTTGTCTCCTCCAGGAGAGCAAGCTCAGAAGAGGGCCTGCCAGCCTCAAGTGCTGCCTCTGGGACAATAATTAGCCATAAATAAATAAATGGTGAAAAGTTCCAGAGGGGTAGCCGTGTTAGCCTATATACAGCAAAAACAAGAGTCCTGTAGTATTTGAAAGCCTAACAAATTTCTGCAGGTATAAGCTTTCATGGTCTGCAACTCACTTTGTCAGATGCATGAAATGGTAATCACAGATAGGAAGTGTACATATACATCCAAGGGTAAGTGTAAACAAAGTCAATTCAGTTAGAATAGACAATCTCATCATCCCTGTCCCATTGTGAGATTCCCCTTGCCTGGCTCTGATTATTTGAGATCTCCTCTTTTAATTTGTTTCTTTCCTGTTTTCTGTTTGAGTTAACTTTTTATTCTCCTTTGGACAGTGCAGCAGGGGCTCAGCATCTAAGGAGAGGTGGCCAGAGACCTCCGGAGATGTGAAACTGGAGACAAGACATAGGTGTACACAAGCATGAGACCTGCTATCCCAGTCCAACCAGGGAATCATCTAGGCCAATTTCTTGTCTCCAGTCGTGGCCAGCAAGCAGGTCCAAGATGCCACATGCTCTGAATTATGGTGTAACCTGCCCATCTAGTAAGTACCCATGTCAGTTAGTGGTTTGATCCTGCCCTGATGCAGAAGGCTTTTTTTCTGTTCTATAAAATATCCTGTTATGCCCTTTTGGTTATTCCCATTATCTGCATGAATGTCCAGTCCCCTCTTGAATCCTACAGAGTTCTGGGCCGCCATGGTATTTTGTAGCAATGAGTTCCACAGAGTAATTGTTGAGTTTAAAATGTTTCCTTTAATTCATTTTAAATTTGCTGCCTTTGAAGTTCAAATTTAAATTCATGAGATGTCCCTGTTGCTCTTCTATTGTGAAAGGGGGAATAAGAATATTCTCTGTAGCTCTTTGTCCACCATCTTGCTGTGGCAGGAGCCTCAAGCTGAGCCTGGCTTCGCTTTTCTCCCATTCTCACAGAAGTACAGAGCCCGCAGCAGGTGTCTAGAGCTGGGAGGCACCCTCCCATCCTGTCCCGAGTTCAGGGGAGAGGGCACTCTTCTTCCCCTGGGTGCCAGGAAAGAACTTTGGAATTTTCCTCTGTAACAGGCAGCTCAGGGAGCAGCTCCCCAAGCACAGGGGAGTGAGTGCTGCAGCTGGTGGGATGTGATGAGTGTGCATAATGAGCCAGCCCCAGGAGAGGCCATAAGCGCGCACGGCCTGCCTGCTGCTGCCTCGTTCATTGTTTGCTGGCTGTTTGCCAGTTAAAGAAAAACCTAGCACAAGCACTACAGAGCACAAATCTTGAGTTTCATGCTTCTGACATCAGCAGTTTGAGCCCTGCCTCCTGCTGAGTCTCCAGAATTCTATTTCTGTCCTTGTCCAATCACAACCCCCCACTGCCCCGATTCACGCTGCTACCTCTGAATGTGCAAGAAGCCACGCCCCCTGCACTAGTGCCGGCATTCAGAGAGAGATCGATAGCTAGTTTCCACCTGCACTGACCTAAGGTGACTTTCTCTCCCTATTATTGTGGAATGATACACTGTGGGATTGTTCTGTAACCAATGCAGACCTCCAAATTGCTATTTCGGGTTGATGGGCAGAGGAACTGTAGAACCCCAGGGAGGGAGGGGAGCTGCAATTCAGCCTGGCCAGGTGCCTCACTGGGGCAATTTGTTCTCTTGCAAGGTTGCTGTTAACAACTGTCTTCTCAATGACTCCTGTAGTGGACTCTGGATAGGCTCCAGGTAGCTGCTGCAGGAGATGGGAGCAAGTGAGAATGCAGCTAAAGGGTTCAGCTGCTGCTCCAACTTCACACTGTAGTAGGGCCTAGGGGATGGTGGCTGCTGCACCAGCAATTTAACTCTCTCTCTCCCTATGTAAATAGTTAAGAGGAAGTGGCCAGTGCTAATGCAGGGACAATGCCAGACGACCCCATTTGTGGAGCACAGCGAGGCACTGAATCAATATGGGATTGTCTGCTCCGCTTTACCTTCTTCAAAAGGCCTCTACATAATTCTTTGCAGCAGCCTGCCACTGCAGCTGCTTCTAGTTCTAGTATTAGTCACATGCAGCTGCTTCTCCTTTCTAGCTCTACATTGCACTGTGGAGGCTGTGGTGGGACCTCGGCAGGGCCATGGGAAAGTGATTGTCTCTGCACTTGACCACTTTCCTGGTGAATTGGGGGTGGATGTGGATCCTGTGACCCATGCTCTGAGGGAAGGCAAAGGAGCCAGGCACCACCAGCCTGGGGGAGAGTGGATTTTCCCTGGCTGTTGTAGCAGTGGGCTCCAGGGATGACATTTCCTGGTTGGGCAGGAGCCTGTCATTTATCTGTGAAGTGCCCTGCACATGCCAAGTGTAACGAAGAGGCAGGTGCAGGGACTGCAGGGCTTGACCCCTCCTCTCTCAGTGCAGTACATGCAGCCCCCATGGCTTGGAGCAGTCCATGGTGCCGCTCTGCTCCGTCAAGCATGGGGAGGGATGTAATGAACTGGCATAGACTAAATGTTGAGCAGCTTGCGGCCAGTGCCTCTGGGAGAGCAGAGCCCAGGCCTATTGGATAAAGGGGTTTGAACTCAGGAACTGTAGTGACAGGTGTGGCAGAGTGTGAGCTGCTGGGTTCTGTGCAGGGAAGGGTTAATGTGTCACTTTTCCCTTGGTTAGTGACTAGGTCATATTTTTCTTTAGAAGGTCCTTGAAAAGTCCCTTCTGGAGAGAGAAAGATGGAAGCTGGTTCCCTGCTTAAATGCATACGCAGGGGTTGCTTGTTGGTGGTGTAGTACTGAGAGCAGGTTTCAATTCCCCAGCTGAAGTTCTGGAGGGACTAGGCAGAGACAGCTCACGCAGAGGGGAGATTGACAGAGGCTTCTCCCTGTGGGTTGGGGAAGCTGCAGCTTAGCCTCCAGTGCTGATGTCACTCTCACTCTTGGCCCACAGGTCTGGGACAGCACAGCCAGCCAATCTCATGTCAAACGGAAGACATTAGCCTTGAGGCAGCAAAGAACAAAATTTTTCCTGCTTGCAGCTCACCTTTTAATCTCTTTGTTTGGGGTTTATGGAGCCCAGGACTTCTGCTTTGGGAAGTATCTCAGACCCACCCATAACTAGCCTGGCCCTACCTGTAGCACAAATAACCCATCTCCCAGCAGCTAGTGTCTTCTTTATTATGGTTCTTTATAGTCTTTTAAGATACTGCATTGGTTCTCTGGCAAGAGCAGCCTAAGCAGAGATGACACAGGTGTCCCCTCCAGGGCCACAGCCCAACATTGCTAACCCCCAGCATTCAAAAACTGCAAGTCAGGTTTCCAAAATCCCAAGATTGGCTTACAAATCACAAGCTTTTAAAAATAGTAATAAATATTGGATTCATTTCTTTACCTTCTGGTTCTTGAGCCCTTTGGTTGTACTTTCTTCCTATTTTTAAGTTTTCCTCTGCAAATGTGAGAGCTAGACGCTGCCTGTTGGAAATGAAAGCTACCAGTTTCATGTAAGGTCCTGATTCCAGGCACTTGGGCTTTAAGAAATACACCTGAAATTGTGAGAATTCTCATGAACTCTCCCTAGCTCCTGTTGCCTTAGTGCTGCCCCGTCCATCTTCTAAGGCATCAGCATGACATTGTCCTGCTCCCATTTGACATTCCCAGAAAGTGTGAAATGTCCTCATGTCCCTAGTGCCACAGAGCAGCGATAGCCTGGGGGAATCACAGCTGAGAAGGCAAAGGGCTGCTGGTGAACTGCCTTCACTGAGCACTGTGGCAGCAGAGATGAAGGGAACAGGGCACTGACCCCATTCGTTGTAGCCTGCTGCCACACTGAGGTCCTGTGACTGTGACCCCTCAGCTGGCCCTGGCCACCAAGGGCATGATTTCTTTGTTTGGGGAGGGGGGGAGTGGTGTTTTCAAGGTGGTCAGATGGCTGCACAGAGGTGCTTTCTGCCCTTGGCCATTACTTCTCTCTGAGGTGCCACTGGTGAGGACTAGACTTAGAGGTATGTCCCAATGCTGTCTTATCTCTGTGTGGCCCCTGCCCTGGCCTCGAATCTGACCCTGCTGCCATGGAATGGAGAGCACCACTCTTGGGCAATCTCATCTCTCCTCTTTCCTGGATCTATTGTCCCCAAGCCTGGCCCCTTCTGTCTTTCCTGTCCTGCTTCTCACCCCATCCCAGCATGCCCCTCATTCCCAGGAAGAAAGAGAGTCAGACTGGTGGCTGGACACTACCTTGCAACTGGATGCAAATTAGTCTCCACTGGCCCATTCCCACCTCTAGGATAACACCCTCCTCCTGCTGCTAGTTAATCCTGTAGCTGAAGTAGTTGATGTTTGTGTTGCAGCGGTGAAAGTTTCAGGCTCACACCCTGCTGCTAATGCATTATTTTGGGGGTGGAAGGAGTGGGGGTGTTGCAGTTGTACATAACATCATTTCATTTAAAAAACCTTGGAAATTACCTGCAAGGAATACGTTAGAAGAAAGTTGTTTCAGGTTGCAAAGTCAAGCATGCACAAATTAGGAAATGCCAGATATACAGTTATCCAGGAAAACTTAATTCAGACTCTGAGTGCAGTCTTTAATTACATGCTTATGTATTGGTTTTTCCATTCAGTGCATAGGATGAACACACATGGGACAGAATTAAGGTTGCATGGACAACAGTGCATCTAGCATTTCCTAACTTTCAAGTGCTTGACTTGGCAGCCTTAATTAACTTTCAGCTTTGATGTTGTATGTAATGTACATAATGCTTTGTGTTGCTATATAAGGATTCACAGCTTTATCTAGATTTAAGTGTATCTTTTATCCTTGTGAGCACTGCACAAATGATACAAGCTGTTCTCAGGAAGCCCTGTACACCAAGAGCCAGATTCCTGTTCTTCATAATCTAGAGGTGCCCCTACCTAACTCATACTCTCACCTGCTGCAGCCTGAGAACCTGGAGGCAGAGTCCTTTTTTTCTGCTTTTAACCCACCATCATGTGTGGAGGGAGGGAATCATTTGGACCTGAAAGTGAAGAGAACTCAGCAGAAGATGCAACTCCATGCAGGAAAATCTATTCTGCCAAGACATTAACATTCTCCACAGAAAGATGAGCCAATGAAGTTGGAAGCTCAGTATCATTCTGCAGACTCCCAGATTCACTTCCCACCAGCACAAATAGGCTGTGAGTAATGGACAGAAAAAATCTCTTGAGAAATAGCCAGCAACCCAAACTTATCAAGGGCCTTGGCAGGGAAAAGGACTTCTCCAAACACGTAAGCCATTTCCTTTCTCGGTATTGTTTGTGACTAGGGCAGGGTGAGCCAGTTCCCCTCAGAATGGACAATGTGTGTGGTTGTGTACCCTGGTGGCAGTGATGGGGAGGTGTGTGCTTGGAGAGCAGGGTATCCGATGGTGGTGTGCAGTAATGTCTGACTGCCATTGAAGCATGCATTGCTGTGTGAAATGTCTCTGCCATGTTCCTAACCCAAGAGGCTGCCTCAAAGGGTCCATCCCAGGTTTTACACTGATCCCTGAGTGGGCTGGGCTGGGATTCTGGGAGCTGGTCTAGAGGTCAGGTCTAGTGGTCTGGGAGGTGCAGTCTAGATACCTAGAGACCATCTGGAAAACTCCTAGTTATGCATTTTTCCATCAACTGTTCCATGACCAATGTGATGGCAAACGGAAAGGGGGCTGGGTGACAGGAACACGAAGGGAGGCTGCGTGGTGGGGTGACAGGAACAGGAGGAGAGGCTGTATTGTTTTTTGGAGGGAGGGCAGGTAATGGTGTGTGGAGGCCAGGAGTGGGGTGGGGGGCACATACTAGATGGAGAGAGCTGGGCTGAGGGAGCAGGGAAGCAAAGGGGGAGCCCATGGGCTGGGCTGGGCTGGGGAAGCTTTGAGTGGGGGTATGACAGGTGACTGGGAGCAGAGATGCTCGTGAGATAGTCTTTGTTAAATGAATCCAGACTGTGAAATGTTTGCAAGGCCTTGAGTTAAGGAGGTCCTAGGACTGACTGGCTTGAAGACCCAGCTCCCCACATGTGGATGTTTGCAGTTGCGAGTTCTGGCAGGTGAACAGAGGTAAAGCCTGCACACAGAACAATTTACTGAGGGCCGTAGTGGATTCTCCCTCACTGACAATGTTTAGATCAAGACCGGATGATTTGCTAATATACCTGTGCTTGCAATTATTTGGGGGGAGTTCTCTGACTTCTTCAGAAGGTCAGACTAGCAGTTCACAGTGGTGCCTCCTGGCCTCGGAATCTATGAATGGTGTGAAGGGGTCTGACCCATTTAGAGCTCACCCGGGATCCCTGAATGCTCCCCAGAAGCTCATTGCCAGGGCTCAGGCTCTGCTGGGTACCTGGCAGAGCAGGAGCCAGCCTGGGGACTGCAGTTTACTTTTCTGATGGTATGTAGCCAAAGAGCAGATAGAAACCATGGTTTCTAACTCCCATTCACAGCCAAGACCCCTCCCCTTGGAGAGAAGGAAGCTATTGGGCTGCACTTTGCTCCGGTACGTGGCATATCCCTCGCAGCATCCTCTGTTTTCCAGGCAGAGATGCTGCCTGTGTCTCCTGAGCGTGTGCAGTGATTTCCCCATCCCTCTCCTTGAAAAGAGCTAGAATCGTAACCTAGAGAGTGAGTGATGCTGCTGCTGCACAGAGAGTGACTGAGAGGGAGAGAATGGGAGAGACTGGAAAATGTGCCTGCATCAGCAGCATTGCAGTGGGAAAGCCATCGACTGACTATATTCATGTTAGTGCTCGCAATGCATTGCTCCGGGGAGCCGAGGAGTCAAGATTAAACACACCGGCCTCCTCTTCTCACTGCCTTCCTATTGTCATCATGCATTAATTGCTGAGAGTTATTTTCCTTTCTGTGGCCAGCTGTCTGCATCTCCCCTTGTGCTGCAGGAGAGACAGTGAGGGGGAGAGAGTGCAGCACCAGCCAGGTTTCCTGTCCCACACGGAGGACTCTGAATGATGTGCCAATACTGTTGGGCTCTGCTGCAGTGGTGCACAGAACGTCTGGAACAGCTGGATTTAGGATTATTAATGCTTCATAAAGGTGCCCTGGACTTCATCTAGCAAGTAGCTGGAGGCATTCGCTTTCCTTTGGGGCTTGCAGTCTGCTCTTCATCTTCCTGTCATTGCTGGTGCTGCGCTCTGGGTTGTCAGCATTCAAGCCAGGTGAAGGGACTTGTTCTGTCAGGGATTGAAAGGTATCTTGCAGGAAGGGTAGGTGTAAGCGCTGGGGAGGATTTCAGCCCGGACCCACCATGGCTCAGGCAGCCAAACAACTGAAGAAGATTAAAGATATTGAGGCTCAGGCTCTGCAGGAGCAAAAGGAGAAAGAAGAATCAAACCGCAAACGCAGGAATCGCTCCCGGGACCGGAAGAAAAAGGTGAGTGGGGCTGCGGTAGGCAGTTCTCTGCACAGACCCCTGAGTTGTCAGCAGCAGGGGCCATTTGCCAAAACACAGAGCAACTTTTGAGGGCGGGCATTTGCTATTTGCCCTCAGGAGTCTTGCCCTCAGGTGTCTTGCAAGTCACATTGGGTCTAATTCCAAGTCAAGACTTTCATTAGCTGCCAGTGACAGATTTGCTCTCCAGGGCGGAAATTCTGGATTGTAGCTTCATGCAGGCACCTGAAAACTGCCGTCTGTTTGCAGAACAGAGAGGGCTGGAGATGTGTATCCCCTCCCAGTGTAAGAACTGTACGTATAACGTGCAAACTCCCCCCTCCCCAGGGTGCTACCAGCACTCTTGAACCAGAGAGAAACAAAAGGGGGCCCATGGCTAAAACCAGCAGACAGGGCTTGAGAGGGATGGTGACACACAGGGCAGAGCTGGGCTCCTTTTAACAGCACCCAAGGGGAGAGCGAATCCCACACTAAAGGGCCCATCACAGCAAAGGCACCTTCACCTGCTGGCTTCAGGCACAATGGGGTACATGGGGGCCCTGGATCAGTGCAGACTAGGTAGCTGTGCCTCCACCATGCACATCCAGCAGTCCCAGAGATGTGCCTGGCTGCAGCTTCTCTCTGAAAAGTTACCTACCTGAATCTGCGGGCTGCCTGCCTCCTGCAGAAGAGGGAATGTGGGATGAGCACTTTGGTGCCCCTTGGAAATGAAAAGAGCTTGTAAAGAAGGGCCCTGGCATGTCTGCACTGCACAAACGCAGAGAGCAGCTGTGAGGAGAGGAAAAGCTGGGGGGATCCCTGGGTGGGTTCCTTTGCTCTGTGAGGTGAGGGGCTCAGAGACATCCCTGTGCCCCCCTTGGTGACAATCCCAGATCTAGCAACTTGTCAATAGCTGCTCCCAGAAAGGCAGCAGCAGCTCCTTACAATCACCCTGCTGAGATGGAAGGCAGGGCTAGAGCTTGGCTTTTACTCTCTCCACTACACTGCTCAGCTTCAAAGGCCTCCCAGCTGGGCAGCCTGCAGCCCACTCTGTTTGAGCAGCATGGTGTTGCCTAGGGGGTCATGTAGGGAGCTGGGAATTCGGACTCCTGGCTTCTCTTTCTGCATCTGCCGCTGACTCACTTGTGGCTTTGTGCAAATTGCCTCCCCTGTATGCTACCCATTGTAATGGGGCAGGTCGCTTGGCCCTGCCTGACAGGGGCAATGCTGGTTTGCAAAGTGCCTAGGGCTCCTCAGGTGGCATGTGCCAGAGGAGGGCAAAACAGCATTATTGTTAGTTCCCTAAGAAAGATGTGAGCTGCCCCTGCTGCAGGGAGAGGATGATATTGGGTGAGGAGCTGGAGCCAGGTCACTAGATAAACACAAGCAAGGTGTAGCCAAAGTCACTGCTCTGGCAAAGGGGCTCTGCTCCATGGGCAGGCCAGATCCCACAGCTCCAAAAGAGCCATGTAACGGGCTGCTCAAGACCTTTGCAGTCTGGGAAGCAGCGAGCAGGAACCTCTTTGAGAGAGCAGCAGAGCTCTGGCTACCGGAGCATCATGGAAGAGGCTCCCTGTAGCAGTCACCATCATTAAGGCAGTTAACGGGCTCTCTAGGTACCTTTCTGCAGGCAGTAATTCTAGGAGGTGCCTGTCAGGCAGGTTGGAACTGCTTGTCCTGTGGGTCTGTGATTGCTGTCCTGTGCTAGGCCTCTGAAGGGTGTCCCTGGTTACTGTCACTGGGTCTTCTCAGAGGCCAGGGCAGGTGCAAGGATGTTTTCTGTGCAAAACTTAATGCAAGTCAACCTGCCAAGCAGTGAGTAGCAGCTGTGGGCAGTTGTGGCCCTGAGGGGGGTACTTAGCTTTTAGGAGGTCAGTGGAAGCTTTTATAGCAGACCCAATCTTTACAGTTGGGAGACCCCTGGGTGGTGGTGAGGTGTCTCTCTGTCTACCATGCCCTTGTAAATGGTGACTGCTTGGTGTGAGGCCTGAGTCTTGTTTACAGCAAGGTTTCTTTATGGCACCCTGGTAATGCAGTTTGTGCCCTTGATGTTGCCAGAGTGCTCCGAAAGGGACCTTGGTGCAAATGAGAAGGGAGGCCAGGTGATTCTGATGTAACAGATGTCTCAAAGTCCATCAGCCCCATCACCAGACTGCGCCTCCTATAACAACAGCATGTCCTGGGACACGGGACCACGTGTCCGTTTGCAGCTCAGTGAAGCTGGGTTGGAGGCTCTTGAAGTCATTCTGGTTTCTGGTTCATGCTTCAAGTTTTTGCAATGTCTGCCTGGGTGTCAGAATTCCTGCCTTTTGAGTCTGTGCTGGTGTTTCTGGGAGTCTTGGATTCCAGCCGAACAATCTGCAAGGCCCTTGTTATCCTCCTTCAAATCCCTCCTTCAAACTCACTTCTGTAGTGATGCCTAAAAACCAGCTGACAATTGGATATGCTGTTACTACTGCCAGTTAGGCTGAGCAGTATTGCCTTTTTATGTCCTTGTGCTCACCTGTCTCTGTCTGCATCCACTTGTCTCTTGGGTAGGTCATAACCCCTTGGGGTGGGGACTGTTGTGGTCTGTGTTTGTTCAGTGTCTAGCAGTGGTGCATCAGTCTCTGGCTGAGCTCCACAGGAGCTATCACAGTACACATCAATGGTTATTAATGTTAGCATTGGTAATCGAGACCAGACTGGGAGCACAGGAATGACCAAAGTGGAGCAGACCAATGGTTTGTCCATTTCAGTGTCTTGCTTTGACAGTGATTGGGCAGCACCTAATATTTCAGAGGAAGGCACAGATGTCCTCATGGAGATGTTTCTTCCTAGTCCTTCTTGGGTTGATTTAAGCTCTGGAGTCAGGAGGGTTTAAAATCCTTAGGAATTTCTTTACCCCCTTTGATGTATTGGTGAATGTTTTCATTAGTCAGACAAACGTCTAATCCTGTTTGAATTATGCTAAAATCTTGGTAAACTCCATGATAATCTAGTGGTAGTGAGTTCCACAAGTTAATCATGTATTGTCTGAAAAAAAGTTTTTCTTTTTATCAGTACATTTGTTTCCTTTTAGTTTCATTGTCTACCTCCTTGCTTTTTGTATTATGAGAATGGGTGGATAGGCATGCCCAACTGACCTGCTCTCTACTATTCCTCATTCTGTGTACCTCTCTTAAGTCAACCCCTCCCCCCCATTCATCTCCTCAATAAGCCAAACAGACCAATGTTTTCAATTTCTTATTGTACCGAAGTCTCTCCTAGACTCTAATCATGTTGTCACCCCCCTAGATTCCCTCCCTCCTCTCTTCTCCGCACCCTTTTGGAGTTAGGATGACTATTGTTGAGCATGCTATTCCTGCAGACGGTGTACCATGGATTTATGTAATGGCTTTCTAACATTCCCACTTTTATTCTCTATCCCACTCTTTATACATCCTGAGCCAGCTTTGCATGGAGCAGAGGTTTTAGCTGAGCTTTCTGTAAACAGCTGGGCTGCTCTGAGAGGGTGATTCCAGCCTGATGACTTGGGGTTTAGGTTGGTATCTTCCTGGGAGTCAGAGTATGGCCCTGGAGAGCTGGATTTCCAAACAGCCTGTTCCATTCACACATTTAGCTGAAGTGTTGAATTGCAAGGCATGTTGAGGTCCTGCCAAAGTGCCTGTAGTTTGACTGTAGACTTCGCTGACAGACAGGTATTTCACACAGAGAGACCTGTGAGCAGGCTGTGAATTAAACAATAAATATAAATTAATCTCCATTGGAGAAGGCACCAAGCACTGTCTGATCAGGCTGGCTGGGATAGCTTTCTCCTACTGCTGTCATTGTAGTGCAGCTCCAGATTTCCTAGAATTCTCTATCTGCAAAGCTCACTGGGAGGGCTGGAATATAGAGATTAATATCCATCAGACTCTGGTGGCTGGGCCCTGCGTGTGATCTCTGTATTTGGATGGCTATAGCCCTGGGTCAACAGGCCATATTTGTGCCCCCAGCTATGACCCAGTTGCACACTCAGTTCTACAGGTGATTTTCAAGGATTCTGAGTGGGCCGTGATAGAGGTGAATGGAAAAGACCTCTTCCCATCATTGCATTTTCACTCTGCCCTGCAGGGAAAGGTACCTTGAGAGGTAAATATGAAATAACCACCAGAATTTAGGAGGTACGGGATAGCTTTAGAGTTCTTGTATATCTCTTATCTCTTCCAGTGGCTCGTGGGAGATGGCTCATGGCCCAAAGACAGCATGTTTTAAATCTCCCATTTGTAAGAAGTGAATCAATATAATGTTTTGAGCTGATTGGTGAGTTGGAGTCCAGTATCTCTGTGGGTTCAGTTGTAGAACAACAGACTGCTATCAAGTCTTATTAAATTCAAGCATGACTTTTTATTGTGGCTGTATATCAAAAAGAGAACAAATGGGAATGGGCATCCTTTTTCAAGGGCATCCCAAAGATGATGTGATGGTCAGCAAACTAGTTGCTTAAAAGGGTACAAATGATATAATTTGACTCTAACTTTTCAAATCTGATTGGGACCCAAATGTGCTTGTCAGTCCTTTATCTAAAGTGTGTGTGACTGTGAATGACTTGTGATGTGATTAAACACAGACGACAGGGAAGCTGAGGGCCATCAGTGCTGGCACCTCATGGCTATTGCTAAATGATTTTGTGTTTCTTTGACTGAGAGTAATTTTAAAAATATTCTATTTATATTTTCAACAAATTGTTCACCCCAATAAAAATTACTGATGCCACTGCCACCCAAATCCCACATTGCTGTGGTGAGGGAGCAGAAGATTCAATTGAAAAAGCAAAAAGAAGCAGCTTTGTCTGAAGGTGGAGAATAACAATAACAAAGGGAGATAAGGACAACCTGGGGAATTACAGACCAGTCAGATTAATTTCAGTACCTAGAAAGATGATAAAGCAAATAATTAAGCAATCAATTTGCAAACACCTAGAAGATAATAATGGGTTCGGGGTTGTTATAAATGTGTATGGGTAGGGTTTTGTGACCTGCCTTGTGCGGGAGGTCAGACTAGATGATCATATTGGTCCCTTCTGACCTATGAGTCTATGAGTCTATAATAAGGTGATAAGTAACAGTCAGCATGGATTTGTCAAGAACAAATCATGTCAAACCAAGCTGATAGCTTTCTTTGACAGGATAACAAGCCTTGTGGCTGGGGGGAAGCAGTAGATGTGGCATATCTTCACTTTAGTAAGGCTTTTGATACTGTCTCACGTGACCTTCTCATAAACTAGGGAAATACAAACTAGATGGAGCTACTATAAGGTGGGTACATAATTGGTTGAAAAACCATTCCCAGAGAATGGTTATCACTGGTTCACAGACAAGTTGGAAAAGCATATGGAGTGGGGTCCTGCAGGGATCAGTTCTGTTTCTGTTTCTGTTCAATATCTTCATCAGTGATTTAGATAATGACGTAGAGAGTACACTTACAAAGTTTGTGGATGTTACCAAGGTGGGAGGGGTTGCAAGTGCTTTGGAGGGTAGGATTATAATTCAAAATTATCTAGACGAACTGGAGAAATGAAGTAAATAGGATGAAATTCAGTGAGGACAAATGCAAAGTGTTCTTTCCTTAGATTAAAGAAAATATGATTGTTTTAATCACAATATTTAAGAGTAATCCCCTTTGATTCCCAGGCTACCCTCATGACCCTTTACATGACCCAGGCAAGTAACAGTAAGTGTTCTACAAGGCTATTGAGGTCAAGCAGAGAAAGCCAAGGGAAGGCAACAAGGGTTAGTGGGTAGGGCATTGGTCTGGGAGTCAGGTCCGGGTTCTGTTCCCACCTTTGCCAATAACCTGCTGTATGACCTTGGGCAAGTCACTTCTCCTTGCTGTGCCTCTGTTTCTTCTCCCGCTCTTTGTCTTATCTATTTAGATGGTAAACTCTTCAGTGCAGGGAGTGTCTGTCACCATGGATTTGTACAGCACCCAGCACAACAGGGCCTTGGTGGGATTTTAGATGCAAATGTAGTCTATTACTAATAAAACTTTTTGACGGGTGTGAGGACTGATGCTTGTAGCTCTGCTTACATGCTGGATAAGTAGAAGGGATTTTCTGTTGTCCATGAAATGACCCATTCTAGGCAGGGGCACTCAGGAGGGGAGAGGAGAGTGTACCGGGGTTGTCATTCTTTGTATTCCAGGCCCCTTGTGCTAGGTGCTGTACAGGCACAGAGGACAGGCTGTGCCCTGGCACCCAGGGGTAGACAAGACCAAGATCTAGTGGAAGGGCTGCTCTTGGTTACATGGCAGGTTAAGCAGCTTCTGCCTCCCTAGATGAAAGTGTTTCCAGCTTGGGGAGCAGCACAACTCCTGTGGCTCCTCTGCTGATAGCAAATGCAAGAGTAAGGGACTGCAGTCCTTGTTTCCTTAGGAATTTGAAACTAGCAAGCACTGACCCAGCAGGAGAAGGCTGCTGAGGAGGATGGGACTGCTTTAAGCAGTGTAATGGGGTCAGGCCTAGCGGCTATGCAAGGGTCCTGGAAGGCAGGTATGTTAGTCCCAGACTTAGCTGGGCTTTATTTCCTGGGTGACTCAGCAGGGGCCTGATTGGGCAGTTGGGCCAGCTGGGGCTGCTGAACCAGTTAGGCCAGCTGGGGCTGCTCAACCAATTAGGCCAGCTGAGGCCAATTAGGAAGCCCCGCCCCAAACACTCAAAAAGCCTGCCTTAGCAGACAGACAGTGTGGGTTGTGGAGTAAGGAGCTTGGAGGTCAGAGATTGGAGTTACAGGTTGGAGGGTTTGCAGAGAGAGAGCCAACAAGGGGGGAGTTGGCAGAGTGGGGTTCGGGCTGGCCGCCCGCGACTGGCAGGCTGCCGTCTGCAGCCTACAGAGGCGTGGGGCTTCGCCTGCCGTTTCCCCAGCACTTCGGGGCAGATCGGGCCCATTCCCTCCCCGAAGCCTCCCCGGCTGCACCACCGGCCGAGCCGGGAAAGCACGAGACCCACGGGGGGGTGGACTACCTCTTCCCCCCCCCGCTACCACCCTACCACAGCAGTCATAGTGAGAGCTAGGCATGGGCATCGAAGGGGCAGAGTGCAGGCCAGGCTCAGGGCGTGGTTTGATGCCATCTTACCTGAGGCAAAACCAGTGGATGTGGCTGTGGAAAGGGGTAGTACTGTGACACCTGCTAGTAAGACCCCCAGGATGGACTCATGTCCAGAAAGGCTCACAGTGTCAGCCTACGCTCTTTGTGAATGCGACGTGACTCGTGTCGGGTACTTTGCGAGTGACTGAAAAAGCTCTGCATCACAGAGGACCTGCTAACCTCCAATAGCAGGATGAGGTGTCTGCCATTATCCTGTTGTGGAGAGGCTGAAGGACTGAAGGTGATGCAACACTGGTTAGCATAGAGTCCAAGATCTGCCAGACCAGATCCTGCTCACGCTTCACTCCGTTAAACCATGTGCGGAGTGAAGGGTCTTGGATAGAGTCCAATCATGATCTGGATTCTCAAAAGGGCTTTGCAAACCAAAGGGGCTTGTGAAGAAATCGTTAATAATTGCTGACTAAACGAGGTGTGAGCACCAGTGCCATGCGGTGCTTTCTCCCGCTAGCACCACGTGTTCCCAGGACTGGTGAGTGCTTTGCTATGGGGGACTGACACTGTGGCTGCAACCACCTTAGTGTTGATGAACAGGGGTGGGCAGGTGTGAGCCATAGCATGTTTGTGCGTGCATACATGCTGCAGTGCAGTGACCCTGCTGCTACGCAGAGGTGGAGAAGTGAGGCCTTTTCTCAGACGGACAGGATGTGCAAAGGAGTAAATGCCATCTGTTTCGAATGCAAGGTGTCTGTAACACTCCAGACTCCTCTCTCACTTGCTGGGTGAAGCAAGTCCCATCAGGACTTCGAAGGATGATTTAGCAGGCCAGTGCACTGTAGGACGATTCAGACCCTTTCACGGGGGGGGCTTAGTAAATATGGAGTCTGTGTTTCAGGCTGGGCTGGGGAGCAAAGAGGCTCTGTGTGGAATGATGATTTGCTCTGATGAGGTTATCTGACCCACCACTGGAGTCCTGTACAAATGGAGATGCTGTCAGGATTAAAGGTATCATCAGTGCTCTGTTTTATTACCTTCCACTGCAGACTGAGGCCTATAAAGGGCCCCTGCTTCCCCTCTCCAGCTCGCTCTCTCTCTCTCTCTCTCTCTCTGGTGCAGAATGTGCAGGAGGGGACTGCTTTCAAATTCACCTTCAACTAAACTCTTTGTCCGATTTCACTCGCTGCTGCTCACAATCACCCTTTGGCCATTTCCATTAGGCTGCAATACAGTACGCACCGGCTATAATGGAAGCGTCTGTGCTCCCAGCCTTTGCATACCCTATCCAGTGACTGCGTTAAGTACGGGCAGGGATGGCCGAGAACGGAATGTGGCTTTGCTGTGTGCAGGAAGGGAAAGCAGAGGAGAAACTAGGCCACTCTTTCACAGTCCTCCTCTGCAGCTGTTTTGGTTAGGCCTGTAGCAATTCAGGACGCATGCATGGTGCTGTGAATATTGCACTGCGCATAGGACACTGGCCTCTTTCAGAGGCTGTTTGTTCAGAAGATTAACACAGCTTCTGTGCAATTATGTAGCAGCATAAACCTCGCTGCTGTTAGCCTGCTCTCTTCTCCATCCTTTTCCCTGCTCTTCACGGTGCCGGGGTGGGGGTGGGGTGCCTGGAAAGTGCCCTTAGAACATCACTTTTCTCTCTCTCATGTACAATGGGATAAGTTTCACTTAGGAGCTCAGTCTCTTTTCCCTGTAACCTGTTATCTGCAAATGCTGAGGTCTGTTCTAAGTGGAAAGTAGCTTGTACCATACTGAGCTCACAAGGCATTGGGAGCAGTAAAGGGTTAGGAGCCGGCTCCTTTGTCCTTTCCTGACATTTCCAGGCAGCAGTGAGACAGTGCACCAGGTGGAATGGCGGTTGTGGGGGGAGAGCAGAACCTGCTGGTGGGTAGAGCTGAGCAGAATATAGGTGTTCAGCTGGAGGGATGTTGGCTCACACCTGACCCCCCACACTGCAGGACTCAGCCAGTGTTTGGGAGGAGGGGGGCATAGGGATGGGTTGTGGTGCCAAGCTGCATTGCTGCTATGCGGGCTGTTAAATTATTCAGGTAATAATGGGCTCTGGTATGCGCTGGGTGAGCCTGCCAGAGAGAAAGGGTTGGACAGTGAGGGAAAGAAAGGAAATCTGACTCTTGTCAAGAGGGCCTGATTCCCCAAGGGTCCCATGGACAACGCCCATCACAGCCAGGTGCTTGCCCACATCCTGTGCTCCCAGTCAGCAGGGCCAGGATATCACCCCCATCCTACCCGCAGTCCCTGGTGTCCTATGCTGCAAGGGGAATGAGGGGAATGCTGCGCTTTTAAAGATGTGTGCGTGCATGTGCAGGGTTCTGACTGCGTGTTTGCTGTAGGAAGCTGGCTGCAGGTCATTGCTGCTGCTGCAGAGCCATGGCAGCCGGAGTACAGCTCTCAGGAAGCATTTACCTTATGCTAAAATTAGAAGTTACGTTTGAATTATGCTCATTTGGTTTAATTACCTAAGTATGTCAAGGTTCTTCAGAAATCGACCCACTCTGCCAGTCTGGAGCTCCATGGAGAGCTTGGTGCAGGAATGGGTCAGGTTTTGGGCTCTCTGCCCCACTTACATCTAAGCAGCCGCCCTTGCCTGTAGCTCCTGATAAAAGCCTGATAATGTCCTGCCCCAGGCAATCATAGATGTTAGAAGCTCCTGTGAGCATAGAGCTGCAGTGCTTCAGTGCTCACTCTGGAGCTCACAGCAACTGGGGGACTGGGAAGTGTCTGACAAACACCTCAGTATAAAGGGACTGCACAAATCTCCAGAGCACAGTGCACATTCATGGTCCCTTCCCACCGCTAAGCCATGTACTGTTTTCAGCCATAATGCTGCTAGGAGCAGCAAAATTCCAACTCCCTTTCCATTCAGGGACCAGGATGCTGACAGATTTTGCTGAGTGGCAGAAATATGCAAGCAAGATCCATAAATCTCATTGTCCCTGCCTGTGCAAGGACTGGGAGAGTTGGGGAGCTGCCTATTAAATCTGGGGTTTCCAAAAGCCCTGGTTACTGGGATTGTTAATGAAACACAATCTACAGAACCAAAACACCAGGTATTCAGCCAGGAGTCTGGGGAGGTGGAGGGAAAGAATATAGAAGCAGGAGAACAGAGCCTTTAGACAACAGCCAAGGTTTCTATATATACACAGAGAGGTGGGGTGGAGAAAGAGTGCATGTGTGCATGCCTGTGTGTGTCCAGGTAGTTGAAAAGGCCCCTGTTTCAGCAGAAAGGTACCACAGCAAGGCTGTGAGTGGGCACACAAGTCACTGTCCCTTACTGCAGCATGGTGACTGGCCTTGCGCAGGACCAGCGTGTGTGTGTAAGACCATGTTAACTAGGAAATGCAGAGTGCACAGGGCTGAAACCTGTGATGTGTGCTGCTATACACAGGCTGATAGGTTGCCCACTGCTCTGCAGTTCCTGCAATATAAAAATAAAAGCCCCGTTGCAGCTATTCAGTGCCTCTCATCCAGAAGAATGGGACCGTGAGGTGTTTTTGAGATAATTTGTGTATCCAGGGATCATTTTAGCTCTTTCATGCAGCCATTTCTGGGGTGGAGCGCCATGCGTCTTTCTTAGCACCTGTAGGTTAGAACAAGCAATGAAGACTAGGATAAATCCCAGTGGAAATCTGTAGGCAGGCATGGTGGGGTGAGCTAAGGACATGGTGTGGATATAGACAGAAAATATATCATCCTCCTCGAAGACCTTGGTGTGACAGACATGCTTGGAGGCAGCACTGTTTCACTGATGGCTGTGGGGCCAGTCTCAAGGCCAGTCTCAAGGCAGACTGTTACAAATCAAGGCACAAATCCACACTGGTTGTCTGTGTGTGTGTGGGAGGGGAGGGGGGTCATTAGATCTCACCAGTCAAGTGTGAACTCCTGAAGCACTATGACAGCCTTAACATGGAGTCACTGACAGTCCCCTTGGACACTTCAGTGTGTCTTTGCACCCAGGCAAGCCTGTGTTTGTGATCGATGGTCCCCTACACCAAAAATGCTATTCAGGTTACTCCCAGTCCCAAAGAACCAGTTGCTTACCCCAGGTCAATCACAATTCAGATTGTGCACCAAAGACCGTGCTTGTAGCCAATCCTGTAATAAACTAACTAAAGATATATTAACTAAGAAAAGGAAATGAGAGCTATTTACAGGGTTAAAACACGTAATACACACACACAATGAGTGACAGTCTTAGGTTCTAAAAGGTAATAGAAGCTGCTATAATGAGCAAGCTTTATATGTCCTTTAGGACTGAGTGTCAAGTGTGCAGAGAGGAGGCCTGGTGCTTTACCACAAACAGGGCTTCATCCTGCAGCCATAACGCGATTAATGGGAGTTTTGCCTGTGTCACTCTTGCAGCAGGCCATGTGTGGCTCACTGCTCTCTATATAACACTGTCTTGGTTGGAGCCTGAACGTGAAAGGTGCTCAGTGTCCCATGAGAGACGCTGAGCATTCTCACAGAAATCAGTGAAGGTGCTCGTCATCTTGCAGGCTTGGTTCTCTAGATCAGCAAGGAGCATTGTATGCTGGGATGGATTTGTAATCTCCATCAATTTCATTTGTGTTTCAAAAATGAGGTTAGATGGAACCTGGAAATTGATTGTGAGCCTTGGGCTGTCAACAAATTGATGGTGTTGCCCTGGGTTGGGCAATGTTTGGGTGCCCTGTACTCAGGCATTGAATCTGTCATTTGTTAAATGAGGCTACTCCTGTGTAGATCATACAGGAGGGAAAAGGAGATACCTGCTGGAAGAGAGAGCTTCAGTGGCTCCTTCCCATTACAGTTTCTGATTAATTCTCCTGTGTAAATGTGGAAGAAGCTTGAATCTGGGAATGTGCTTTTTGTCCTCTGGCTTATAGCTATAGCCACAGCCATTAACTCCTTGCCCCTTTCTCACCAGCTGCTGCTTCCTGCGCAGCATTACTAATAGCTGGCAGTGCAGTGTTTGGATATGGTTATATTTGTTTCATGATTAAAAGGGAAACAAAAGTTCCCAGAAAATATCCATCCAGCATGTTTATGCTTAAATGAAAACATAGACACAGTAGATATGACAAACCACTGATGTCAGTGGGAGCTCCTGGGTCACTGCAGAGCTTTAGAGCAGTTACTTAAATGCCTAAGTATGGGCTTAGGAGCCTCATTTTGGCCAAGATTTTCAAAAACAGGTGTCTGAAATGTATCTATAAACTTACATATATGTTTAAGGAGGGTATGGTAACTTCATTTACGGAGGTTGTGTATTTGAAGGTGTAGAGAGGAGCAATCGGAATTATTTAGGTTTATCCAAATGGCCATGATTGGGTAAGAAGAAGAAATTAAAGAAAGGGAAATCGACACTGAACAGATGAACATATTTTATGTGGAGCATGTTCTGAATAGAAGGGCTCAAATCCTCATAACTGGTATTGTTTAGGGCGGGGCAAAATGTAGAATACAACACAAATTTTGAAGTGTTTGCAGGATCCAAGTACATGTACACCTCTCCCTATAAAGGTGCTCAGATTATGTCTTAATCAAAGGCTTACTGTTTCACAGCATATATTTCACACAAGCTGGTAACATTACACATTTGAGGAGTAGGGTTACATGGCTGTAAATCCAGCAATAATCTCTATATATTCATTAAACCACTATGGCAAACCTGACCAGCCAGCTGGGAAACGCGAGTTCTTTGGTAACAGAAGAGCTGTATCAGCAAACTGCAAGATGTTAATTAGGCCATGTCTATACTACAGACCTTATAGCGGCACAGCTGTACTGCAGCAGCTGTAGAGAGACAGCTCTCCTGTCAACATAATTAAACCACCCTCAATGAGTGGCAGTAGCTATGTTGGCGGCAGAGCATCTCCCATTGACATAGCACTGTCCACACTGATGCTTTTGTTGGTGAAACTGATGTCTGTCAGAGAGAGGGGGATTTACACCCCTGACTGACAAAAGTGCTGGTGTAGGCTCGGCCTATGTCTACACTTGCTGCCAAATTCATGGGCAGAAAACAGGAGATACGCAAGCTACATACATGTTGACTTCCTAACTCCTACTCACCATGGTGTCTTCAGTTCGCTGTGCCAATAGGAAATGTGCTCCTGTCGATGCAGCGTTACTTCACCTGGCGGAGGTGGATTAATAGTGTCGATTTCCGGGTCAATTGAGCAGCTCTCCACTTCTGCTCAATCAATCCAGATAAATCAATCTGATGGCGACAAATTATTGTTTTGATTCTTAACCTTGTGACAAAGCAGCAGAAGATCCAGGCTTGGTCTACACTACCAATTTATGCAGGTATAACAGCTCATTCAGGGATGTGTAAAAGCCACACCCCTGAGCAATATAGTTATATGGACACAATCCCCAGGGTAGACAGCACTATGTCAACAGGAGACCTTCTCCCATCAACGTAGCTACTGCCTCTCGGGGATGTGGAGTACCTACTCCCATAGAAGAAGCTCTCTCATCAGGGTAGATAGCATCTTCCTTCACTGAGTGCTACAGTGGCACAGCTGCCCACAGCACTGTAAGTGTAGACGAGCCCATAGTCTCTGTCCCTGAAGCATTACCAGCAAAGTCTTGTTACAAAGTTCGAAGCACAGTCAGAAGGTCAGAAATGCCAGTAGTAACTAATGTGTATTTTCCCATCTGTTTCTCAGTGTGCATGTCCTAGTGAGATTTGCTTCCTGCCGGAGCTGCCAGGTTGCTGGGCTGAGCAAATGGCTTCCACTTTCCTTTAAGGGGAATTCAAAAGAGTGAGAAGTTGGGAATGACTGGATTCTACCGGTGACTTAATTTTATTAGCAGGTATAAACATCTCCCGCCTTTATTGCATAACACAGATGCTCAGTCCCTTCCTGTCCTCAATTCAAGGACAATGTTACCTTTTTGCTTAGAAATACTCAAAGACATGGTCAAAAGGGTTTGGCTTAAAGTATGTGATGGTTGTGTGGATGAGCTCTGAAAGCACAGCCCTGCCCACTGGGGTGATCAGAGCTCCTGTAGCACCTCCCCCAAGACTGGGGGTTTTAAGTCTGTGCTTTGGCTTTATTCCAGCCCAGATAATTGTATTCTGCCTCTCTCCATTCCCTCTATTGTTTTCACTGGAGACTGGCTTCTTGAAGCTTGTGGTGTTTCTGTGAGCTGTTTGAAGGCTGTTTCTTCTTAGCCCAGAGGTGATGGCTTCAGTTCAGTCACGGAGTCAGCGCTCCTTAGCCCATGCTTTGAACGCACTCTGTAGAGAGGGCTGAGACTTTGACCTGTGTGGATGAAAGCGGCGACGGAAGTGGCAGAGGGCAGTACATGTGGATTTTCTCTTTGTTCGTTTCAGGTTTCTGTGGCTTATGTTCTGAAGCTAATTTTGGCTGAGTTTAGAATAAAGATCATACTTAGAAACATTTAAAAAACTGAAATAAGTAAATAACCAAATGCCCCCAATCTCCCCCTTTCCTACTCCCAAGCACAGACTGTGCGGATCATCCTGGTACCACTGCTAGAGTGGTGAGGGTGAGGGCAGTGTCATCTGATCATGTTTCTTGGTGCTGACAGCATTGGTTTCATAGAGTCCAGGAAATCCTGCAGTTAAACAATACATGGACATTTGGCTTTGAAGGTAAGCAATTGTGCAGGCCTTTGAAGGTGTTCATGTAGCACAGTGGCTCTCTGCAAAACTGTAGCTCGCTGTCTGAAGCTTTGGCAAGAAGATCAAACTGCCTGCTTTTCCCAGGGGTCTCAGCGCCTGCTTGACGCTTGGAATTGCTTCCTCCTCCTTCTCCATGATGCAATGGGAGATGCAGGCAGCTCCAGGTCACGAGCTGCCTAGCATGACTGGCATCTCCATTGCCTGTGCTGGCCCTCCCTGGCGGTGGCCCTGCTTCACTTGCATTGACTCCTTGGGAGTTTGTGCCCTGGTGGAGCCCTGCTCCTGGAGTTGCGCAGCAGTCACAGTGTTAATTTGAAGTAATGCCATTTGATAATTTCTGAATCACTTAATGGGAGGTTTTCTGTTAATAACCCAAATTAGCCCGCGGAACACCAGCTCGTAAGGTGTTAAGTGTTAGCCCAGGAAGGGGTGCACTGGAGTGCAGGGGTGAGAGTGCTCCCTTCATGCAATGGGTCTCCCCTGCTAAACAGCGAAGGGCACTGGTGTGCTGCGAGGTGCCGCTCCTGGGGATGGAAGCAGGATGGGCAATGAGCCTCCAGGCCCACAGCCATTTGTCACGCTTTAAAGAGAGCCACACATCAAAGGCTGGCAGATCCCCTCTCTACTGTCGCCATGGCAGCGCGGCAGCTCACAGGACTTTCATGTTTCTCAGACAGGATTTTGTAGGCCTGCGCTGTGGGGCAGACTTGCTGCCCTGCCCTCCCCATGCAGCAGTGTGCCAGCATCCCTGCTAAGCCTGTTGCAATGGCACCCCCTGCCGGGAGGCACTACACACTCAATGTCTGGCACATGGAGAGCTGCGCCAAGACTCCCCCTCACAGCTGGGGAGAGCCTGGGCTCTGTGCGTGAGGACAGACCCTTTAATTGCTCTCTGTGAAGCACTTTGAGGTCCTGGGATGGCAGGTGCACTGGACATGTTAGCGAGATGCCAATATGGCCTGTTCTTGGCAATAGGAACGTTACAGTTAGCCCTATCTAACTGAAACACTGCATTTTCTTGGATCGGTTTCTGACCCTCACTAGCCCGTTGTAACTGCCACTGGGAATTCAGAACTTCCTAGCAAGGGCTATTTGGAGTGCTCCTGACACGCATAGCTCATCTCCTCTAAGGGGCATAGGGATATGCACACAAACCTGACCTAATCAGAAACCGTGTACACCCTTCAAGAGCAAACCGCCTCTCCTGGGATATCCATGGTGAGCTGCTTAGCGGCCTCTTGATTCTGACGTGCTGTCTGGGAGTGGGATGAGCACTGTTGTGCTCCTTCTTCCCCTGTTTCCCCATACTTCTTGTCATCAGCTGTCAGTTACATCTGTGGGACTTTGGTGTTGGAAATCACTGTTGGCTATTGGAAGATACAGCAGTATCACCAGATGCCATGTGGACTCTTGCCATTGCTTACAGAGTTACAGGGTACTTACCACGATGGAAGTTTCTGTGGAGAACCTGAATTAATTACAAACACGTCTGCTCTGGCTCTTCACTGACATGGTGTGCATAAGATACTAACTTCCCCTTCTTCTGTAGAGAAGTGTTTCTGGGTCCAAATTCAAATAAACCTTTATTATATAAAGACCAGGCTTTCAATTCAGACAAATAAAGATTTCCTGCCCATCTAGGTCCTGTACTGACCAACTAGATCAATATTAAACAGGAAACACACATTCTTGCTGTACTAATATCCATCTAAATATAATCAAACATCAAATACGTTAATTCCTGGCTTCTTGCAGGCTGGAATTGCAAAGGATGCAGAGGCAGTTAGATGCCCATTTGTAAAATGGACTTGTGTGCCTTACTTTGTCACTTCTTTGAAACTCCCAGCCTTAGACAATACACCATGTTGCCTTTTTCCATTGCCCCAATGACTGTGTCTCAGTCTTTTCCCTGGTGCTCTTTTTCTCTTCTCAGCTCCCCTCACATTTTTGCAGCCTTATTCACCTCTCTGCCTTCCCTGCTTTCTTCCACAATATTTTCCACATATCCATTTTCTTCTTCTTCTTCTTTTTCAGGGTGTGTCTGCTCTGCCATTGGAGGTGTGATTGCAGCTCAGCAGGCATACCCGTGCTAGCTTCAATCTTGCTAGTGTGGTGAAAAATAGCCATGAAGACGTGGTGGCACAGGCCTCAGCACAGGTTACCAATGTGAGTACATGCTCACGGTCCTGCGGAGGTTTGTAGAACCCACTCTGCAGTCCAGGCTCCTGCCTCTCCACATTTGTTTTGGAGCTAGATTAAAACTATCACGAGTGTGCATACCCAAGCTGCTGTCACACTTTTGATCACAGTATAGATGTACTGCTCTTCTGGAGTTTCTCTTTGGCCTTTTCTGCACTAGGTTTGTGAGGAGGGAGTGGTAGTAGAAAGAAGGTGTCAGTGGCTGCTGGAATATTAACCACTGTGTTATGAAGACCTGGACAACACTGTGTGTAAGGTCCCAGCAGCCCCTTGGAGTCCTGTCTACACTTGGACTCCCACAATTGCAGCCTGCGGTGGGTACCCAGAAATATTGTAGATGCTGATGCTGAATTCTATGCCCCTCATGCAATAGGACTTGTCTGTGGTGCTGGCTGTATGGAACCTAGTGCCATGAGCCTGGTATAGGACTTCTCACTGGGCCAATAGGATGCCATGAGCAAGGACAGGGTCAGAAGACCCACTTGGGATTTTGAGACCCACTGCTCGAGGAGGTGGATTACCTTCCTCAATAGGAAAACCCCTTCCATCACTGTAGGAAGTGTCTACACTACGGTGCCAGAGCAGCATAGCTGCACTGAGCTGCTGTGGTGCCCATCCCCCCAGCCTTTGCTTGTAGGCATGTCTCTTGCTGTGTTTTCTACATTTATAAATGCTTGAGTCTGGTTGCTGATTGCAGCTGTACAGGCTCAGGCCTTTCTGCAGGATGCTTTTCCCTGTCCACGTTTTCACACCTGCTGCTCAGCTCTTTTCCTGCCTTCCTTCTGTTTTTCACTCTGACTTTGGGTTCTGTTTCACTCTGTTAGCTCTGAGTCCAGGAGCAGAGTGTTCTCCTCCGCAGGTCTCTGCTGAGCCCGGAGCACATTTCCCATGGAGATAGCTTGTCACTAGCTCCAGCAGTGTTCCATACAGGCCCTCCTGGTTTGGAGTGATGGACTCAGTGTGTCACCTGCCTCCTCCTCCATGCTGTGTGAAGGAATGTCCCTGGTGCTTATGACTCTCACTGGCATGGTCTTGATGCAACTCAGGTGGCTCAGAACGGTTTGCCTAGTAAAGCTTTCTGGAGGGATGATGGGAACTATCCTCTCCATTGCCCTAGCCTGGTGCCTCTGTGCCTTTACACGTTTGTGTTCACCTTTCTGCTTCTTCTGTGCATGCAAGTTATTGTTCCCGTTCCCTGCTCCAATGAGTACGGCCCCTCCTTTTTTGTTGCTGTGGGTCTGGGCCCTCTGGTTTCAGCTGCTCAGTTTTTGACCTACAGCCTTGTTTCCCTGCAGAGCCTTTTCTTACTGGAGTCTACATTTCTGTTCTTCTCCTGCTCTTCTCTGAGCTATAGTGGCTCAGTCTGCTCAGCCCGGCACCTCAGCAGGCTGTTCTGGGGGCTGCAAGGTAACAAACCTCTCTTCACTGCAGAGGAGTTTTGCTTTCTAGTTCTGCTTCTCCGGTTCCCCCTTCTCTTCTCTCTCCGGGGTGAGTTTCAGCCAGGGGGCACAGGCAGGAGTCCCGTGGGGCTGGCGCAGCACCGGCTGTGGGGTGCAGATGGGAGCCCCGAAGGGCCCATGTGGTCACAGCAGAGCTCTGCAATGGCCAAGGAGTGACACAGACTGTCCCTGGAAGCGGCACTGCAGTGTTACATACAGTTATTGACTCAGTCTGCTGACAGCGCTTGCCTTTGGGAATATGTCTGGCCTGGTACCTAACATCAAGAATGTAGTGGAGTCCACAACACCTGGAGCAGGTCACACATCAGGGCTGCAGACCTTTCTGTGCTATTGTTGATATTGTTTTCAAAACATGCAAAAGCAGGCTCTGAATTGTCCCTAGCTTCTCTTTGCCAGACATTGGGAACAGGCGACAGGATGGATCACTCGATGATGACCTGTTCTGTTCATTTCCTCTGAAGCACCTGACATTGGCCACTGTTGGAAGACAGGATACTGGGCTAGATGGACCATTGGTTTGACCCAGTATGGCCGTTCTTGTGTTCAACAGCAGAGTTTCCTGTGAAAGGCCTAGTCCTGCATGCTCAATAACCTCCAGCTTCTGGGAAAGTCAAGTTCTCTGCAAATCCAGGCTGCAGCATATTGCAGCATTTGCTTGGAAAACAGAACATTTTTCACCTTGCAGACTTGGGCCAGGTGGTGCAGGATAGGAGGGCAGGAGACGTACATGCAGTGCACATCAGGGATATGGCAAGCAAGGTGGTAGGCAGGGATGGAACTGTGGACATAGAAGTTTTGGTTTGAAGTCAGTGGGCCAAATCCTGATCATCCTTTACCCCATTCAGTCCCAATGGTGACAGTGCATGAACTGGTTTTGGTTGCAGTGGAGTTGTATGAGACATAGTAGAGACTAGGACCTGGCCATGTGCACGCAACGTGACTTAATCAGAGCTCTTTTGAGTCCTTCATTGCTCTCTGCCGGAAGCCTCATTGGTTCCTGTGGCACACACATCCTGCCCCTGCACTGAAGTGGAGAGCTCCAGTGAGGGCATAGAATGAGGGAGAGTGCTTCTGTTCTAATCATTACATACGCTGTCCGGAGCAAGTAGTCACTAGAGGTCAGAGCAGGAGCCAGGACTCTGCCTCTGACTTTCTTTTGGGTAAGTCTCTCTTCCTTTGTGGCCTTCAGTTTTCCCATCTGGGCTCCCTCAGGGCTCTGATTGGAGCCTTTTACTCTTGGATCAAAATGAATGCAGGCCAGGCTGCTGAGAGGCCTTAGAGGACTGTCCTCTGAGGTGAGGGAAATTATGGTTTTAAAGGCTATTGTGTGTGAAGCAGGGATGGGGACTGTGTAAGCATGTAGGTGGTTGGAAGTCCTCCATCCTTCACTGCTACCACAGCTCTGGCCGCTGGCCTGTGAGCCCTGGTCCTTGCCAGTGTACCCTAAGAACCCAGCCCCTGTTCCTGAAGTCAGAGAAGAGCACTGATGCTGCAAGGGGAAATAAAATAGTTGATCTCCTTCAATTTTAGAATAAGAGTGAGACTCCCATTAGCTCAGCTGGGTCAGTAGAGCTTTGTACTCACTTTTATTCATCAGAATTGCTCGCTTTCCAAAGTAGCATATGAGTGAGTGTTTCAGGGACTCTGGGACTCTGCTGCTCACATCCGGAGGCATCTTATGTAATTGAATTAGATCTTAGGAAAAGCTACCACGAGATGAAATCATCCTAAATGCTGATCAGTGAGAGCAGGGCCGTAGTTATGCTGCAGAAATGTGCGCTTCTCTCTCCAATCATTCATTAATTACCCTGCATAACACAGGACTCACTGGGTTTATCAAGATTTAAAGTAGATTTTCTCCATATCAGAAGCATTTTTCCCTCCAGAATGTTGCAGTAATTGGAGAAGGGCCCTGGCTAGTGTCTATTGAAGTGGAATTTGGTAACACAAGGCTGGACTCGTGCAGTAATCTTTATACCATGTGATACACAAGAGGGCCCTGGCTAAAAGAAAATCAGCATTACATGGGAAAGTTAATTCAGCCTGAAAGTTGTGCACAACCATCCATGCGTAGGATGGATCTGCCTCTAGTGAGAAAGCATTTGTCTCCCTTTGTACATGTATGCACTCGGGACTTTAGATGGGTTTCCCTACTCCTGAGTCACTGGGAGAAGTGGCTGCTCTTTTCTAAGTCATGATAGACAGCTACACAGCAGACCTCAGGGCAGTGAATGGTGTGCATTGGATTAGGCTCTTAATGGGAGTGAGGACTGTGCAGAACTCGGGCCAGAAAGTTGTCACAAAGCTGCCAGCTACTAACTAGAAACAGTGCTGTCTCCTTTGATTTTTTGATACCAAAATAAAAAAGCAAGGCACCTGCTCTTGTACATCCATGTGTGCTGTGCTGAAAGGGATGCTACAGCCACTTACTACCCAATCACAGTCAGATCTGTATGGGCACCAGCATTTCTCATGTAGGTTTCTTAGCAGAAAGGAGAGGAAGGTGCCTAGAGCCAGTTACTCTAATCCTTCAGCAGCATCACTCTTTGTAGTACAAAACACTCAAGCACATAGAACACTGCTTCCAGAAAGACTATCTGCATTGCCTGTGAGGTGCAGTTGAGACGTGCTCCTGCAGATTGCAAAGTATCTAATTCAACAGATCTGTGAGATTGATCATAAAATCCCTCCAGCTGCTTCTCTTCATCTGTGACATCCTGTGCCACTCCAGAACCCAGGCCTCCAAGCTCAGATACCTGCATATTGAGTGTTTAATGATACATGGGAGAACATGAGAAAACAAAGGTTTTGTACCCACGCCCCAGTAGATTTCCTCAGATTGGGCTGCATTATACATTAACTTGAATATACCCCAGAATAAAAACAACCATTCAAAGAGCAAATTGGGGGATGCTCTTGCTAAGAAATGTAGCCTCAAAATAGTCAGAGCCAGAATGAAGGCAAAGTGCAATATCAGAGCACATGCCTTCATCCATTGAAATCCATGGGTTTGAGACTCAGGAGTCATAGCCTGCAGCTTCTGTGCTTGGTGCTTCATGGACTGTCCCAGAAAATGCATGTGTTTGCCTTGCGTGTTCTCCTAGGTGGAGATGGATAAAGCGAGGCTGTGAGACCATTGCCGCTACGGCTTGTGGTCAGTTCTGCTTAATTAATGAGGTCAGTTCTGTCCTTTGCCAAAGAGGACTTGTAGCTGGGGAAGTAAGCCTTTTGCTCCCCTCGTAACTCAAGCTGCGCTACCCAAATGCCAGTCTTCCAGCAATGAATCTCTAAGAGTCATGTTTTCTATTGCATGTATTTTGCCCAATTTTAACCATTTGGACTGAAATTTTCTACTCTGCCTGTCTGCCTCAGGCCAATTTTTTTTTTTTTTTTTTTTAAGTTACAACTAACAGTTTGGCCATTTCCAAGAATGAGAATCAGGAAAAATACACCTTTTTGCCCCTGTTTTAAAAACATTCATTACAGCCATTTTGTTGACGAGCTGTAGCATCTTCATGCTTTGGAGAAGGGACTTGACAGTTGGCATGTTTTGCCCTCGTGTCTGGAATGTGCCTTCTGCAAACCCTATGAAAAAGTATCCCATTGAAGCCTCTGCACAATTTCAATCCACATTTGCTTTATACAGGTTTGTTAAAGGCTGGCAGGATTATTCTGCGAAGATCCTGTCTGTCTTGAGCATGCTGCATCCCTGCCCAGCTCCTATGAACCAGACTGGGCATGTGCCATCCTTGTAGAGACACTGAGCATCTCTATCGTGAGGGTGTAGGAGCTGATCGGGACTTTCTCTGTGGTTTTGCTCCTCCTGGCAGTTAGGCTCTGGTGGAATAGGGCACTGAAATGACAACAGTGTAAATCCAGTGCTCCCCCTGCTGTCTCTAGGACTGAATCAGAGTTGTCTAGCAAAGGAGGCTGTTGTCTATAGAAACTGTCTGAGCTGTTGCGGAAGTGTGAAGTGAACGAGGCAGGAGTGTGCAGCAAGAGAAAGGACTGTATCATGGCTAAGGCACCTGAAAGTTGTTGGCGGGACCTGGATTCCATCCCTGCCTCGGCTGTGGAGTTTAACCAAAGTGTTCATAGCTGGCCACTGATTACATCTGCCTTGTTTTCTGGTATCTGCCTCGAGACATCTGGTGCCAGATTTGCAGAAGTGCTGCACACTCACAACTACAACTGAGGGCAGTGGGATCTGGGCTTTGAAGCCATAAATTACTATACAAATGCTAAGTACTCTGGAAAATCAGGCCCTAAGTGTTTCATGCTGGGCACCCAGAATTATCTGACACTTCTGACAATTTTGGTCTTAATCGCACCCTGTCTGTTCCCTGCCTATAAAATGGAGATAATACACCCTAACCTCACAAAAGTGTTGTGAAGACAGTCATTCATGTTTGTGAAATACTCCGATGTTATGGAGAGAGCATCATAGAAAAGCCCACAAGAAAATTAATGAAGTTGTGGTCAGTGCAGTATTGCAGTGGTGTATGGTAAATAAGGCCTAGGACCATAGGCTGAATGATGAGGATAAAAATCAAAACTGACTGGCTGTCCAGTCAGTGAACACCATCCAGCCTGTGTGGATTGTATGGGGGGGGGAAGTATGTGACCACGTAATTAAAGAGAGTATCATAATGCTTACAAGGGGGTGAAATCAGGGTGCATGGGCAACTTTAATTCTGGCATTTTGTAACTTTTCAGTGCTTGGTTTTGTAACCTTAACATTTTTAACATAGTCCTTTTGTATCTGATTAATAAAATTAATTAATCTTCTTTGGTGTTGAAAGAATGGCAGTTTAGGTAGGAATTTCTCTCTAAAGACCATGGAGTCTGGCTTTGAGGCTCTCACAAGACCCCCACCAAGATGTAGGTTTCTACTCCTAGCCTCAGTCAGTAGGTCTTCAGTTTTCCATTCATAAAAATATATATTTTTTATTTTAATGTGTAAGCGTGGTTCTCAGCTGCTGAGTGACTGTAACAATCTGACGAAAGTTCACGCCTGCAGAAATTAAACGTGTTAGTCTGTAAAGTGCTACAGAACTCTCGTTGTTTTTACTGTATACAGACTAACATGGCTACCTCTCTGGAACATGTAACAATAACGCTGCTTTACTGCCCTGGAGGTGTATGCAGTGTCCTGTCTGCTGACAGCAATTCTCCTATTAGTATCACACACACCATATCACTGCAGAGGGGGCACTTGGGTTGCATCATGGACCGAACTGATGGCTAAGTTCCAGTTGTGGGGTGTGATTCTGGACTGAGATATTCATCAATATGGGAGCGACACGGGAGTAACGAAAGGTAGCATTTGAAGGCGAGGGAGTTTGATGGGAGTGTGTGTCATCATAAGATGTAAGGCAGGGGAGAACCAGGGTCAGTATGGCTTGCTAAATCTGTGGCTGGAGGAGTTGCTGTTACCATACAAGGCAGCAGAAATGAGGCAGACTGGACTTGTGCCTCTACCTTGGGATGAAGCTTCAGAATGGGCCCTTAACAGGAGCAGGCCTTTAAGCTGGATCACAAGGCTGAGCCAGCTCATGCCCCTCAGTCATTCCACTTCTGTAGGTGTGACCCTGCACAAGAATCAGTTTGTTTGGTGTGGAAGCATCTTTTCCAGTGACTGCCCTTTGTTTTGGATTTAGCTGCCAAGGAAGGGATTAATAGATGTAGGTTATAAAGCCAGACGGGCTCACTGTGATCTGATTTCCAGTATAATACAGAGCAGAAGAGTGCCTTGAATTAATTCCTGTTTGAACTAGAGCAGATCTTTTAGAAAAAGCATGCAATCTTGATTTTAAAATTGCAAGTGATGGAGAATCCAACACAAGCCTTGGTAAACTGTACCAAGGGCAAATTACCTTCACTGTTAATAATTTGCACCTTCTTTCTAGTCTGAATTTGTCTTGTTCCAACTTCCAGTCATGGGATCTTGATATAAATTTGTTTGTTAGATTGAAGCACTAGAAACTCTTTTCAAAGTTGTGTTTTCTATGTAGTTATTTACAGACTATGATCAAGTTACCCCTTACCCTTCTCTTTGCAAACTGAACAGATTGTGTCTATTACTATAAGGCATATTTTCCAATCCTTCTGTCATTCTTGTGGCTCTCTTCTTTGAACCCTTTCCAATTTATCAACATCCCTTCTTGAACCGTGGACACCCTAACTGGACACTGTATTCCAGTAGCAGTGGATACAGTTGTAAATATAACTTCCTACTCCTTCTCAATATTCCAGTTTATACATCACAGGTCACATTAGCCCTTTTGGCTACAGTGTCACCTGGGATCTCATGTTCAGCTTCCCCCACGCAAAAAAAAAATCTTTTTCAGAGTTGCTGCTTCCTAGGACAGACACACCCATCCTGTAAGTATGGCCTGCAGTCTTTGTTCCTACATGGTATGATTTTACATTTGGCACTACTGAAATGGAGCATGGCACTTCTGTCCAGAGGGCAGGGGATAATAGACTTGCAATCTAAGTAACAAAACCTATGATTAGGTAAAAAGCACCAATGCTTGTGCCAGGGGCGTTGCATGTATGTGTTATCATGAAGTCTCTCATACGTGGCCCTTTGGGTATAAGAGATTAGGGGGGTTGGGTGCGTGTGTGGGGTTGATCTTTAATGAGAGGAGGAAAAGTTGTGTAAGTGAAAGCAAGACTGGAAATTTTTGGGAGCAGGGGCTGTGTCTCTACTTGTGTCACACTGAGAATCATAGGGCCCTGTCCTGTTCTGTGAGCTACTGCAGTATAAATATTATATAATAATCTGCAGGAGTCTCCTTGAATAAAGCCCCAAGGAGTGTGTCTCCGTGACAAATGGGTTTCCCTGGCACTTCACTGTTTTCATGGATATCCTGGGCAGTGTTTGTTGTGGCATTTGTGTTCCTCTGATGTTGGTGGCATTAGCCCAGTCTGTATTGCTTGGCTGATGGCCTCCGGGGCTACCTGAGGGCTGGGTCAATTACAGCTTCTTGGAAAATGGAAATTTCTTATGACTGTTTTCCTCAAAATTTTATTTTGATGGAAATTCTGCAACCAGCGGCCATCTAGCACAGCACAGCACAGCACAGTGCTCCAGACAGGTAACAGCATTGCCTTCAAAGGACCAGGCTGCTCTTGCAGTTCCCAAATGTTTCCTGCATGTCATCATTTTATTACTTCTGCCCAGCTGCATGTCACGGCCAGTGGAAGAAGGTGAAGAGCTGAATAAGCGGCAGCTGATGCTGAGGTCTGAATGTTGGTTAGAACTGATTGAATTTCTAGTGTGAACATTCCTGCCCAAATAGTGACATCTGAGCCCTTTCTGGGACATTAAACAGTCCCTATGTCAAAGGGCAAGTGTGGCACCCACCTCTACTCCTGGTGGAAATGTTAAATCTGCGGCTTTCTCCTTTCTTTGAATGCCGGTCTCTGACTGCGAGCACTGAGCCGTGGTCTCCAGAGGGACCACGCCACAACACACCTGCAGAGAGCAGCTTCACTCCATAGAGGAGGGTGCTAACCCTGCTTCCCAGCTACAGAGCCTTTGCTGTCAAGGATGGGTGGAGAGAAGAGGACTGTGGAACAGCAGGACAGAAAGATGGTAGCGAGGAGGAGTAGAGATTGGTAGGGAAAGATGAGGACAGGGAGAGACAGGGATTTTTAGCCTTGGGTCATAATTGAGACCCTGGCTAAGCTTCTGCATCCTTGCAGTGGGAGGAATGTCAGGAAGCGGGCTGTGCACAGTGGAAAGGGTCTCTATGCGACCCTGCATAGGCTGGAATGGAAGGACATGATGGGGATGTGCAGGTGGCCTGGAGGGGCGGCAGCCTTTTTCCTGTTCATGGCCTGGCATAGCCATGGCAAGGCCATGGCTGCACAGTAGCCCTCCTACATGGCTCCAAGTTGGAAGCAATCCAGATACCCAGAGCCCAGTTACTGGGGCTTTACAGGACAAGAGTGGAGCACACACGTCATCCGCAGAACTTAGCAGGGGCAAAGATGTTGCTAGGCCGGACCAGTTCCGGAATCCATTAAGCAGTGATCAGTAACGACTGCTCCAGAGGAAGGTGCATGAACCCTGCAGCACGGCAGTGATGAAATAACCTTCTCCCAGAGAACATTTTCTTCCTTCATCTCCACTATGCAGAGGGTAGGCATGCCCTGCCAGAGGAGGGTTTGTAGCCCTTTCTCACCACTTGTTTGTCTGTTTAATATTTACTAGACCAACGCTGGGTGTTTTTGTTATCCATGTGCACGGTGCAGCCCTTTTCTGAATCCTGTTGATTCTTGCCCTCAGTTATATCTTGTGGCAGTGAGTTCTACTTCTAAATTACACACTGTGTGAACAAGTATTTCCTTCTTTCAGTTGGGATTGCCCTGGGGAGAGGCTGAGCGCTCAAAACCTTTTCCCTGATGCAGGCCGAGGTGGGAAATAGTTTGATAAAATGAAAAGCAGCACTCAGATTTATAAAGATGGCGGGAAAGTGCCCACCAAGGCTTCTCACTAGCTGCCTGAGCCCACGTGGTCTAGTAAAGGGATCTTGGTGTGCAGGACTCAACATCTTGGTATGTTGCATGTCTGGGGAATCCAGGTGGCTGTGCAGAGAATAAAGGCATACTAGGAAGGGCCTGAGGGCACCTCTGGCACTAGTCCTGAATCCTTGCTCTCCTGCCACTCCCGGTGGAACTGATGAACGTTCCCACTCGCTGCACTCTTGCTCCTGCAGGAAGGACTGCGGGGTGGAGTCTCACATTCCTTTTGCCCTTTCAGGGTCCCCACTCCGTCCTGCACACCGGCATACAACGTTCCTGGCCACCGAGAGGAGGGCGCTGGCCTTCCACTGGTACTGAGCTCCCCAGACAGGGATGCTGTTTGCGTACCCTGTGCAGCTGTAATTTCTCCAGTCACAATAGGATCAATGGATGCAACCAAGATCAATAGCTGTGATCGATTAACCACAGGCTGATGAGGGGCTCAGCATGTCTTTCAGATTGGCGGCAGCCCAAGTGGAAGCATAACTCTGCTCTGTAAGCAATAATTAAGAAGCAGTTTGCCCTTGGCCCAGGCTGCTGGGTACAGTGTCAAGCTCTGCAAAGTTGCAGAGCTGGGATTTTTCAGGAGACTCAGACTGAGACAAGTGCCACTCTGCTCTCTGACCAGCTTGTGCTCTCTCTCTGCAAACCAACCAGGGGGTGGGCTGGCCCTGCCCTGGGTGAGTGGGAGGGGGATATGGAATGCGCCACTGGGAACTCTTCTACAAGTACAAAAATTGCCTTCTCCATTCACAGTTGGTTCTAGAGATGAGCCAGCGGCATCAAGAGTTATCCGTTAACATTCATTTGACTCAGGAAGCAGCTGTATTTGCATCCTATCATGTTTACGTTCTGCGAGCATTTGAGCGCTTGAGCTTTACTTGCAAAAAATGCATGTGAACCAGATGATATGTGCGGTGGTAAAATTGGCAGTTTTCATTTCTTAAGTCATTCAGTCAGGGAGTGAAAAGAATAACAATGTGATTCATGTAACAAGTCAATGCAGCGCATGTTCTCAATGTGCCATATATGTACAATCCCCAGACCAAGAACTATCTGCTAGAGAAATTCACAGAGAACAGAGACTATTTCATGTGTTGGAAAATTTCACCCTCTGCTTGTGATCGGTTCATGAATAGACACAAAAAGGAGCAGGATGCACCAGGAAGTGGGGTGTTGTGAATTATTTGCTTGTTTCTAGGAGAATTTCTTTGGCTATGCTATGGAGATGTCAGCCACCCCAATTCGTATAACATGCCATAATTTATCAACAGCCAGGTACTGGTCAGGAGCCCAACCACTGTCCCAAAATGAAACCACACCCACCCACACACACAAATTCGAACTTCAGGCCAAATATCCATGTGTATTTGGTACTCTTCCATTTCACACTGGGGTCTGTCCCCTTGCTATAGACTTTCAGGCAGCCTAACTCAAATGGGGAGTGGCCTAAGCATGCCAGCTCTTCTGACTTGCTTTAAGAAAATACCAACATGTGTATTTGAAATGGATTCTTTTTAACCATCCTAGAGACTCTCCTTTTCTGGGGTGCACAACGGGGTGAGCAGACTGCCTCCCTCACTTTAGTAAAGTTCTGGAGAGATCCTTGATAACAAAGTAGCTTTTAAAGCCATTTAAAAGGCATCATTCTCCTTTTTGCTTTGCCTGGCCAAGTGATGGTACATTATTATGATTCATTTATTGTGTGTATTACAGTAGTGCCTGGAGACCTAAGATCAGGACCCTATTGTACTAAGCTCAGTAGCATGTTGTCCACAGACACTGAAATGCAACGGTCTGTCTGTCTGACTTATTGCCGTTCTCTTTATTATGTGTAATTTACTTACCTACTGAGATTTCAGAAGGGGCAAGGAAGTGGTATCTCCATCTCATGACAACGAAATCTCTCTGTGCCAAAAGCTAACATGTAAGTTGTCTCCCATTCTCTGTTGCTGCTGTTTTCACTTCTTCCATTGGTTACAGTTTTGATCTTAGCTTGGAGCATTTGGGTTACAAATAACAGACCCTTCAAACCCTTACTCCTGGAAGTAAACCCTTACTCTCTTGAGTTGCTCTTACTGCAGTCTGTGGGACTGTGTGTGTGAATAAGTGATGCTTATGTCAATTGTGACTTGCAGGGCCAGGCTATGTCTTGTGATTGAGGGACCATTATTCTCTTGGTGCTTGCTGTAACTAAGGGTTTGTGAATGGCAAGAGTTCAATTTATCACTGAAATTGCTGCATATTCAACTTTGTCAAATGCCTTTTAATTCCATTGTTTCATATGTATTAATATGTGTATTATGATAGTGCCTTGGGACCCCAACCAAGAACAGAATCCATTGAGCTGGGTGCCGTACAATCAGGGAGTAGGAATCCGAGGGCCTTACAATCTAAATATTGCCTGTGAAGTGTCTGCTTTCTAGCCAGATTTGAGTTTTAGAAGAAATCTATTTGGGGGCAAGGGTTCGGCTCCTCTGGATTTTTCCCGATTGGGATCCTTGCCAATTGTGAAAGGACAGGGAACTCTCCTGTTGTTTGTGTAAATGAAAGCTTTTGCCAGTGTTGGGACTGATTTATTTTGTAAGGTTTTGTGCAATTGGCTCAAACTGTCTGGTCCTGCAGTTTTATTAAGTTTTGAAGTTGTTTCAGCTCTTTAATACCGTTTTATTTACTGTGTGATTTTGTAATGTGTTTCTGTCTTTCAAGTGTAATCTGGGGAGTAGGTATATTTACAGTAGAAAACCTTGGCTTTCATTTTCTAAGGCTGTGTTGCTGAATATAGAGAGTTTGCTGTAAACCTCAGTGTGAAAACTGATTGACTTCTAAAAGATTTTTCAAATTTTTCTTGTTTCTTCATGGCTGTCCCTGTGACTGAATAGCTGAAGGATGGCTCTTCAGGTCTTTAGCAGCAGAACATCAGTTGGTGCAGACATGTGAGTTCATGTCACAGTCTAGTTACACTCCTGTCTATGGGGCATGTCTCTCACAGCCCCTTGTGCATTGTCCAAGCTAATTGCTAGCAGCTCCGTACTCCTAGAGCACCTGATTGGCCCATTTTTAGGAAGGGCTGTTCCCACCCTTTTCCCTGCCTTATTTTCACAGAGAGGCTTTCTCTACTCCCACTACTGTGATGAAAAAAATATCTAGTTAGGGACCTCTTCACACCACAGTCAGATCTGTTACAGTAAAAGCCATTAAGGCAGCATTTGCTGATAATGACTGTAAAGTTAACGTGGATATCTGCTATTCTAAATATAGAGGGAAATGGGTAATTCTGCAGTACCACTCTGAGCCAGCTTCTGGCGAATGGAAGCCCATCTTGCATTGCCATGCTAGCTCTTTGACCCTTTTTTTGGCACACCTGGGTAGCCTGGCTGTGCTGTAACAAGAATGTTCTGCGTGAGGGGTAACTTCCTAGCTGTTAGTCTGAGTCCTGCAAGCCAGTGGCTCTCAACCTTTCCAGACTCCTGGACCCCTTGTGGGAGTGTGATTTGTCTTGAGTACCCAAAGTTTCACCTCACTTAAAAACGACTTGCTTACAAAATCAGACATAAAAATATACACATAGTTGGGGTTGGTCCTGCTTTGAGCCAGGGTTGGACTAGATGGTCTCCTGAGGTCCCTTCCAACCCTCATCTTCTATGATTATTGCTTACTTCCTCATTTTTACCATATAATTATAAAATAATTGGAATGCAAATATTGTACTTACATTTCGGTGTATAGTATATAAAGCAGTATCAACAAGTCATTGTCTGCATGAACTTTTAGTTGGTTCTGACTTGGCTAGTGCCTTTTATGTGGTCTGTTGTAATAGTAGGCAAATATCTCCATGAGCTGATATGTCCCCTGGAAGGCCCCCTGAGTAACCGCAGGGGTACACGTACCCCTGGCTGAGAGCCACTGCTCCAAGCCACCTGCATCGGCTCAGCCCGTCCCACCCAGCTGACCAAACATCCCCAACGCCTCCACTATAAAAACGGTTCCAGCACCCCTGGGGTGTTCCTTGGTGGCAGATCCCGCAGTACAGCAGGCTGGCAGTGTGTGTTGTTTCTGACATAGGGCTCCTACAACCGTGCCTGTTCGGCAGATCTGTGCGCTTGTAAGACTGCTGGCCTACACCTGCTGGCACGAAGCGCTGACAGACAGACATGAAACAGGCCCGTTGTCCCATGCACATTGTTGGTAGTCTGGCTTGGGTGGCTCCAACTCTTTGGAAGCAGAGGGCAGGTTTTCAGAGGGCCACTCCCATTGACTTCCCATGGAGCTGTGGGTTCTCAGCACCTCAGAAGAGTAACCAATTGAGCAGCAAGGCTTGTGGAACCGTACCCCGAACTGCAGAGGCCTCGCAGCCCCCAAAGAGCCCCCTGCTCTGCTGTAAAGGGCTGTATGCAGCATTGCAAGGCATTGCTGATCTGCTCATCCCTGCCTGCGTGACTGCTGAGCTCTTCTCCATCCCACTTCCCTCCTTGCACCGTGCTAAGGATCTTTCTTGGTCCATGGTTAGGCAGCAGTAATGGAATTGCTAAGGATTTAAATTATTTAGCTTCAGCTGCTGACTCAGCTTTAAAATAATATGCATGTTTCTTAAAGTAACAGCCTGGTGGCCAGAAGTCCCGTGATCCCGGCTGCTCCCTGAAGCCACAGGAGTGTGAGTGGAAAGCAGGGATTATGTTCCACCAGACAGAATTAAAGAGGTAATACAGTGCAGGGACCAGGTAGCTGTTGATGCACACGGTGCATGGTGAATCCACTTCAGTCACCTGGCACGATCTTACCCCAGCACCCAGGAATCCATTGCAAATGCCTGATGGGAAAAGCACAATCACCTTCAGAGCGATTCAGATGTGCACAGCTGCGATTGCACTATTATTGTGCAAACTGGTTAAATGCAGAAAGCTGCTGCATACAGTTCCCGTCAGTGCAGCAAAACATACCAAATAACATACCAAGCTGTTAAAGGAAGGCATTTACTCTTCCCCAAGGCAGTGTATTTAAGAGCTCTTTGCTGCACAGCCTCCCCATTCCCTTAAGTGAAAGAAAAAGAACAGTTGAGGATAGTGTCTTGAATATTGGCACCCGGCAGCAAACTGTAAAGTGAGTGATGCCCAGAGTTCTCTGCTCTAGTTACATGGAAGATAACAGGATCAGAGGAAGGAGCCTTGCATTCTTTCAGGGTTATATCAGAACACAGATGAAGGTTTTCTTCAAAGTCTCTCAAGAGAAACTCAGACAGAACTTTGCATCTTCAAAAAACACTTTGTAACGAGAGAAAAAGTTACCTTTGCAGGTCACCTTTTCCTTCTCACTCCTGTCTCAAAAGCCAGGGTCTTGACTGCTTGGGTCCTGATCAAATCCTAATCTGGTAACTGCTTTCTGCTGCCCCATGGTCCTCCTGCAGTTGCAATTGGAATACAGTATTCTTCTCACTTCCTACCTAAAACTGTAGTGCAGCATAATGGTGGCAGAATGGCTGCAATGTTGCAGCCCGATGTGTTGGCATTTCAGTGGGGGAAGAAATGAATTGGGGAGGAAGTCGTATGGCCTGTGCTATACAGGAGGTCAGACTAGATGGTCACAGTGGTCCCATCTAGCTTTGGCATCGATGTGCTGTAGGGGTGTGTGTGTGTGTGTAATATCTGTGAATCTGTAAATCTGTGTGTATGTGATCTATGAGAGACACACCACATCTGAAATTGATGGTGCTGCATGTTTTTCTAGCACAGATTTGGACCCTAGTTTGCAAAGGGCCTGGAGGCCCCTGGGGGCAGAGAGTGCAGTATAAACCAGAAATGATAGTTGTTACTAATGGTGAGTTTTCTTCACCTCTTGTTTCCTGTCATGAGTTTGACCTTCTTTAAAGGGCATCTTATTGTGTGCATTGTAAATGGCTTTCCTCTGCTTCTTATGGAGCTGACCTTAGTTTTCAGGGGTCTCTAAGGAGGACTCCAGGTGTTGGGACACCAACGGTAGGGCATGGTATAGAAGTGTAGTGAGAGATCCCTCTACCCCCCCACATAGGGTTTAGGAACTGGAGCTAAGCAGATGAGGCCTCTGAGGGCATGCCTAAGCTGCAAGTAAAAACCCATGACTGGCCTGTGACAGCTGATGAGGGCTCAGGCTGTGGGGCTGTTTAGTTGCAGTGTAGAAGTTCGGGCTCAGGCTGGAGCCTGGGATCTAGACCCTGTGTGGTGGGAGGGTCCCAGAGCTCGGGCTCCAGGCTGAGTCCAAATGGCTACAGGACAGTTAAACAGCCCCTTAGCTGGAGCCCCAGTCAGCTGGCATGGGTCAGCCACGGGTGTCTAATTTGCAGCATAGACATGCCCTTGGTGTTAGCGAACCCCCTGAGGAGAAACGTCCTGCAACTAGGACTGATTTTCTTGGGTGTTTAAGTGGGGATGGAGGCTGCTTTCCAGACTCTGACTTGCACAGGTTTATTAGGACTATAACATTGTTAGTTTTAAACCCTTCTAAGCCCTGGCTTCCCCGATGGGATTGCTCTCCTGTGTGATAGCTTTCCCCAGAACACTAAGCTGCTGCAGAGCTTTTACACCTGTCGGTGTGGATAGAGGATGCTGATAGGAGGTTTCTGAATCTTTGCTCTAGGGGCATTCACCCCCTGGGCTGTAGACATGGCCCATCTGGGGTTAGGGCAGGAGGGACTCGGAGTTCAGAGATGGAGCTTGTTGCAGCTAATGTGCTAGTGAGTGAGGGGAGGTGTAATTCAGGGATCAATGGGAAATGTTAGGAAGCGTGATTAAAATGGGAATGCAATTAATGTAGCAAGGAGAACGGTTCCACTGGGAACGGAGCCTGCTTCATCTACAAATAGTAACAAAAACAATTGGGGATTAATGTATTAAATTGAACCGCAGGGCAGACTCTGGTTTCCTGGTGAGAAGAGAGAGCAGGAGGGTGAGAAACGACAGAGCCCATTACCACTCGCTGCTCAGTGATTTTCACAGGATGGCAGGAGTGCAGCTGATGGCAGAATTTGGCCCTAGGAGTCTGCAATAATTTGAGGAGACATTTGAGCATAATAGAAGAGGTAGATTCCAGGGACAGCAGGGTGATGAGCTACCCCAGGCTGCTTCCTGGACCCGTTCCGAGGAGGGCAGGTGCTAGGCCACGTGGGGATGGCTAGGTGGGAAGCTCTGTGGCTCTGGCTCTCGGCAGAGGCTCAGTTTTTGATTGGCTGGATGAAAGATTCACATGATGGCATTATCGTTGTCTCCTGATCTTGTGCCAGGCCCAGTGAGAGCAGAACCATGGTGTGAAGCACTGTTTTCTCTCAGAGGAGTGCCAGTCTGCAAATGGTCCAGGTAGGCCCAGATTTGTGCTGCCTCCCCATATTTCACAGCCCAAAGAACGCTCTTGTGGGATGGTGATGCTGAGCGGCAATGACCCTCACTTTGCTATTTCCCACAGCTTGCACCATAGATTTCTACAAATCCATCGGGTTGTCACCATTAAGATACCACACAGTCACCACAGTTATTTCCTGCTCTTGTGCACTATGGGCCTCTAGCGTCCCATTCATTGTGTGCCATAGCTGTGGGCACGGGACACGTGTTGCCTTTAAGAAGATGCCTAGGCCCTAGGGGATGGGATTTGAGAGGAGGTTCTATTAAGCAGGCTGCATGTTCCCTGCTTCTGTCCTGAGCTGGCTGCTAACTGGACCTGAAGGAACTGCAGGCAGCAGTGACTCTACCCAGTACATTCAAGGTGCTTTATCACACGGGAAGTGATGTCCTTGGCGAGTGGGATAACCCAGGCTTCCATTAGGGGCCGGTCTTCAAGTGGTGCCCTACGAAGGAATGAGTTCCCTATCACCCAGGAAATCACACCCAAGAGATGGCCTGTCCTCTGTGGGGCTAATTGCAGCAGCAAAGCTTCCGGTAGCAGTGCCAGGTGCTGTACAAACCCCAGATCCCAACCCTGAGAAGCTCACCTTCTAAAAGGACACAGCAAAGGGGAAGGGGAAAGGATCCAACATGCAGGCATGGAGGCCAAGCAGCGAGCAGTCTCAAAGGGATGGTGTGAGGTGATGTTGCATGGCTGGAGGTGTGTTCCCTCGAGGCAGGTGGGTTACCCAGCTGTGTGCAGGTGTCTGTCTCCGGGGCCCTTTCAGCAGTGGTTTAAAAGCATCTTGTTAATTTGCAGCCATGGCCTTTCAGAAGGGAGGTCGTTCCCTCTGCACTTCTAATGCTTATTACACACAACCTGTCAGCTTGGAAGTTACACATGTTGCATCTTTAAATGTGAGAACATACTTCAGTTTCTGCTGGAGTGGTTACTGTGAGAATGGTATAGCATGGAGCACCTAGCTATGTGCTTAGAAGAAAGAATCTGGACTCTGCAAGGTTCTGTATGTATAGAGAAGAGCCAATGGCCGCCAGTAAAGCTGGACACCTCCTCCCCCTGCAGCCTATCCTGAATGCTCCATCTCCTCTCCCTTTGCTTTTTGTGTGCTCTCTCTCTCTCTCGCTTTTCCTCCCACCAAACCACTCATAAATGCAGGCCACTTGTAGGCCTGTTGAGGGGGAAATGGGCTGATCCTGAACGTTTGGGTAGGACTCTGCCCAGATCCACAGTTCAGTAATAACTGGATTGCTAGCTACCACTCTTCTACAGCACCTGTCAGTGTAGGATTTCAATGGTATCCATTCATTCATGGAAGAAAAGCACCCTGAATGGAACATTGGGGATGGCTTTATTTTGAGGGATGGGCCACAATCACACACAGTAGACATTCCTGCACTTGTCAGTATGGGATTGTCACTGAACCATGGGACAGTATTGATTGACGTGGGATGCAGGATGCCAGACGCCATAGAAGGGATTGGGGTCACCAGCCTGCGCTAGTGTCTGGAGCACCATCAGCTGTGTGGTGACCATCTGAAGGGACTCCTCCGCAGGGATGTGATGCAGTGCTGTAGGTGTATTGTGTTATGCAGCAGGCATAATGTAAGGTCCATTTAATGTAAGGTCCCTTGTTCTGGCCTCACAGAGCACAGCATTCTCCATAGAAATGCAGTCCCCAAAGGGTTTACTTGCTGTTTCTCCTGTGTCTCCCTGAGCTATCAGGGCAGTGTCTGGCAGAGCATCTCCACACAATCACCTCTCTTGAGCAGCAGAGCTGGGCAGTGCCTTCTGCTCATTTGACCCTGGGAAGTTAATGAACACAAAGGGCCTTTGTAGCTTTCTTGCTCTCTCCTCTGCGTCTAGCTGAATCTTCCAGAGTCTGTGGCATTGTCTGCAAAGGATTCCTAGCTAATCTCCTGAGAAATTGGAACTCCTCAGTGGAGCAGATTAGCTGCTAATGAAGATGGGGACAAAAATATGAAAGGGAGCCCAAAAGTGGGAGACATTCTGCAGCAGGAAAGCTATGCACACATTTCCTGCCATTGCTAGCAAGAGTTCAGCTCCACTGGTGTAGTGGTGCAGGGAGGCTGATGGTCTGCGGGTGGCGGAGGCACTGTGGCATCATCTGTCATGGCTAGACAAGAACACGGAATGCAATGTAATGCTGACAGATCCTGCTGAGGTCCCTGTGTCTGAACCGAACGCTGACAATTCCATAGCTGGCCGAGTCTGGCTCACCTGTGTGCTAGGATTACTAAACTAGGTATTTGAGTTACAAGAATGTGGTTAGTGTTTATGGAATGATTGTAAGTGGCTGCCTGCATTAATCTCACTTACAACATCTGTATCCCGTAGTGCTTGGTAATACTGGCGCATTTGCACTGACAGCCTTTGAAGTTGTGTAAGTCACTGGACAGGAGTGAGGGTGAAATGCTGGTCTCCGACAGATGGTGACATTTCCTGCCTGACAAGGAAGGCCCATCAACACCAGAGGGACTAGAGTGGAACATGAAAGAGGACAAAAGACTTTGTTGTTTACACTCCCTCTCCAATGAAAATGAGTCTTGCAAGTGAATTCCTCCCATCAGCTGAGTTTGCAGCTCAAAGCAGAAGAGGGGAAAGGAGTAAAAGCCCCTAACAAGGCAGAACTGGGTTCCTGAGATGACTGCATACCTAAATCAGGGTGGCAGTGGCACATGCACAAGCTGCTGGAGAATAGCACTCTGGTTCTAGGAATCTGCTGACTGCATTGTGGCACCTATTGCTAGAGTGAAGTCTCTGCCACTGTTTCCCTGAGAGCCTTGAGGGTGGAGGGGAGACGGAGGGAGTGCTGCTTCCAGCGTCATTAGCTGGAACTTGTTTAGGATTCCAGGCCATGGGAGCCGCGTCTGTTAGAAAAGTAACATCGATCCTCACCTGCTATCTCAGTTCTCAGGCAGCGCCCATTGCCACAGGCTGAGCCCCAGTTCTAGGTGAACTGACTAGATTCTGTGCTGGCTGTGTCTGCTTATGCCAGGCTCCCATGCGGTGACGTTTTGTGGCAGGCCGGACCTTCCACAGGAGTAGCCCACGTGCTTGAGTGCAAAGGGGCTTTATTTAATTTGTTTAATTGCTTTTCTTAACCCTTTTGCCATAAGGCCTCTGCTCTGCTGACACTGTTCTAAGTTAGAGCACAGCCCTGCTGGGGCTTACCCCGCCTCTCTCCATAACACACAGCATCTGTGGCGCCAGCTTGCTTGGCTCCACTTTTCGCTCCTGCACCTAAGCACTCCACTGGGATGAGCGCTTCCCCAGGGCTGGGCTCAGCTGACGTAACTGCATCCATTCAGCTGGCTCAGCCTCCACTGTGAGCACCCCTCAGTAGGTTTGTGTAATGACCTGCCCAGATGTAGTCACCTCATGTGCTGAGGCATCTGCTGCCTGGATCTGTATCACCACAGATCTGCAGTCGACACATGGCTTCCTGATGAATGGGAGCTGAAACCATGAGTGCAGCTCTGTGCTGGCCTGTGTTCACCTGGCACTTTGCAAACACCAGCCACTTCATCACCCTGAGCTGGATTAGCAAAGCCATCGACACCCTTTATTGAGGACCAGAATCAGGTCTCCCAGCCTGGAGTGCCATGAAAATGCTCCCCCCTGTCAGTATTCATAGAGCACCCATGTCATGGCACTGGAGATGGTCTACTGGGGGGTCGGTCTGCTCTCATGATCTGGGGTGTGATTTCCCTCTCTAGCTGGCGGAGAGAACGTGTTCCAAATGCCTTAGTGCTCACTACCCTTTTCCCTACATACAGGGATCTCCTGGGGCGCAGGCTGGAGCAGGCCTTTGCCTCATAGCTAGGAGGTTCATTGGATTGCAGCAGCACCTAGGAATCAGGTCCCATTGAGATGGGTGCTACACACGCACAAGGTCAGAGGCAGTCCAGGCTCTGAAGAGCTATTGGATGAAGAACTCTGTCCTTATTGTGTCTTACATCTGAGGCCTGCCCTGCACGTTTCCTGTTTGAAAAGCAGGGTTTGGGCTCCGGAGGTCTGAGCACCATGCACCAGCTGGAGATGTGTTTGGAAAGCCTGTTCCAGACTCCGCCCTTTAAAGTGCTCTGAGCAGAGCCCAGCAGCTGTTTACCATGGGGCTGCCCCTGTAATCTCCAGTCCCCAGGCAGGAGCCTCCCCTCAGCATCTGCACGTGCGTGTGGCGATAGGGTGGAGGCTGTTGCTGATAACACACAGTGGCTGCAGGGAGTTGGGGCACTTGTTTTGGAAGCAGAGCTCACTGTGCAGACTCTGACCTGGACCACGGAGATGGAGGCTTTCCTTTCATCAACAGGCGTGCCAGTCCTGCGGCACCTATGGAAAGTGAGTGTTTGGGTCGCTGCTAAAGGCAGTGGGGGGCTCTCATGGCTCAGTTCCTGCGGGAGGCTCTTTACCTGTCCTGCCTGGGGTGTGTGTGTCTGTCTGAGCTGGTAGCATGGGCTCAGGGCCTTGTGGTGCATGCACAGTCAGGCAGCCACTGCCCCAGGGAGCTTGCGGACCCAACAGAAGAGAGACACAAGATTAAAAGATTTACAGCTGGGGGACTTGCCCATGGTCAGACAGGGAGTCAGTGGTAGAGCCAGGACCTGAGCCCAATGCCTTGTTTCCACGCTGGAGATTCAATAGCAAGACCATCGCTCCTCTTCATGATGGCTAATTCTGAGATAGTACAGCTGAGCGGGCAAGGGATTGGCTGCCAGTTTTGGTTTGTAGCAGTAAACAGCAATCTCGCCAAGCTGTCTTTGCCGCCCGCGTAAAGCCTTGGGTCAGGCGCTGGTGGGGTTTCCATGAAGTCATGCTAACAGCTCTTGTCCTTCACTAGGCGCACATGTTGCTCCCAGGTTCCTAGCAAGGCTCCCATTGCCAGTGTAATCAGGGGTATTTTCTAAGAGCTGTGCTACAGGCAACCTCCCTCTCTGCAAGGCTTAGAGAGCACTCCCCATCACACGGCAGGCAGGCCATGTGAGCACCCCAGTCAGTGCCTGCCTCTCTCGCAGTTTCAGCAGTGATCAGTCACAGTTGTACAGATCCCAATGGACAGTTCCCTGCTCGGGGCTTTTGCCCACTGCATCCAGACAGAGCAGGTGTGAATTAGTCCTGCTGAAGTGCGGTTAGAAAAAATGAGTGGGAACAGATGGTAGAAATTAACTTGCTTGTGATCAGCTTCTGAAAGCCTTCCCCTGGCCACAGAACAACTCTGTTTGGAAGGAATCGAATTTGGGTCTGGGGCACTGTTGGTGGTGCTGGAGGGCAATGTGCAATGTCTGGGATAGCCTGGAGGCTGGGTTTGCCATATGTGCACTTCTTTGGAAAGGCTCCCCCTGCAATCTGGGCTGCACCAGGCTCAGAATTTGTCCCTGTTTTTTACCACAAGTGGCAATCTGTCACATACCTTCTGTGCACTGGGTTTCCCTGGTGTGTTCTCTGCAGACCCCAGTCTGCGCAAAGACTCAGCTACGTTTATTTGCTGTCATGGTTGAGGAAGAAAGTGCATTAGGAGAGTGAGAGGTAAAAATCAAGTAGTCACATTGCTGCTGTGTTTCTCTAACTAGCTATAAATCTGTTATATTTCAATAAGAGGTGTAACGCATGAACAACAAGCTCTGGAGCATTGTCTTAAGTCAGAACCTAATATTCTTGCTGGTGATATAAAAATAGCATTCCTGCTCAGGATGCAGAAAGAGCAGAGGCTCCTGCTAGCATCAAAAGGGAGTGACAGGTTTCACTGGGGGGTGTGGGCCCATGCTGACATGAGCTGCAGCGTGTTAACTCTTTCATAGCCGTGGGTCTGTGTGGATGGGGCAATGCCCCAGATTGCAGCTCCCTGTCCAGCCCACATGGGATGGTGTTCTATTAACACCTCTGTTTCTTGCTGGCTGCCCAGCTCTTGTTCAAGGCTGATCATGATATGCGAATAACAAAACAGACTCTTAATCCTGCTACTTAGAAAATCCATGAGTATCAAACAGGAGTAGTCTTGGAACAAATGTGCTCACAACAGTAGGATTTACACATGAGGGACTCCTTTACCAAAGGGATCTGTCACCTACCGCAAGGGCTGTTCGCTCCAAATTGCTGCTTCTGGCATCTGTCCTCCGTGTGTCCCCAAACCTGCTCTGGCTGCAGCTGCCAGCCAAGTGGGACCCACCCACAAGTGGTGCTGAAGAGCATTTCTAATCATCAGCCACAGAAGTTGTTTAAAATCCCAAATTGCTAACCGGGGATCTAGCTAACTGGGCTCAAACTGCGCTGGGCGCTGTGAATGGCAGGCTGTAGCCACTTTGCCGCCTGACGGCAGTGGCCAACAGCTTTCTGAGTAGTTATCTGTGGTTGCAAGCGGCTTCATGTGTACAATTGAGGTGTTTTCTGAGAATTTGGTTCCAAAATGACATACTTTGTAAAAACCTAAAATATCTGAAAAATGGTTTCCTCTCTCACATCCCAGCCAAGAGAAAAGGACACGTAGTAGTGAGAATCGGGAGTCCCAAGTTCTGATCCTGGCTCTGTGACTGATCTGCTGTGAGACCTTGAGCAAATCGCTTCATGTCTCTCTCTTTGCTCTCCCCACCTGTAACTGGGAAATAACAACATTTACCCACCTCATAGGCACAGTTGTGAGGGTTTGTCCCTGATCCCTATAGGACACATGGTCTGTGTTAATCCTTGACCTCTGTACTATCTGTTAAGTGGTGTCCGGAACCTTAGGGCTTAATGAAAACCTTTGCGGTTGAGAGCAATGTGGATTTGGCCAATGGATGATCTGTGTGTTGAGCTTGAACCCAGGAGGTTGGTTTGGCTCCTGTACAGAGATCTTGATGAGGGAGCAAAGAGCAGCATCTTAATGCTGTTTGCGAGGGGAGGGAGCAGACCCTTGTGAGGCCAAAGTAGAACAAAGGGACCCACTGAGGGCTTAGAAACATGGGCAGAAAGTAACTGCCTGAGGCTCAGCTCAGGGAAATGCAGCTAAATCATCCGGGAAGCACTATCCAGATGGCAGACATGCCACTGGAAAAGCAGGGAAGCTGGACAACAACGGAGCACCAGCAGGAGAGGAGCTCTTAGGGTGACCTGGCAGCAAAGTACAATGCTGTTGAGTGCCAGGAGGTAGTGGTGGGGGCTTGTCTGCACGGGGAAGTTTCTTTGCATTCAAACAGGCCATAAAGCCAAGGTTGGATTTACCCCGATGTGCCCCTAGGCACAGTATCTTCAGTGCCCCTCATCTACAGCTGACCTGCACAGAGGGGATGGGGACAAGGGGGAGAGGGGCTGGCCAGGCCAGTTCTGCACTAGGGGTAGCCAGGGGAGAGGAGCGGGGGCGACTGGCTTGGAGCAGGGAAAACGCTCATCCCTAGAATCCAGCTTTCTGCCTGAAAGGGGGGCCGGGCCCCAGGGGAAGAGGAGGTGCAGGGGTCGGGGTGCCCAAATTGGCTGGGGCTCCTGGGCTCCAGGAGCTCCTTGCCTGATGAGGCGCACCTCGAATGCTGGCATCCCGGGCACATGCCGACTGTGCCTAACTGTGTAAAACCTGACTGAGCACGAAGCAGACACAGGGCTGATCCATTTCACATCCTGTCAGCTGGCTGTGTGTAGCCCAGTGGGCCTGTAGAGGTCAAGTCATGCCAGCCGACTGTGTTAGACCTGACAGCCCGTGTTCTGATGTAATGTAGACAGCCGGATGGGAAAGGCCTCACTTGCTGATGTGGGCACCTTGATACCAGAAAGGCAGCAGCTGTTAACACATGCAGGTTGTCTGGACCTCCACCGCTGTTGTCACTGGGGAGCTACATCGGCAGAAGCAGAAGTGGAAGATCTGGAGGGAAAGAGTCTGATAGACCTAGCCTATGGGATCTGTGATGCCTGATGAGGTGCAGATACAGGGCAAGAGGAATTGTTCAGGGTGCAACTGGGAGCACCGTGTGGGCGCTGAGCCATACTGCATGGGATGAAGCACTGACTAATGCACTGGAGAGAAGAGTTTCACACTGGTTTCCAGGGACTGAGCCGGAGTCCTGCTCCACTGCTAACTCCAAGAGTCTGCAACTCTCTGGCTTTGTTTTATGTCATTAACAGGCTTCTCTGGCAGCTTTGCAAATTCCAAGGCCAGTAATATCCAACAGCACGCAGGGCTGGCTCTCCTTCAGCTTGGTTCTGTTGACTGCCTTCACTCACCCCTGGTGCTTCTGGGCACTGAGGATATCCGCATGGAGGCAAAGGCAAATCTGCCCCTTCCCCTGAGCACGGCAGCTTGTCTCTGGGCTGGGGATGCTGCCGTGCTGTTGGTGACTCCATTACATGCCCGGTTCTTTGCTAGCATGCATGGTCTGTCTGTGAAGCAGCTTATAGGGCATGGATGAGCTCTCTCGCAAAGCTAGTTGTTTGGCTCCACAACTCCACTGCGGAGGCTGTGGACCCTTGCTCCTCTGCTGGTGAGAAATCTTCTAGTTTCTGGCCTGAGTTGGTTTGTGGCCAGGTTTTACCTGTTTGTTCTTGTCCTAACATTGTCCTTTAGGGCTCCCGGGAGAGTGGAGCCTACTTCATGGTGACGTGTCCACCCAGCCCTCGTCTGCACTCTCTGCCCCAGAGAGGATTGGGACTAGCACGTGGGCAGCTGCATAGATGCCCCCCTCCTGAGCTCCCATGGGAGACGGCAACAGCAGCAGCCAAGGTGGCTGAGCAGTCTGCAGCTATCTGGGTGGATTCCCAGGACCCAAGGCTGACAGAAAGGCTAGGTGCAGTTTGGCAGGGTGGGCCACTCCTCTGCTGGCAGGAGAACAGAGCAGAAAATGGTGCCTGGGAAAAAAGTAACAGCAGAAGGATGTCTAAACTGCAATGGGTCCGTTGTCACTGCAAGTCTGCAGTCTCTGAAGATACGTCACAGAGGTGCTGGAGGATAACCCTGCTCAGAGGATCCTGGCTGGGGGGGGAGGCAGGCATAGCTGAAGGGTGAAAACTGTTTGTAATAATTAAACTGACGGAGATGGAATAAATGGGCTGAAGGTGTCAATATAATGTAGTCACTGTTCGCCATTAGCCAGTGTTAAATGATATTAATACCTTTCACTCATTTATTCCATTTTAGTTAATACGACAGAACCCTGTGTGCTGCCATGTCTGCATTTGCTGTTAGCTCTGTTTACGTGAGGATTCCAGGGGCAGGCACCAGCTGTGCTGCCTATGGTTGGACATGGTAAAAGAGTAAAGGCCCTCTCAGAATAGAAGCTCAAATCGATAGCAAATCCCCCAGCTCTCGGCTCATTGTAAGTGCATCTCTTCCCATGGAGCAGGGCAGAGAGGCTGCCTGGCTTGGTTAGCCTTAGATTCCCTGATTCTGTCTGCTTGCTATGCTTTGTAGTGACAGGGACAGAGGGGAAATCTGATCTCTGATTTGGGTCAGAGGCCTTGAGATGGCTTCTGTGCCATATTCCTAGGAGGCCATGCCCTAGTCAGGTCATCTCCCTGGATCCTCCAAGTGCACATCTCCCCTCCATCTCAGGGAAGGTACTTCTGTGGCTTCCTTCTCAGCAAATCGTAAGCTGTACCAATCTATTCTGCTGCTGCTGTCCACCGTTAAACGTGATGGATGTGCACCATGACATTATTATTAAGTATTTACAGCGTAGTCAGGCAGAAAAGTTGGCCCCTTTTGTGCTAGATGCTGTACAAACATAGAAAATGACAGTCCTTGTCCCAAGCTGCATACAGTCTAAAAGACAAGGAGATAGGGAAACTGGGGTAACAAATGTTGAGCATGTGCATGCTCTGTAGCCAATCAGGAGCAGCGATCACTTCTAGCTGCATAGCCAACTGGCTGAGATCACATTGCTGACGCAGCCTTAGCTATGGGGGGCTGAACTCAGTGCTGGGTGTTTGCCTGTCAAACATCATTATCTGCTCACCATTTCCAAACGCAGCAGCGGGCTCCCTGGAGCTGATAGAAAAGTGTCTGTGTTTCATGGAACAAGGTGGAGTTACTAGTAACCTCCCTTCCTTTATCGGCGTTGTGCAGAGCTTCCTGGTGGGAGTGGGGAAGGCCGAACTGAAGGGGAGAAGATGAGAGCAGGACTCTGTCTCTGTCCATTGTACTGATGAGCAGTGACCTGGAACATTGATCCTCTCTGACCACGGGTGGAAAGCCAGTCTGCGTCCGTGTTTAGGGATTTGCTCAGTCTCTGTTAGCACCTGTTAAATAAAGGAAGTTTCTCACCTTTCTGTTTGCAAATCACTTCAGCAATGCTGCAGAGCAGTGGTTATACAGAGGAGCAGATGCCAGGACTAAGGTTCTAACGGGGCTCCCCCAGCTGCTTGCTGCGAGCTCTTGGCTGGTCAAGTGGGCCTACATTTTTAAAAGTTGCTCCAAGTCTGAGTGAGCTCCTCAAAGGCTGGTGCAGGGAGTGCAAAGCGAGGCTGAGCCGAGAGCCCAATGTGCGTGTTGCATTGGGCTGGACTGCTTGGAAGAGCCCAGCGCTCAGGATTGGAGGGGGAAGCCCCCTGCCAGGGAAGGGACAAGGGGGAGAGTAAACTGTCAGCAGAAAGCAGGTAGGGATGATGCTTTGGCCTGTGAGAAAAGAAAACAAAGGAGAATAAGAGTAGTGCCTGGTGCTCCGCTCTGGCCTTTCATCCTGGGCGTCACAAAGCCTGAGTCTTTCGTCTTTGCCTTCAGTGGGTAATGCCGTGCCCAGCATCCCAGAGGATCAGGCCTGTCTACACACAAGCCCCTGGAACATGGTGCCTCTCTGGGGAGGAATCTGGTAGCTTTTTAAGAGCGCAAGTGGTGCCAGACAGGAAGGAAGGAAGAATATCTCCTCCCATTGGACTAAACTCTCCCAGGAGTACGGACTGGCTCCTCTGTGAGTGGAGGGGGTGGGGATGTGCATGTGTGTGCAGGGTGTGTGGCAGACACCCTCTGTGGGCTCTCGCCCCGTCTGCCCTTATTTTACAGAGTGACGCAGAAGGGCCTTTTGTTGGAAATCAGCCCTGCTCTTGGTACTTTTTCAGTGGCTGAATTTATCTGCTCTGGCTTCTCTGACATTGTGATTCAGAGAAGTAGCAGGCAGACAGACAGCCACACGCGAATGCCAAGAAGACAGTAGTGTCACAGACCTGTTTCCTCTGCTGCTCCCATCTAAGCTGAGCCATCCCCTCTTCTCAGGCTGTAGGCGTTGTCTGGCTGCTGCTGTCTGACGTCCTAGGACGCTGTGTGCATGCCTGGGTTGTGGGAAGCAACGCAGCAGTTTGCCTGGCTCCCCCGGTGCAGCCTGGTCTACAGGGCCCTCTCCCCCAGCAGTTGGAGGTCCCGAGGACACAGCAGCTCCCCTTCTTGAAGCATGTGTTCCCCATGAGACATTAGGCTCCTGGGCATGTCTTGTGAGCTCATCCTCTCTGCCATTCTCAGGAGGGCACCTGCAGCTCTAACTCAGAGCCGGCACTTGGCTGCAGCCAGCCGCTTTCCGGAGGAGGCTCGGTAGTAAATATCCCATCTGACATCATAATGGCGAGAAAATGAACAAATTCTGTTAGCGTCTGGTGATCCCTGCAGGGCTGCGCTGGACTGAGGAGGGAGCCTGTATTTTTAGCCGGAGTGCAATGTAACTGACTGGCTCACCAAAGCTGGGGAGTAGTTAACCAAGGAGAGGACTGGGAGAGGGGAGACCAGGCTCGGGTTTCAGCTCAAGTGCTGGACTATGGCAGTGCGACAGGGCAGGTCGGGTCCAGGCGCTGCTGTGAGTATACCGCACGCTTCTCCATTGCGCACAAGGCGAGCTCTGCTTTGCTTTTCTGTTTGCTTTCTAGCTGCATTCCTGGCCACCTCCCTGCTCCTCTGTGTGGGGGCTTGGCAGCCCATGAAGTTATCTCATTTCAATCTTTGCAGTGCTGTGTGTCTTTGCACAGGGGAAGCTGTGCTGTGCTCTGAGCTTCCAAGGGGATTGCTGTGCAAGGTCCCTGTGCAGCGGTTGAAATGCCCACGGCAAGCTGAGGTGCTGCCCTTTCACTGCTCCTGACGGAGCAAAAGAAGCTTGTAGCAGGATCCAGAGCTAGAAATTCCCGCTGCACTGAGGTTGCAACTTAACTGTCAGCTCTCTCCTGCTGTGAATCGTAGGCTCCCCAGCCAGCACCCTAGCTCACAGTGCAAACGGTGCACTTCCCAGCCCAGCGTCGGGGGTGTGTCTGGCCACGGGTCCTGCCTGTCACTGTAGCAAAATCTGCCTGAGCAGAAGGCATGCCTCCCTCGTTACTCAGTACCAGAACCTGTCTCGGCACCATAAAACCCCCACATCTGTCCGTTGGAGCTGGGGGCTTCCTCAGATGCTTGTGGGGGGCCAGCAGGCAGGGGGTTCATGCAGACAGCACATGTTCCCTCTGGTATGAGGAGGCTGCTCTGCTGTGATAGGAAACCTCAGCACCTGTTCCCCGTAACGCTGAAAATGCTCACGCTATGCTCACTATACACGCATGCTCGCTTTTCAGAGGGGCCCTGTTAGGCCTGTGCTGCTGTCCAGCGGCTCCTGCAGGAAATACTGCTGAGTGAAGGTCTTTTGGGGGCTGAATGGTGTGGCAAGGACCGTGTGTGCCTTGTGGGCCGGGTTTGCGTGCTATGGGGCTGTGCCCAGCTGCTGGCTCAGGCCCTTTCAGTGCAGGCAAGAGCCAGGCTGGGCCACCATTTGGGAAGGAAGCCGTTTCCCTCAGGTTCCTGAGCTGGGTCTGCATATAAATGGCCTGTCAGCTGCTGTCTCTTCTGCTTCACCGCAAAGCCCCAGCCAGGCTCCAGCAGTGCAAATGCAGCCTGTTAACGTGAATTCCTCGCATGTGGGAGAGATCCGGGGATGCCGTGTGTTTGAGCCCACTGGTGCTGGAGGATCCTTGCTAGGTCCCCTGGCTCATCCCCTACAGTGTGTCCTGTGCTGAGAGTCACGCCTGCCCTGACATTGGGATGGGGGGAGCCAAGGGGGCAGACGCTGACTCATGCTCTTTTCTCCCCCAGGCCGATGCTGCCACCAGTTTTCTGCGGGCTGCGAGATCCGGGAACCTAGACAAAGCCTTGGATCACCTGAGGAATGGGGTAGATATTAACACCTGCAATCAGGTAGGTTACGGTCACCAGGGCTCTGGTGCCATACCCTGAGGTCATGTAATAATGTGCCCGCTTAGCCCACGTGTGATTGCCCAGAATCCCTTCAGGGACTGGCCGGGAACCCTCTCACAGCCAGCACTCCTGCCCTGTGTCCTGCTGTGTCCCCTGCTGGGAGAGGCCAGGGCACAGCCAGCGGCCTGCCTGCCTGCCTCCCTCCCTACAGTGCCTGTGGGGGGGGAGGGGCAGGACATACTTGTGGCTGGTTGGTAGGAGGAAGGGTTTGAAGGCTGGTGTTAGATGCATTTCCTGGCTCCCGGGGTGCTAGTGAAGGCTCGAGTGGAAGAGGGTTGCTGCATGCGGAGAACTGCAGAACCTGGAAGGCTGGCTGTCGTGCGGTTCCCAAGGAGGAGGTGGCATTGAGGACTGTGACAGCATGCTGCTCCGACGGGAAGAGGCCTGAGCCATGTTAACCATCCGGGGGAGACCATCGGCTGCGACAGGAGCAGGGCACGTGGGCTTGAGCTTTGGCTATTGAAGGTGCTGAGCATTCAGTGCAGATGGGAAATCCCTTGGCAGCCCTGCAGTCGCAGCATTCCTCGTTATCCCTGCCCTCTGTGGACAGAGCCTTTGAACCCTTCCAGCCGCTGCACAGGGCTGCAGCAGCCAGCCCCCGCCCAATCAATCCACAGGCGCTGTTTTAGATAACACAAACAAATAAGGGTATTGACTACAGCAAGGTTTTAAGTGAATCTAAGTTGGATTATTAATAAGTTAAGGAGTTAATCACAATGAACTAAAAGCTCACTCGCATCTTAACCAAAGAGTAACATGTAAGTCTGTATCCATCTCACCACACAGGCTGGTTGTGATGCCTCTTGCAACCAGGCCCCCCGCTCCCGGTGGGTAGATTCTCAGTCTTTGGTGTTGCTTAGAAGATGGATTCCAGGGGAGAGCCCAGAGACGAAGACACCTCAGCTTTTAACAAGTTTCCCCAACACCCCCTGGGGTCAGGTGATCGGCCCTGTCAGGCAATGGGCATGATTTTTCCCTCTTGAGCCAAAGTGCTCACAGGCTTAGGCCAGTCCATTGTTCCTGTATGCAGGCCTCTGCTGGGTGTGGAAACATAGCTTTGTGTTGGTCTGCATCTATTCAAACCATGCGAGACACACAATTTAGGATATGCCACAGAGTTTCATATCTGTACGTATGTGTGACGTTGCAGGAAACATGCTACCATAACAACAATGTTCAGCATTCCCCAAAACACCTTACGTGGCATGCTTTGCATCAGACCATACACAGTTAACACAGTGTGTACACAGGTGAACATGAACACTGTACAGATCACACCGTGAGGATGTGCCTGGGGTACAGTGTGTCACAGGGGGCGTGAGTGCTGAAGTACAGTCTCTGCAGGCCATGTCAGTGTATGTGCGCCTGCTTCAGTCGATGGCACTCTCCATCCTTCCCCGTCACTCATATCGATCCAGCCACCACGGCTACCAGAGCAGGAGCCACAGGCAGGTTGTCTCCTGACGATGCAATGCGGGCATATCTACAGCACAGTTGTGCCCTGGTTCCCAGCTCCCATGAGACGCTAGGGAACACTGCAAAGGGGAAATCCACCGATTGCAGGAGGGTAATTCTTGTCACTGAGAGCAGAGCCCAGCGTTCCGTACCATGGTGTTTGCTCCTGAGCTGTCTCTCCTCTGCTCCCAGCATCTGGCTCAGGATGGGGAGTCCATCAGGTGCACCCTTCTTGTACTGTGATGGGCTTGCAGCAGCAAAGGGAGTATCAGAAGAGGAGCCCCCCAGCTCTACATGGGGGCCCAGCTCCAGGAAGCTGGGATTTCTCGCAGGGGGCTGTGGGAACAGTTTGTGCACTGTTACTGCAATTTATTTGGTGTGAACCAGTCGCAGCTTGGCCTGTCCTCCAGAGCTGCATAATGACATACAAAGGCTTCTAGAGCAGATGCTCTCTTCTACTCGGGTTCTCCCCCATGTCCATCACCATGGTATCTGAGCCTTTAGCTATCGGGCTGATGTTCACACGTGACTGTGACTGCATTGGGCTTGCAGGGGTGGAAGTCGGAAGTAAATTGGCCCAGAGTTGACCTGTAGAAAGTCTCTATCTTCACTGTCCCATTAAACTCTTTGAATGAGAGCTTTTCCCTTGGGATCTCCCCTTACTCGGGGATGGAGACTCAGAGACCTGCCTAGCTCCTGGCAGGTAAACAAAGCAGGAGCTGACTGTAAATTTTGCTACAGTCTTTAGGTCTCCAGTGGGGATGCTGTTGTTGATTCTGTGGCATGGGAAGGATTTGTAGGTAAGAACAGTTTGCAGTTCACCCTTGCCTTAGCTTCAAGCCCCTGGGCTCTGCGCCAGTTTTGGCACTGAGTAGATCACATACTTACCCCAAATCAAGGCAGGATCTTCTGAGTGGCTGTGCTTAATTTCCGAATCCAGCCTGCCCATTGATCCCCACTGCTCCTTTCTCCTGCACGGGCTCCCCCGGGAGCACAGAGCCCCTGTCGTTGAGCTGCAGCATGTGGTGGATTACTCGGAGCACTTGCACTGCTCTTGGGTACGTTCACTCACCCATCAGCGACCAGAGAGAGAAGGATCTGTACTGTGCCTGCTGCTCTTTCAGATGGGGGGTGAGGGAAGCTCCATGCTAAGACCCATTTTTCTCCAGAGAGTTCTGGAGCACCCCCCGTTGCAGCACGTCATCACTGGATGCAGAGAGAAGCTGGAATCCATTCTGCCTGCTCTGCACTCCGGTTCAAGTGTCACCATGGCCTGGGGGGCAGCAGGCGAGGTGAGCTGAGGGGGCTGTGCTGAGCCAGCTTGCACTGGCCGCTTCTCCGGTGTGAGAGGGTGACCTGAACCGTGCTGCTGATTTACGTGTGAGAATAACTGAAAACTGCTGAGCCCAGCCCCCAACACTTTATTCCCAGGAAGCAAGCATGCCTGGGCCTGAGGAGGGATATGCAGGTGGACAGAGAAGAGCGTGCGGGCTGCTGGTTCCCTAGCATGGAGGGAAATGCCAGCGTCTCCATTCAATGATGTGCAGGGAGCCCTGCCAAGTCCTGCTGCTGGTGAGATGTAGTGCCTGGACTGGGAGGACCCAGGAGCATGTGACTGCAGCAGCCAGGACGTGCCTCCATCCGTGATGTCTTCAAACTGGTTCCCATTTGCTTTTTGCCATCGTGCTGTGGTTAGATGGCACTTTTGGGTTTTCATCCTGGGGAATATCAGACTTGTGGGAAAGGTCCAACCTCACATGTCCTGTATATAATAAAGAGGGATATATGTGGTCAGACCTATCCCACAGGACCTGTATTCTTACACAAATGCAGAGACCTTAACATGCCATCTGATCTTCATCGCCATCCTTCTGATTCCATCCTCATCATTGACACTGGCACCAGCATCTTCACTGTCCATCTCCTTCCTCCGTGTGTCTCTTAAATTCCTATGGACCTCACTGCCCTCGTTTGGGTTAGAGACCTGAGAACACGCAAAGTCAGTTGCTGCCAACTCCCTAATCAGTAGGAATTAGCATTGCCTGCTGCCATCTTGGCTGTCCAAGAAAGACTTCTCTGGTGTGCAGCTGATTCAACATACTAATCTAGAGCAGAGCTCCACCTCGCACAGGCCCTGCGTCTTGACCCCTATGGAAAGTAAAGTGTTTTCTGAGTGACTGA